>JAQJVL010000910.1:265008-318423 GCA_035578905.1 Stictocephala bisonia | reverse complement strand
ATCATTATATCAATCAATAATAATAAGTCTTATTTAAATATCTATAAGCTATGAGTTTATCTGCATAGGCCTAATGAGTCTGACTTATAGGTGTATATAGTATAAATTGACGTTTCCTATTTTTGTTAACAAAAATCAATAGAAATAAAAAATTCTTGATTCTTGCTTTAGTACTTATTGAGCGAAGTGATGGTTTTAGTCCTTCCACCATGGAGCGAAGTGATATGGCACAAGCAATATCCTCACATGACCACTTAATCCGTTTTTCCAGGTTTAATAATTTTTTTATTTGTCCTGGACTAAGTATAGTAGACAGTACATCATTGACTATTTATTAACTTCTTTTTTATTGAAATGTGTACTAATAAGTTTTAGTTGTTCGTTCAAAGTAACGTTTTCTGTGTTGATTTTTTTTCATTGCTTTGTGTTACGTTATTAATTTGATCTTTAAGTTTTAAATTTTCTTCTTGCAAAGATTTTAATTGAAGCTTCTATACTATCACATTTTCAGATACAACTACTTTGGTTTGTCTGGATGGTTTTCTCACAATGAGGAGTTAGCTCAGCATTACCAAACAAATCATTAACTAGCAAGTGATTTTCTTTTTTGTTTAATCTTTCCTTTCTGCCCAGATCTGATTTATTTTCTTTGATGTTTGTCAGTAAAATTAGTGTAGGTATAGCTTCGGGTTTTAAATTTCTAAGATATATTGTATTGTAATTTAATAAACCCTGTTTGAGAGGAACATAAAAACTATCTTGAGTAAAATTTTCAGAGCAAATCCTAGTGTTTTTCGGGTTAATTTTATCTAAATGTTTACAAGCATTTATCCATCTGTTTTGTAAATCGATATTACTAGGAAACTTGAAATACTTAAAATTGTACCTTTAGTTTTCTGGCTGTAATTATTACACTCGTACACCACACAGTTTGGCATTTTAACATCAAGATAACATATCGAGTTCAGGCACTAAATAAATTATTAATAACCAAAAAATAAATAACGCAATGCACATTACATTGACAAAACTATTTTGAACTTACACTGTCTAATAGCTACTAATAGCTTCCACCATGTATAACATACACCCTTTTATTTCACTGTTTTAATAAATTATTCTTTATCTCAGTTTTAAAAGTGTCTGAGTATCCAGAGACTAATGTTTTTTGCCTGATGAAACTTAGAATTGTTTAATTTATTGTCTTATGTTGGAACTGATTTAAGATCAGAATATTTTATTTCGTTAATAACATGAGTTACGTGAAATAAGTCAAATTATACAAATAAACTTAAAATGATAAAATATTTTTTCCACATTCCTACCTAGCACAACCTGACAGGAATTCATCTACTGAGTACAGGCACTTTTCAATCAAAAAAGATTTAAGTTTAAGAATGAATGCTTTTGAGCTGTCAATGGATTTTAGTTGTTGAGGTAGGGTATTAAACAATCGTAAAGCAGAATAATGCAGACCCTTCTCTCTAAGTGTAAGCCTTTGAATGGGATACGTCACATAATAGGTATAATATACCTGAAGCTGGATTTCCCTGGAGACCACAGATTTGCTCGTCAGATACGAATAAAACAAACTGCATCATTCACATCATTGGCCTTGTAAACAGAGTTCCATCTTATTTGTTGTAAAGAATTTAGCAATTTTTACAAAACTGATTTTTTAATCACATTTTTTCACATGTTTCAGTCAATTCTCAACTAGGTCTTTAATTCATTCTTAATGCATTGATGCAGTGATCCATGAAATGAATATTAAATACTTCAGCACAAAACAAACTTAAGTTTTTGTATAATAAAGCATGAACTTTATTTTAATTCATATTAGAACTACAAGCAATCATATAAATTCAACTAAATAGCTAAATCCTTTACTTTTGAATGATTTTTCCCTTATTATTAAACAATACAGTATAAAAAGCATAAAATATAGTCAAAACTATCTTTACCTCTGAAAGCTACTCCAAGAAACTCATAATTCTTCTCAAAACTCAATGTATTATCATCACAGTCTAGTATCACACGAATTCGTTCTCCAACCTGAAATCAAAACTATGTATCTGTAATTTGTACTATATTTTAGGAACATCCTAAAATACAGTTAGCTCATAATCCGGGGTTCCCCCATAAGATATCCTTGCATTGACAAGGTGGGGGAGCTTGCACACTCTGACAATCTCAAGAGCTATGCCGGGTATAGCTTAGCTACTGGTAGGGCCTCCCATGCCGGTCAGATCTTCGTGAGGTAGGAGCCAGACGAGAAGGAATACGTGGTCCTACAGCTGGGGAATGGGGTTGTCATAGTTTGTTTTAAATTTGCTTTTATGATTTTATTTATTATTGTGAGGACTAGCTGGAATGAAAGAGAAATAAAATTTTCTCCAGTTGACAATAAGGTAATGATGAATAAATAATATTTACACTTTTAACACTGGAATCTACTATTGTAGTCCAGGTGGGTTGGGTTTTTATATATGTAAGGATTGGCAACGCTGGAAGACCTTGAGGCTTTGTCTACCTTTCCCTCCCTTCACCAGACCACAGTAGTGGTGGCGGTCTGCGTGAGCGTATCGATTATTTATATATGTAAGGGTTGGCAACGCTGGAAGACCTTGAGGCTTTGTCTACCTTTCCCTCCCTTCACCAGACCACAGTAGTGGTGGCGGTCTGCGTGAGCGTATCGATTATTTATATATGTAAAGGTTGGCAACACTGGAAGACCTTGAGGCTTTGTCTACCTTTCCCTCCCTTCACCAGACCACAGTAGTGGTGGCGGCCTGCGTGAGCGTATCGATTATTTATATATGTAAGGGTTGGCACCGCTGGAAGACCTTGAGGCTTTGTCTACCTTTCCCTCCCTTCACCAGACCACAGTAGTGGTGGCGGCCTGCGTGAGCGTATCGATTATTCATATATGTAAGGGTTGGCAACACTGGAAGACCTTGAGGCTTTGTCTACCTTTCCCTCCCTTCACCAGACCACAGTAGTGGTGGCGGCCTGCGTGAGCGTATCGATTATTTATATATGTAAGGGTTGGCAACGCTGGAAGACCTTGAGGCTTTGTCTACCTTTCCCTCCCTTCACCAGACCACAGTAGTGGTGGCGGCCTGCGTGAGCGTATCGCTTATTTACAGATTTTTATAACAGCGCGGTCTACTATTGTAGTCCATGCAAGCTGTCTCGTGACAACTTGATCACCATATGTTTTCCATTGTAAATAATTACCACTATTCTTAAAATTATGTTTTTTTTATCATATAGCAATATCTTTTATGATTGTTACTATAGAAAATGCAAGAGTTATACTTCAATACACCATTTTAATTTTATTTATGGTAAAACATGCATTTACTAGAAAAAAACTGTCGTTCTTTAGAAACCAAGTTTAAATTTTGTTTCTTTATACAGTAAAATGATTTGTTCTACCTAAACATGTTTTATACTTGTTTAAAACAATTAGGTTATCAATATCCCAAAAAACAATTACAAAATCATAGTCCATACGAGTACTCATGTTTCAATAACTTCACGTCAACATTCCAGTGTTTTTTTCTCATTCCAAACTCAATCCCTTGTTGACCTTGTTTATGATGTCCCACAATTACCTAATATTCAACTGATCCATGACAAAGTAGATATTCCACAATTACCTGATATTCAACTGACCGATAACAAAATAGGACACAACACAATCCAACAATGGAGGCTGACATCATGGTAAGGGATTCAGAAGGAATGCAGTAAAAACATCAAGCTACATGTTGCAGAGAAAGATCAAATGAACTACATTCTGCAATACCACAACTAGGCTAGAAATCTATATTCTAGGTAAGTTAGAGATCTACATCTTGATGCCTGGGTTATATACTGTATTATTCAACTTTAATTTAACTGTTGCAAATTAAATGATTTTTACAAAAGTTTGCAAATTCTAGATTAATAAAGGAAAAAAAAGATATATCAACAACAAACAAAGTATAACTCATAAACTTGTCCATTACATAAACATTCATTTGTTTTTTAAATAAAAATATAATACAAGTCAAACAGTCTTCCAAGCAGATCTTGGCCTGTGGTCTTACAACAAAACCTCACCTATCACCTTGATAAAGAATTTCGGCTTGTGGCTTGATAAAGAGGTACAAGTACAATCTCTTGCGGAGCTTGGCTTACAGACTCATGAGGGAGTTCATCCTCACAAGTGACACTGTCAATTGCCTTACTTTTTTCTCCGCCATCAGTCTCTTGGGTGGAACTCAATCTAAAGAAATAATGTTTGTCTGTAGCATCGCAAAAGAATTGATTTTAGTATAAGGCCTCTCGAGGGGGGGGGGAACAGAGATGAAGCATATATATATATTTTTTTACTTTAATTTAGTACATAACCTGGGTTAAAGTTTGGATTGACAAGAAGAATATATTCAGTTTGAAAATAAGTGTTTTATTTAATATTAGTTTTTTTGGGAAGTTGTCATATTACTTAATTTTGACTAAGAGTACTGCACACACAAAAGAGTATATAGATTGTAGGAAGAAAAGTACATAAAATTGGTCGAGGTTAATTTTAGGGCAATAGGCCTAGATTTTCTGTAAGAAGTAAAAGCAAAGTAATATACATAGTGTACTGTACTCATAGACAATAGGTATAGTTAGTGAATTAAATTTATACAGTATAATAGGCTTACTAGTCCAAGTATTTTTGGAAGAAAAGTGTTCTCAAAATAATGGGTTTTTGGGGGCAGCGTGACTTGCCTCTAAAAACCCATTATTCTGATTGTTCCAAAATTTAAAAATACATTATGATTTGGAGGCAAAATAGTTTTAATATGACTCTCTTTTCTTTAATGCTTCCAACAAAATATTGTGTTTTTTTGGGAGGGGGTATTTTAGTCAAAATCGATTATATGACCGCGAAGAGAAACATTCTATCCTAACCTAACCCTAGCTGATCACGGGTGCTACCCAAGCTGATCACAGTTGCTACCCAACCTACACCGGCTGAATTGGCACTAAATCACTGTCGGTTGCCCCTCATTATGTCTTATAACAAAATATCATCATTTTAGAATGCCCCAATTTTATAAGAAAAAGTTTATATTTTGTGGGCATATAACCGATTTTGACCAGATATTGTTAGTTAGTATATTAATTTTTTTTCAAAATCTGAATTTCTAGTGCATTCATATTCAGCAGAAGAATAGCTTAAATGTTCCAAAGTTGATATTACACTATTTTAGTATTTTTTATTTTTTTATTTTATGATTTTGAGATCCAAGAGAACCCCTTTTATATGATACCACATTTAGATGTGTTAGTTCAGTACGTTAGGGGCCTATAGTACATTTCTACTCATTACAACACTTATTTGATTCTTTTTATATGAATGAATCCACATGAGTACTCAGATTTAGGAGGAGAATACAGTATATTGGTCCCAGGGTATGTATGCCAATTTATAGACGCTTCGCCAAACTTGACTTACCACCAGTGGATCAGAATCAGGTCTACATTTTCTGGGAAAACATTTTTCATTTAAGTAAAAAAATGACAAACTTTATACAACAACAAAAAAACTTAAAAATATCAATTTTCATACAGCCATTTTTGTATGCTGAACACTATTTGATTACTATTTTAGTCTATGACAATTATTTTTCAAGACATTGTGGGAAACTACATTTGCGGCAAATCACACTGGTGGCCATATGCCAAATGATAATAGGAGCTATGACTAACCACAGAAAAACACATTCGCATGTATTCCTGCTGGAGGGGCTGGACACCTGATTTTAACACAAAATACAAACTTTTGTGTCATAAATAGACAATCAGGATAAGTTAGGTTGTGATTGGTTAGGTTGGTAAAGAGTTTATTTTTGGGGCTGAAAAATTAATTTGAAAGAAAAAGCAATTATATATTTGTGTTTAGCATAAAAAAAATATGTAGAATTAAAAAAATTGCTGCAAAATACCGATTTTTAAAAAATTTGGTTTTTTCACTTTTAAATATAAAAACCAGTCTTCTGATTTTTCATAAAAAAATAATGTTCTGCAGTTTAATCAACCTCATCAAAAGATTAAAACTCATATTTCACCACTTTTTCAACAATAAATCGTATTTTGAGTGCTTAAGTTGATATTAAATAACTGATAAGAAGAGAATTTGTTGGACACCAGGAAGTGCCTCAACATTAAGATCAGTCCATGTTTCTATAATAACAAAGAGCCTTATAATAATAGAAGACCCAATGTTAATAGGCTACTAAGATATTTAAGTAATTAGGAATCAATGGATACCAACAATTGCAGCTTGAGTAACAAACATTACCCAGGGTTATACTAATTTCCCCCAGTGTGAATTGGCTATAATTAAATTCATAATTAGGAATTACCTCAGGTATTATCACCAAATGTTCACTAGATATTATGTCTCTTGCGAGTAGCATTAGGGTACTTGTTGAAGGGCAAGTGAATAAAGAAAATCATTAGGATGTTATTAATAAAATGATATCTGAGGAAAATTATATCATTATATTACCTACCTGATTTGATAGATCTAGGTTTAGTTTTACATCTAGGTAACACTACACTGAGATTACTAGGGTGCAGTACAGTAACCGTACCCAACGATTTACAATTGTATACAAATTAAGGGTTATCGCTTCGGTATACCCGATTATTGTGGAATTTCTTGCTACTTAACAAAATTAGAAAAACTTGAAATGGGTCAAGAATTAGCTACAGTACATTTTCACAAGATACATTTTACTGACGATTCGAAAAAAAACGAACAACACAACTTTTTGTATTTTTGACATATTTCAGTTAAGTTAAATGATCCTATTTTCACCATCTTTTTTAATTTGATGTGATTTGGTCTATAACAACTGTTTCTCGAGAAATACAGGAAAAAGAACCTTTGCGCAAATTGCGATTGGCTGTCATAACGCATCTTACACCTTAAATCTCTCTCATGCACGCTTGTGACGCGCAAAGTGGAAAAAGCACTTGTGTGTCAAGTTGACCTAGCACTATGTGCAGACTACGTACTTGTGTATCATGAACTAACACAGCTTATTATCGCAAATTAGGCTACTTTTTTAATGTTATATTTGATTGTTTTGCGTACTGTACTTTTCTGTTTGGAGGTTATATGACTTTTCAGGTGTATTTGGTTTCGTTTTCATTATTAATTAGATAGTACTCAGAAATTACACATGTAGTTTTAGCATACGTTACAGAACGTATTAAGTGTTATTAGTAACTGTCATGATTATTATCTGTTAAATATTTTGTTGTCGTTTCATGTTTCAAATTGCTTAGTACCGTTATTATCATTTCATTGTCACCATGATGATGTCAATTTTATCAAGGTTTTATTATTGTAAAATGGAGATATCATCAAAAAAACACCTGCGTAATCAGGAGGCCAGGCACCTAAATTTAACGCAGATTATTGTCCTGCCATTTATCTTTGAAAGTATTATATACATAAAACTCCATAACGTCATCCCAAAAAACATCCGTCAACATCCCTACAACACCAGACATAAAAATTATTTTTCAGAATACCGTAGGCTTACACTTTATAAAAGAAAACCAGATTACGTAGCACAAAAACTCATACATCTTCCAGATAACATTAGAAGCCTAGGAAACATTTCTAAATTCAGAACTCAACTGAAAACGCACCTTCTTACATTGTGCCCATATAAAATAGAAGATTATATTGAAGTAACACAATAGCCTAGCCTAGACCCCCCTTTCAAGCCTATTACATTACCTATATATTAACCCCTTTCACGCTGATGCACGCAAGGTGCACATCACAGTTTGTTCGAAAAATGCCAACGTACGCCACGAGCGCACGCCCCTTGGTCCTGCTAAAACTGCCGACCTGCGCACGTTATGTGTTTATTATAATTGTTATTTGTTGACTGAATGCTTTCAAACTTGACAAAGTGATCGAAGACAATATACTAAGTAGCAAAAGACATGTTATAACAGCTTGCTACATTGTTTACTTCTTGTGGTTTACTATGCTGTTTCTTAATTAATTGTGATTTATTATACATCTTACATTGAAAGTAGTTGTTTTTATTTAGTTTGTATATTATTTTAGTTGTAAATAGTGGTAGTTGTAATCACTGGTGGTACAAGGACTGTTTGTATCAAATGTAAAAGGGGAGCTGATATGTTATGCTTTGGCAAACACAAGTGTTCATAAACTGAATTATTTTGTAAATTTATATTTGTAAATATTTTTTTATAGTGCAACCTTCTTTTTATATTGTTTCTATATACTTTTTTTATCATTGGAGATAAGACAGCATGCAAGTAAAAACGTCTAAAGACACTTGCCAACAATTGTAAAATGTGACGTTTTTACCAATTTTGAAGATTACAAGATCTTTCAAAAATTGTATTATATATGTTTTTAAAGATAAGTGTTTAATTTTTGTGTTTGTACTTACAATCAGATGTAGATTAGGCTATATATTTTAATTTTGTGATTTAGACGATACAAAAGGTAATTATGTATGTTAAAACTTGAAACAAATCAATTTTTTTTATTTTTTTGATAATTTTTGATATATAAAAAAAACTCAAAATTATATTTTATTTACAACAAGCATGTTCTTACAAACAAAACAAACCCCCATTTGCTATTTTCCAATAAAAAATAAGGGAGCTATGAATATTTTTAAAAAGATGTCAAATTGGTCAAAAGTGACCTGGCATTCTTCGCACACCTTTTATGAAAATGATTTGGCATTTTTTGTAAGTACTCCCAAAAAATAGTCTGGCAATAAAAGGGTTAGCCCTTTTGGTGCCAGATCAATTTCACATTTTCCATGTGAAAAATGTCAGGCAATGTTTTGTGAAATTGCAAGGTTTCAAACAAACTTACGCAGCATCTGTTTTTCCCATATTTAAAAAAATATTTTTGTAACTGAAGGAAAAGAAGTGTTCTTTCTAATGAAATATAGTTTACACTCCTAATTAAATAAATCTTTTTAATAAACCAAAATATTTGGTACCAGAAATTTTTTTTTTAATTTGAAGGCAACATATTTGCAACAAAATTTTAGAATTTTTCTCTCATTATCATTTCTTAGAGAACTGAACAAAGGCAAATAATTTCATTAACCATACTTTAAAAATTTTTATTTATAAAAATATAACTAAAGTTCCGCATTTTGGTTACCTAGCAACATACAGATTAATTATTGAAATCTGTAAAGCAGTTTTTCTGAAATAAAACTGGGATTGTTAATTTGCCTCTGTAATGTTGTAATAGTTACAAAATATAAATACATATCTCATTGGCCGATTAATATGAGTTTTCTTCAGATGAAGTTAACTTATATCAGCAATGAATTCGTCATCTACATCAACATTGTTTTGGCCTAACTTACTAGTAGTGGTAGCAACTGATCATTTATGTTTTCTAATAACGTTAGCAAATGTCTTTTGGCTTCTGCTGGAATAAGTGTATCATCACTCTATAATAAACTTCTAAGTAGATAAAAAATAATTATTGTTCATAAACTAGATAAACAAAACATAAATAAACATTATAATGATACACTACATTGGCGCCAAAGGCGAAATCAGCTGCACTGACTACTGACGTAATCTTACGTTTACTGCAATCAGCTGCGCAGGTGTGAAACTGATGACATCGATTATTGTCAATTACATCTGATATGACTTCGTTGGCAGATTGATTAAAAATTGTGATGTAGTATAACTATCACAGCGACACTGGCATTTTTTGCACTAGCATGGTGCGTCGCTCACATTGACTCCTATCACTATAAGGGTTAAGTGACCATGATATTCCTATGTCAACTTATTTAACCTACCAAGTGACCCCCTTCCTATATGGGCACTCTGAGGTGACCATCGCTCCGACTAGAGACAACTAAGTTCAAGTACGTAAGTAAGAGTAGCCTAGATAAACAATTAGATTAAATTTGTTCAAGGACAAATTCAAAATTATTGGGAAAACTTACGATCTGACAATTTGATCTGGGCCCTAAGTTTACTCCTACCTATTACTACAATTTGTATCACAATACCTATAGCATAATAATTTATATAGTTTGGACCATTGTCCCTCAACGTTTGAATAGTATGTTAGAAATGCCACTGGCGTAGAAAGTATAAATAAAAGGTTAATAGGTTACAATTTATCAATTTGAATATTTGGACAATGCTGATTACACTCAACTACACGTACACAATTTGTCAGTTCTATGCTAGCTAATTTAGTCTATAAACACAATTAAAATTGTGCTTACCTGGTACTTTGGGGCATTATTCAGTAGGGGGTAGTTTCCCTGAGAATCACCATTGTGGAGTAAATGGTTATCCACCAAATTCCACCCCCAACTTTGATCATCAGAACCTAAAAGTGCTACATAACCATGGCACTGCAAGGGAGCTTCCTTGGTGGCAATTCCTATTACTGCCACTGTCCCCAAAGGTCCTTCCCATATTACTTCCCATGCATGTCTCCCATGTCTAAATCCAATTTTCCCTCTAGATGCATCCGTGCTTTGAGCAACAGGATTTCTGTGTAACGTAAATCCATTTGGCTTAATATATACATTTCGCGAACAGTCATTAGGATTCCAGGCATGATAAAATGCTCTTAGTTTAGCCTTATAAGTGGGCACTGATGACAGCAAGTCCGATTTGAGAGCTTCTTCGGCCAATTTCCGTATACAATGCAGTCGCCACACGTCATTGTTATCATAGTTCAAAAATCTATACCAATTTTTACATACTAAAGAACAATTTCTAAGATCATGGAGGTCCAAATAAGAAAATATCACTTCTAACACATTTTCGGGCAGCGTAGCTGCAAGCTCGTCGACCATTTTGCCGGCATTGAACGAGAAAACTAAAACTTAGTAAGAGAAAGAGCAGATCAGCACACAGCAGATGAACTTGTGACGCCAATCACAACCGTCTGCTAGAAAGTCATCTGTTTCCGTTTCGTTCCTCCATTCTGACTCTCAATACCCAACAACAGTCTGTATCCCACGTGACAGCTTTTTACCCACCATGCCACCAATCAGCTGTTGGAATTAAGCCCGCCGCGAACTTTGGTTGATAGTTTAATTTTTGTGAAACGTTGTGGTATAAAATTTAGGTTGTATATGGTAAATTAAGCATTAAATCATTGATAAAACGATTATATTACAGAAAGAACCAAATTGACTTGCTCTTCTCATTTTGTTGTTGTGTTGTTTAATTTGAATATACCAAGTGTCTTGATCTGGTCGCCATTTTGAGGGATCGATAGGTGGAAGCTCATGTAAATGCTCTGATAAATTGAATTTTTACCAGGTTTCTAGGGAAGTGTTAAATGTGAAACGTGGAGGACATATTCAGGAGTATTGTGTCATGGCTCAGCAAAGTAGTACAATTGAGTTATTAATTCAAGATGCAAATGGTAAGTTGTCAATTATTACTCCTTTTAGTTGCTAAGAGGGTAGTGGTGGGGAACGGACCGAAGTCAGATATATGCTTATCGTTAATTTTGAGAGTGGGGGTAACCGATCTAGTTTTCCCAAATTTTGGCGGGAACGATTTTCCCGCAATTTTAGAATAAGTGACTTATAAGCCTTATCTAGTATGATTTTATTTTTAAAAAAAATTACATGCTCCTTTACATCACTTGGAAACTGTAAATAATCTTAAAGTCTAATGGTTAGCTTAATAATGACATTCCTTTTAGGTTATTGTTAATAGCCTATGTTACAGTATCTTCAGAAATAAATATTTTGTTTATCTCTGCTTTAAAAAAAATCAACACCATGATTACATGAAGTTCAGATAAATGCTGAATAGATTTAATCCAGTTTGATGCATCAAACAACTGGTAGCTTAGACTTAACTTATCTCTCCACTTCTTAAATAATTGTAATTTGGGAGTAACTTGTATCCACTATCAAATTAGGCCATCACAGCCTGATTTTACACTAGCCTTTAACCCTCCGATGGTTCACTATTTTACCTCTGGTGGTTAAGCCCATTTTTGCCAATTTGCAGCCTTATTTTTAAAAATCTGTAAAAAATTTATTTTTTATCTAAATAGGGCTTATTATACATCATTTAGTTCATAAAACTATGGAGTATTATTATATGTATTTCAAAATGACTTAACAATTAGTTTGGGATTTTCTTTAACGGAGAGAATAAGAAGAAGAAGAAAATCCACAATGTTTTTCACACTTTACACACACACAAAATTTTCACTATGTACAGTACAAAAATTCTAAGATAGCCCTTTTGTGCAGAATTTATAACTGAATAAGAAAATATAAACTTATAAGGACTTCATTACTGAAATAAATAAGTTATGTACAAAAAACTATACAGGCGCAATGGTGAAAACCGCTCAGTCTGACTCACTCCCGCTGATGGGAGCTCTTCTTTTCCTGTTACCCCTAGATGGTCTCCAGAAGTGTTGTAATTTGGAGTCTCCAGAATCATTGAACAACTCCCTATCAATCTCACTCGTATGTAATTCAGACATTTTCACGTAAACCACTAAAACGAAACATTATTACGACCAAAACAACGAAGATGCGACACAGTAGTAAACAACAATGGTGTGCTGACAGTTGGAACTGTCAATAGTGTCAATTATGGAATTGTATTTTTTTTAGTCTAGGCCAACGCCATCCAAATAAAACTTTCACCAGACTAAACAGTAGAACCAGCTGTTTCAAATGACATATGATATAGGATGTTTAGTGAAGGATGAACACCCGTAAGAAACGAAATAGTGAAGGTCGATTTTTCGACATTAAACCATCGGAGGGTTAACCAGCAGAGTTATAAAAAAATCAAACTCATTAGATATAGAAATTGTCGTTGCTTCCCGGCAACGTGTTATAACGTTTTTCAGCCAGGCGACAATAGGTTGCGGCTACCTGTTATTTTGGCAACTGTTGTCGACTGCCCGTTTCAATCATGCAGCTTGCGTTGTGTTATTCAAAGTTTCAATATTTGTTGTTTTTAGATTGAGTCAAGTGTTGACTATTAATTGACTGATGTTTATCGAATAATAGTTTTGGACTGAAATTAAATTAAAAGTCAGTTCATAAACAGTTATATAATGAATGAAATTACGTTATTTATACAATTAAATGACCATCGTTATGTAAATATAATCTATCGTTAGATAAAATTCATTTCGACTTCAAAAATAATTAATTAGATATAATATAAATACTACAACAATGTCATATTTTCTTTAAATAACTTCCAATTTAAAAGTGCATCCTTTATAATTGTTAGATCAGCATCATAAAAATTTGAAATATTTAATTTTACATAGGGATTTAAATCGCATAATCTTTAATTCAAATTTTTAATTTAAATCACATCAAAATGTTACATAGACGTAGCTTAAATTATTTACACTCTATACCCAGTAAAATATGTACACCCATTAATTAAAAAAATGAATTAAAACTATAAAAATATATAAATAAAATTAAAATAACTCTTTGAAATCAACCATACAATAAAAAGTTCACTCAAATTAAATGGAAGCAAAGTTAAAATTTCTACGTTTATTTATTGTCTGACTCCCTGATTTTCGTGTCATAACAGGCAGAACTACAACTACAGTACTTCCCCGTCCCTTTTCATATCCTCAAAGAATTATTTTAGGCCTGTTATGTTATATAACATCCATCTCTACTCATCGTATAGGTCTAGGTCGTAATAGTTCTCAACTTTTAGAGAGACCGAAGTCCAATGTGACAGAAATATATCGGTGTATTTATGTGGAAAAGATTAATCATCCACAAAGTTCCTGGCTGATCAGGTCTGTCAACCTTGAGATGTATCAATGCGGGAGGTTTCCCAAATAAGATGGGGAGAAATGCGTGAGAACAGATGAACAGAAACATTTCAAAGGAACATAGGCTAACCTAAACTTTATTACGTCATAAATAATGATTAGAAAACTTGTGTTCCAGGTGAAGATTTTTCTGCAGCATAGTAATGCTCATTGTGAATGTTGAAAACACCCTCACGGGTAAATGTTGATTCATCTGTTAAAAGAATGGTCTTGAGGAAATTACAATTAAACTGACGAATCAAGTAGCAGAACTGAACTCTTAAGGGAGGATCTCTTGGTTCTATTGCTTGCACTCTAATAAAATGATAAGGATGTAGCTGTTCTTTACGTACAATTCTACTTACACATGATTGGGAAACTAAACTCACAAGATTCTGCTCTTGTACTTGTTCATGGCTCTCTTGCAAAGAGATTAAGAACAGTTTCTTCTACTCCTATATCTTGAATAACATTTCCAACCAAACGATTATTGTTAGGAAACTACACTTTTAAGCACGCAGCGATGAACGTTGATAAAGGTCCGTGGATTTGGAAACCTTCTATTCGGATAACAGCGGCAGTATTCACAATGGCTTTCCGATGAGTTATAGTCACAGAACCGGTAAACCACAATAATGTCAACATATTATTCATTGGTAAACACCATGACGATTCAAAAAACAATTATCTAGCATTAACAGCATTAGTTATGCGTTACTTGTAATGCATAATTGAGAAGGATTTAAAAAACAGTTTTATAATACAACAATAAAAAATCAGCTAATTATAACTATTTAATCCCCAATCAGCTGATTTAGTCAACAGATTCAACTGGTACAGAAATTACACAGTCATTAGTTTGGTGTTTATAAACAATATGATAAATCCTAATACTGTATCAATATCAATATTTTTATGAAATTTCAATATTTTTTTAAAAGTAAACCTTGGAATAGTTTGGTGAAGTACGGTACTTATGGATTTTTATTTTATCCAAAGGACCTGGATATACATCCAGGCCAATACACTATTCTATACCTATTTGAGATGACCGTATCGATCTTGGTTACTGTTTGTTCTGTCTAATTCTTAAAAATTAATAAAACCTAACTACAAACGGCTAAAAAGTATCAAACCACAATTAAAGCTTGAAAGATTATTTTTATATCAGGAACTGTAGCCTAGTCATTGAACTTCATACCATAACATAGAAACAATATTTTGTTATAAAAATACTTATAACAAGCCTATTCTTTCTGCCTTTGAAAACAAAGAATCAGTTTTTTTAACTCTCTGTGCCTTGAGCAAGGCCTTTGACTGTGTCAACCACGACATCCTTTTAGATTAACTCTGAAATGACTTAAATCTTATCTAAGTAATCGTAAACAATATGTCAATATTAAAAACAGTCAATCTACTACCCTAAGTGTAACCACAGGTGTCCTGCAAGGATCTGTCCTAGGTCCTTTCCTCTTTATTGTTTTTATTAATGATTTACTATAACAATCTCAAGTTTATATTTATGCAGACGATACTGCCTTGCTCACATCACAGAGAAACTCTAAAAGACTTGAGGAATGTAGAGCCATAGTCTATAGGCCTGCTCTAAACTGGTTCTCTACAAACGCTTTGCAACAGAGACAAAACTCAAGACCTACTTCTTAGTCTCTCAAGTCTGAGTAATCTAAATTCTGTTAAGCTTCTCGGTTTTTTTCATAGACAATAAGCTATAGTGAAAGGCTCACGTTGACGGTGTTTGTAGAAGGATCTAGAGTTTCATATCTAATGTGGAAGTCAAGAGATATTGTTGGACAAAAACATCTCAGGGTAGCTTATTTTGCTTTCTTCCATTCACACATAGCCTATGGTCTAATTGTGTGTGGTCACTCTAGTGCAGTCAACAATATTCTCATTATGTAATTATGGTTATCAGAACCATGTGTAGAGTAAATGATTTGGAATATTGCAAACCTTTTTTCATTCAACTTAATATTATGACGGTTATAAATCTCTACATTTTCCAAATACTCTTACACACTAGGCTTCACATACCTGAGTTTACCCGCAGAGAAGAAATTCACACTCAACACCAGATATAGGGTCAACATTGTTATTCCATACCATAACTTTCAAAAACGGGGAACTCTTTCAAAATTAATTGTGTAAAATTTTTCAATAAGCTTCCTTCTGAAGCTGGAGAGATTTCTTTCAGTAAATTCAAATACACAATAAGTAATTGGCTGTTGAAAACCCCTTTTTATCCCGTTTAAGAATTCTTGGATAGCCCAGTTGATATTCAGTTCTGAACATATAGGGCCATGATTTTAGATTTCCCTATTAAAATTAATTACTTAAACTTAGGGAAATGATTAGTAGGGTTTGAAAACATATTGATATAATTCATTCAGTAACAGACAAATGCTGTCTTGCAATATATTTAAGTGTTAGTGTGGTACAATAATTATTGTAGTTGAGTTTATCTGCATATGCCTAATGAGTCTGGCTTTTAGGTGTATATAGTATAGATTGATGTTTCCTATTTTTGTTAACAAAAATAATGGAAATAAAACATTCTTGATTCTATAAAAAATGGGTGGGTAATTAGAAAAAAGAGCACATTAAGCTGTTACTTTTATGAAGTTTCTTCCTCAAACCCCTCATAAAATAGGTTAATTTGAAAGTAAAAAAAGAAGGTTACAGTGAAAGCAGTATATTTCAGCAGAAAGTAAGTATCATCTAAAGGAAAAGCATATTTTTTCATTAAATATAGCTATGTGGGTACTTAATTTATTCCAAGGGTGCACACATGTTATACAAAAAGGAACAGTATGTATAGCAATCATAATAATAAAATCCAAAGATGAAAACAACACAACCAAAATCATCTTAAGGCTCTTTGGTAAAAAAATGTTTTAAATTTTTTCTATTACAATGTTTTTACATCAGCTATTAGACACTAACAAGTAGTTCTTTCATTAAAATTATCTTTATAATAATAAATACATCGCCCTTAAGATGTAAATTTGGGATTTCTTGTTACAATAACCATTAAGAAATGTATACCCTGATTATTCCCAAATTTGAAAAATAGACCCTCAGAGGACTGTTGTCAATCAATATTTATTTTAAATTACACAATTTTACTACATATTAGCAAATTTGATTTAAAATAATTAATTTTATACTGTATGTTCATTTTTATTTTAATACAACAAAGTGTATGGCATCTTATGCTTTTTAATATCCCGCAATTTAAAAAAATTTTTTAACTTTGTATATTCAATTGGTAATTGTACTTTTGCCTGTATTTCAATAAATACTGTATGTATAATAAATAACCAATTAATCAACAACAAAAAATAACAATAATAACTATTAATCCTCACGCTGGCATCGCCCGGAAATTGGGCAACGACTAGTTATCTTAAACTGGCAAAACCCGAATATTTAATTTATTCTAAAACGTGTGTTGCTGTAATCAACCCAATTGTTATACCATTGTATGGAGAGAGAAAGGTTTATCAATAATTGACATGTACCTTACATTTATACGTATGAAAACAGATTTATAATAAATTGTTGAAAAATATTGTCACCGTGAAAATAAAACTTGGCATTCGTGAATTGTTGCAGTTATATAACAACCAATCGTAATAATCATAAGTATGTAATATGTAACCATATATTTTCTAAAACTAGATAAAATTTAGAAACTTATGAATATATTCTATGTCTATTAGCACTACAGTATAAACGTTTTCAAATGGCAGTTCTCACGTTTTTTGTTTTTATAAAATGGCAACTTTCAATTATTTGATAAAAATCCAAAAATATCACAACATGCCACATTTTGTTTATTAAACTATTCTTTTGACATTTATAAGCAAAATTACATAATAAATCCCTTGAATATTATAATTATATATTGATAGATTTTTGAAAATGTGCTTGCATTATACATAAAATTGACCTGCCAGTAAAGGATTTTTTGCCTGCCAGGGTTAGGGATGATTGAAATATTTCTAATAACAAAGTGATTAATTACTCTAAAATAAATGAATGAAACAAGAAGAAAACAATAAATAACAGTAAATACTAATTGCACGATAAGAATAACAAAACATAACTAAAGATTGAAATAGGAATAAAAAGATTTATAGACAAAACTTGAGAATGGGCATAAATCTTAAACTTATCTTAACTATGGAACTGGCAAAGTGCGCTAAAACGCATTGTGTACCTCACGAAATGGCAGAGTGTGCTTTACCGCACCCAAAACCCATCAGTTATCTGTCGTTATAGTACCCATTTATTAAGCTACGACAACGTTTTTGGCCTCTATGGAATCTACATTAGTCTCAGTATTATGAATAGATCATCGATTATTTGACATGACATAATGATTTCGAATAGGAGAAGTTTGCGTTGTCAGATTGCTCATTGTATGTAAATATATGACCACGGAAATTTATTTAATATGTAATTATGTGTTTTAGACTGTTTATATGTTGATCAGTGTGTATTATTGAGTGTATTTAGTGATATTAAAATAATATAAAGTTAAATGTCAGTTTAATACAGGGTCCGGCAGAAAAAACTCTCCGATAATAAAGTAACGTTAAGCAGACGAGATGGAGCAGAGAAGTGGGGGGCTCGTCCTTGAGTACCTGCATACTTGCCGTTTTCAGTGTGTTGTTGTTCAGGAACTGAGTTAAAGAGACTGTGGTGTCTGTGTAACATTGTGCCAAGACCTTCTTCGGAATAACTGCCCAGAAGATGTTGGTGATTTTTTCTGACGAGGTACACTTTCACCTTTTTGGAGCAGTGAACAACCAAAATTGCAAGTACTGGTCTGAACACAACCTCCAAGAACCCTACCAACGATCGCTGAATAGCCCCAAAGTAACAGTATGGTGTACTGTTTTTAATTCTTGAGTGATTGGTCTGTACTTTTTTAAGGAAATGGTGGGATAACCATAAACAGTGAACGTTGTTGTGCAATTCTCCGCGAGTTGCTCCAGCCTAAACTAAGAGAGTTTTTTGATGATATTGAGAACATGTGGTTCCAACAAGATGGCGCTACAGCCCACACAACGCGGCAGTCACTGGCACTGGTGATGGAAATGTTTCCTGGATACGTTATCTCTTTGCGTGGTGACATAGGCTGGCCACCACATTCGCCGGACTTAACGCCCAGTGATTTTTTTTTCTCTGGGCCTACTTAAAATCCAAGGTTTACAAACATCGTCCTCAAACTTTTAAACCCCTAAAAGAAGTGATAACACGAGAAGTTGAAGCAATTCCACCTGACATGACTCTTGTAAAGTAACGGAGAACTTCATAGAGCGACTCAACCATTGTGTCAACAGTGGGGGAAACCATTTGAGAGATGTATTGTTTAAAAAGTTAAGTAATGGTACATATTCTTAAATGGCACAATCTGTACTACTTAAAAATAAAAACTTCCTACTTTATTTCGTTTTGTTTTCATTAGTTTCTCTAATAGGAGAGGTTTTTCTGCCGTTTCCTGTATATGTAAGGTCAAAATAACTTATCCTATATCCTAACCTAAAAATAACAAATCCTTAGTGAAACCAATACAGGCTGGTTGTATTAAATTAGGTTTAGTTAACCTAATAAAATATTAGATACCATAGCCTAACCTAACAATAACAAATCCTTAGTGAAACCAACACATTTCTGGGGCTAATGTTGCCATATTTATGATCATAATTTGAGTACTCATAACGCTAATGTTAAAAGAAAGGAATTTCCTCATTTTTCCTAATTTTCCTAAAAGTCCTTTCAAAACTAGTCCATTTTTGAGAGGTCGGAGAAAAAATGCTTGTTCCTAAAATTACATGGGGGATCCCAGTATGCACATTTGATCGTTACAAAAATTCTAGTTTCATGAAAGTAGCAATCTTTTAACTTGTGTTTTAGGTTCAAGATCCATTCGCATGCCAATTTCCTAGTTTGTTGTGAAGTGCCTTGCCTTTTCGATCCTAGCAGTTTTTGGTGCCGTGTCTGCCTTAGTTCCGGCAACTGGCAGTGGTGTATGCGCCTGAGTCCCAGGCCTATTTTTATGAAAATATAGAACTTTGCTAAAAAAATTTGGAGAATTGTTATTTATGAATGGAATGTTATAATTCTTATTTTTAAATTAATTCTCACGTATTACTCTATCACATGCATTAAACTAAATATTTATATGCATGCACGAATATATTTTTTTATCAAAAAACGTTACTTGCCAAACAAATGTTGCTCAAAAATATTTGTCATCCTATAGGCCTAGTTGAGAGTATAAAAAAAATTGTATCCAAAATTCAAAATTATATTGTATTATAACACTTTATAATGAACAAAAATATAAAGTTTCATTGCATTTGAACCACAAATAATTGCACAAGTGTTTTTTGTGCAACGTGATTGGTACACGAATCGTGCACGGGTGTCTCCCTAGTAACTCTAATATAATGGACTGGAATTACTGAATGATTGACATAAATGTTTATTTCACAACTAATATTTTAATATACATAACTAGGATATTTTCATATGAATTATATTTAAAAAGTGATTTACTAGATGTCCTAAAAATAGAATGTAGGGATCATACACAAGTGAACCGTACATTCTAAAATAGGACGTTGGAATCATACGCAAGTTAACCTCACGTCCTAATTAATTAAAATGTGTTTCATTGAATTTTTATGGCCTTTATGTGTATATTTAGTAGTATGATTACACGTTTTTACATAAGTTTGACAAAAATTATTTTAAATTCTCTTTTATTTTTTAGGTCAACCACAACTAATCAAAGTACAAAATCCGAATGCAAAACTGGGTACAGGAGTAAGACCTCTTTCTGGCCAAACAGTAAGGGTGATTAAATCTGGGACACAGGTAAGAAGAGAACAGTTCTAAAATTATATTTTAGAGCATCAGCATATTTACCAGAAAAGATAAATCCACTAAAACAAACATTAGAAACATATATATAAGTACTAACACGTGTATAGACAATAGACAAACTCCTTTATTGACATATTCATCAAAAACAACAATAGTGTCACAAATGTTGCAGTGTAAAATAAATTAAATATTTTTAAGAAATACAATTTTAACTGAAAATGAAAACAAGTCAGTTATAAAGTTGATGTAAGGAAAAGTCTGTATCTTGTATTCAGTCTGGAACGTGTCTCAAACTCTTCCAAAGAATAAATAGGGTCAGCAAGTAGCCACTCTTGTAGTCGTTTCTTCAGTAACATTGGATCTTTTGTCTTCAATCCAGGCGGGAGAAGGTTGAACAGTTTGGCACCAGCATATGAGGGTTTTTTTTTCAAATAGTTCAGTCCTGTGCACCGGTAGTGTAAAGTCCATTCCATTTCTTGTGTGGTAGCGGTGAAATTCGTCAGCTCTATTTAAATTTTACCTTGAACTATGAAGGATAGTTTCAAGGATGTAGATTGAGGGGATTGTTAGAATTTTGAGGGTTTTGTAAGCTTGTCTAGTGGTTTCAGACCTTCCATTGATCTTAAAGCCTGCTTTTTTAAGATAAGGACTTTATGAAGATTGCCTCTTGATGAGCCACCCCAAAGCACTATACCATAGCGCATGTGGCTTTCAAAAAGTGCATAGTAGGCTGTTAAAGTAGCTGCGGGAGTGTTGGTGGCCTTTATATGTCTCAGAACAAAAATTGCAGTGCTCAACCTCTTGCAAAGAAATTCAAGATGCTCATTCCATGATAGGCAATCATCAATTATCATACCAAGGTGCCTTGCAGAAGCAGTCAGTGTTAGACCAGGGAGTCCTGAAACATCATTTTTGTGTCTACCTAGAATAATTTGTTTAGTTTTGCATTAGTTTAGAACAAGGTCGTTATTGTCATAGTATTCCTTGGCCATGTTGAGTGATATAAAAGATGCAATATCTAGGCTTTCAGGTGTTTTTCCTAATGTAAGGAGTGCTATATCATCCGTATACATGACTGGTTGAAAAAAAAGCATCGAGGTACAATGGAAGATCTGTGGTATAGAGTATAAACAACACAGGTCCCAGAACGGAGCCTTGTGGAACACCTCGTATGATGTTTAATGGTGAAGATTTGACAGTTTTTACAATTCCCTGGGAGGCCTGTTTGATTTCAACAACTTGCATTCTTCCCTTTTGACAACAACCTGCTTTTAAACCACTTGAGTGGTGTGCTTCGAATCCCTAAATTACCAAGTTTTCCCAGTAGACGGCTGTGGTTGAGGCAGTCAAATGCCTCACTCAAATCAAGGAGGGTGGTTGTGATAGTATCCCCTCCCTCAATGCCATCAACAATATGCTCCACTAACTCCACCAGTGCAGTCATCGTAGATTTTCAAGCCATGAACCCATGTTGTCCATTAGGTAGCATATGGCTGACAGTGAGGTGATGTGTAAGCTGCTTTAGAACTATTTTCTCTGTTATCTTTGAAACCGTTGGGACTAGAGAGATGGGTCTGTAATTGGATATCTCTTCTTTTTCTCCCTGCTTATAAAGTGGATATACTTTCGATGTCTTTAGCTGTCAAGGAAAAACACCCTGTGAAAGGGATTTGTTTATAATATCCACTAAAGGAAGACACAGCTCTTCTTGACAGTGCTTCAGCAGTCTAGCAGAAATGCCATCAATTCCAGCTGATGAAGATGGTTTCATATTGTTCATGATCTCTATGACTTCTTTACAGGAGGTGGGAGTGAAGGCAATGAGTAGACTTCTTGGATTTTGTTGAGCTTTATCTTTCAAGAAAGCTTTTTGAAGGTTATTTGCTTTTAAAGTTTTTTCAGTTGCGGTAGTGAAAAATAAATTGAAACTATCTGCTACTCGTGAGGCGTCAGTAACAATTTCTCCTGAGATGTTAAGTTTCCATGACATTTCCTCACTCTTCTTGCGAACAGCTCTCTCCTGATTAATGATTTTCCAAATTGCTTTACCTTTGTTAGCAGATTTTGATATGAAAGCTTCACTAGCTTCTCTTCTGGCAGATCTTGATTTCAGGTCGTACTTTTTCTTCATCTGAGATGCTTGGATTTTGTAAGTTTCTTGATTACTAATTAAAAATCTGTCATTTGCCTCGATAAACTGTTTCCGAAGATGATTTCAATTCTGGATTTGACAATTTGGTCTTATGATAATTTGGCTTTTTTTGTTTTGTTTTTTTGAAAGGGCAAGAAATGTCTAGAAATGTTGTTAAATTGTTAATAAAGTTATCATATGCCTTGTCAATGTTTGTAGCTTAATAAACTCTGTCCCAGTTTTGACTTGTAATGAGATCTTTGAATGAAGCAATGCTGCGTGCATTAAAAATTCCGTGTTTCATTGTTGGGCAGATGCCCAGTGTGGTCAGACAAGCCGCTGCTCCCAATTTCAACATTTACTAAGGATTTGTTAAGGTTGGTGCAGACCACGTCAATAGATGAAACAGAAGTACTTGTGATCCTTGTGGGTGGGATGTCGAGTCTTAGTATATCATGTGATCCGAGAAAGTTATTAAGTATATGTTTGTCATTTGTATTCCTTAGACTGTCAACATTTAGATCCCCGACAATGCAAATCCCATTATTGTTTGCTGGAATCGTTTCCAGGGCTACAGCAATCAGTAGAAGAGCCTCTTTAAGAGGACTGCTAGGTGGTCGATAAATTCCACAACAAATAGAAATCCGTTAACAGTTGTTACTCTAATAGCAGCCATTTTGCAAATGAGCTCCTGACTTGAGTGATCAATACTGTGAGTATAAATTGTGAAGGCATTGCTATTAAGCTTGTATAGTGCTACTCCACCCTTTTGATGGGTTTCCTTGTAGTAAGTTGATACCAGGCTGTAGTCAAACAGTATTGCGTTTGGCAGAGTGTCTCTTGAGCAACCATGCTCAGAAATTACCACTATGTCAGGTTTCTCAAGCTCAAGGTAGTGGTTGAGCCGCTCTATCTTGTTGCTGAGTCTGTCTATCTATATTTTCGTGAAATACTTTAGTTTTTTTAGGTTGGGCTTTATGATTATTTGACTTTATTTTTGTGGACTTAAGTTCTCGGCTTGTGTGGTGATTTTTTTATAGGTTTTCTCTTTTCTTGTTGAAGAAGCAGGATTTGTAAATTTTGAGTTTTACTTCTGCAAGCTTGCGTTTGGCTAAAAAATGATGACCCTTCCATTGTTATTATTTGTCTTTGATAATTCTGTGGTGTCATTTTCTACTCTTGATTGGAGATCATGACTTATGTTATCTATTAGCTTTTTATAATATGTTTATTGTAGAAGTTTTCGTATGTTTCATGCTGCAACCTAAGCTTTGCCGTGATAGGGGCTTGTTTTGAGCAGGAGAAAGTGGATTTGTTGTTATTCATAAGTAAGTTTAATGAGCTGTCATCATTATGCTCTATGGCTTCTCCTCAACATTTACTTTGTCGCAAGTAGTCTGTGAAGCAGGTGCGTGTTGTTTCCTGATAAAGGATAATCTACTGTTCTGGGCTGTCTCGGCTGCAGTAGGCACAGGTGGAATCTTCCCTAAATGATGAGCTTGATGTATTTGAATGCTTGAAGAGGGACACTACAAACATTCTTTCTTATACCAGTACTTCTCCTTTTCCTAGAATGTTGACTATTCTGTGTTGCAGTTCCTAATTTAGGGGAGGGTTTGTTTTCCTGATTCAAATTAGTTTGCAAAACTTTAAAATCGCCTCCATCCGGTTAAACACAGTTTTAATTTCTGCAAGATCTATCAGAAGTGGTGCTAAACTTACAAAATTATTTGAATTGTCATTCACAAGGGGGTTGGTTTGTGTATGTGAGCTCTGATAATTTTTATTTATAGCGTTATAGTCTGTAATTTTCTTTTGAAGTGTAAGAATAGTTCTTTTTTGTTCATCTATTGTTTTTAAATGGTTGTCAATAAGTTGGAACAGTTTAAGGTCCTGCTCTTCAAAAATAGCTTGTGTTTCTTGACATAGTTTTTTCTCTTTACTAAGTTGTTCATGTAATTCAGCAGTGTTTTAGTATAGTTTCAATATTGTTGATATACTTTCTTTTATTAGTTTCCATTTCCTCTAACTTTGATTCCATTATTGTTAACCTGGTTTCTAGTTTAAACTTTACTTCTTTCAGAACTTTGTTTTCTTCTAACAGGGCTGACTCAATTTTGGCAGCCATCTGTAATTTATGCTCTTTGTTATTTGAAGCCTCTAAATGATTACTTTCAATGAGACTTTTTTCAATTTCTTCAACAGAATTATTGAAAGTATCAAAGTTTCCTGTCAAATCTTTGTTATTTTTTGGGTTAAGTGGACAGGGACGGAAATCTTCTGCTTTAAATGCTGCATTAGCTTCCCTTAAAGCTAAGTTAGATGTCTTATTTTTGAAATTGTCAGTTAATTGTTTACCATATGTGTTAATATTTTGAGAATAGGTGAACAAATTTGATTAATTTATTATGGCATTTGTGCAGTCCCCGAAGGGTAACAGTTGTGCAGTACACAACCTTTGAAGGTGCCATTGACACCTTCATCAAGACAGAGAGGCTGACCAAGTTTCGATGGATCTTGGAGGAAGACTAGTCGCTAAGTAAAATAAAAAGGTTGTGCACTTGTTTGACTTAAAAGTTTATTTTGTTTGTGTACGCAGAGTGATCTTCTCTGGTAAGTTTGTTGATATACTGCCTCTAGTATATAAAGGCTAGAAGTCTTTTGTTTGTAACCTAACCTGAATTATATTTTACAAGTCTACAAATTCTTTTTGCCATATTACAATTTTTTTACAAATTTATTTTATATGTTTTTCTCTGAATCCTATATCGTGACTACATGATACCTGGATAAGTTTTAACTCAGTAAAAGATTTCAAAATGCTAAACTACAGAATCACTATTCCACTGTACTATACAAATTGTTCACCAAATGCTTTGGAAGACTGCCGTATTTTTATGTAATCTAGGAGAGGCATCATCAAAAGTACCTAACTGCTCACGCACGTGTGAACTAACATGATTGTATAAGCTATATAAACTAGATTGTATAAAAATACAAGTAATAAATATGATAATATATTTAGAGTCGTTTGAATTGATTTTATTTTGATTTATATCATTTGAGTGGAGGTTGTTCTTTAGATTGATTGTTCTTTAGATATTATATAATAATAAAATTGTCTTAAATATAACATAACCATCTAATGAATAACTAAGAGGTTTTGTTTATTGATAAAATGCAATTAATGAATATGATATTTCTGTGACTTACAACACATGGTGATTTTAGGTTTTGACTGGTAATAATACAGTCGTATTGCAGCAGCCAATTTTGAGGTCAATCCAAGGAAGCAAACCAGGCCAGCGTAAGTCAGTCTACATTAATGTAATGTTTCACTTTAACAAACACTTCCTGCTAATTGGTTTTCTGTATTTTGTTTATATATATCAGTTAATTTATATTCAATAGTTGGTAGTGCTGTGACCCAGCTATTTAGAGGCAAAGTGGTATGAAGATTGTAGGACCCTTAATATCAACACAGTGTCAACTCAATGTTAGCTATTGGCGTTGATGTACTAGAAAGTATAGAAATACAGTACAGTCTCTGTAATCCAGCCCTGCGCCAGTCCGAAACGTCCAGTAGTCCGGCACTCGGTAGTTTTCATGTTGCTGCAGGCATGTGACCTAAGGACAAACGCAGTAAACACAAATTGCGTGACTGTTGTCTGCTTACATGGCTGGTCAACTGTATCTTGTTTATTTGCGTGGCGTCTTTGTATGTGTGTGTGAGTTCCTTGTTATCTTTTCAATGGCAGGGAAATGTAAACACATAACACTAACCTTAAATAAAAAGTACGAAATATTAAAACGACTGGAAAAGGGTGAAAAGTTATTGTATTTGGCCATTGAGTATAATGTCGGACATGCAACTATTCACAACATAAAAAAGATAAAGGACCAGATTGAATCTTTTTTCAAGAATAATGATTCCAAAGTTTGTGGAAGAAAGACTTTTAAAAACAGGTGAGTTTCCAATGTGGTGGGGGAACCAGATGTTCCGGCACAGCCTACAGTAAACAGCGATAAGGCTCGACAGCATTTGCCACTGCAATCACTTGGGCTGAGGAGAACGGTGTGTTAACATCCGATATGCTAGTTTTAAAGAGACTGCTGGAAAATGTCTTAAAGTTTTCTCTGTCTACCAAGAAACAAAAACCTATAACAAGTTTTTTCCAATGTCATAATTAAATTATGACAAAGCACATTAAAAATTCCAGTTATTTTTTACATACAATACCATGATTTTTTTATGTAAAATACAGTTCAGTAAGTAAGTAGTTAAAATAAGTTTGTCATTTGTATCTTTTTTACGTAAGTGCAATGTACTTTGCTATTTAGTATCATACATTCTTTTTAACCTTTATTGTCATCATATGTGTTCTATAGGCTATTAGAACTTGATGTAATAATAAAGTTCATTTATGTTATATACGTTCGAAAATTTTACTTCCTTTGCTCAATTTCGGTAATCCGGCAATGCAAATCCCGATATAGGGCTGGATTACTGAGACTCTACTGTATGATGGTTGGTAGGCAGGATTTTATGTATTCAGAGAGTACCATCCTTGTCAGTTGTGGTGAGATTCCATGATAAGTTCTAGGTTTCCTAGTTGCTGTGGCTAAATAAATCTATCTCAGTAACCTAACTAGGCTACACATGTCGCCCAAACATCCTACTCTTCAGTAATCACTCATATATATGAGTTTATAATTGTGCAACTAGTTATGTCCGCCTCTCGAATAATCCAGATCACTGAACAATCAGTTTTTTTAATGCCCGTTCAAAGTTGTACCTTAGTGGCGTCAACTAATATTGACTAATGTTATAATTTCCTTTGTATCTATAGTAATTTATATATTCGTACTGCAATTTGTTACAATAAATAATGTGAATTGGGTATTAAATGCAATTAAATTCTGATTGAGAAAGAATATAATAGAATATATAAGTTTGTACATCAAATTTGTTCAATCAAATTTAGCATTATCAGATGATGTTTTCTTTTTAAATAATCTTAAATTATGTGTGAGGATTGTTGCATTTTTATCCTTGCGAATTAACTATGATCTGTTTGTGTATTTTAGTATCATTGCAGCAATCTCTAACTACTTTTAACATTATATTCAAATAATTATTTACATTTATTGGTGATTTATTTCAGGCCAACTAGTCATCCAAACTGGAAGTCCTGTGAGTGTGAAGCAAGAGCAAACGCCTTCCAAACAAGTTACACCTCAACATGTAGTCAGTATATGTTTACTTACTTTGTAGGAATTAATGTATAGTCAAAATTTCTATAGGCTGATTTTGTAAAGCTTTTTGAAGCAAAGATGTTTCATATTGCAACTAATTTACTCATAATTTATATCAAATAAGCTATAATTAGGTATTAAATGTACAGTAGAACCTCACAAACTCGGCCCTCAATAACTCAGTAGATCGGATATCCCAGCCGCATCTGATAGAAAATTTAAAAAAAATACAATTTCTTATGGCCATGCAAAACCAAAATCTCAAGCAAATATAGCAGAGTTGAGTCTCTTTACGAATTTTCACTCAAAGTCAATGCCTTCCCAGTGAATGTCATCGTGGACAATTATTTTCCCCTTCCATCACAACCAGCCATATTCCTGAGCCAGTCACTTTTCATTCTCAGTCTAGTACAAGCCAGTGTATACTGCATGTTACAGCGCTTTCTTGTATACTAGTCAGTGTGTATACATCTACAATAGATATTCCATCTAATAGGAATATTTATGCCTGTAATTTTGTTAGTTAGCGAGGTCCGCAACCACAGCTGGTTTGAACTGCATTACATTTACATGGGACTACACTAGCACTCCACAATGGACCACATAAAAAGCTGATCTTTCGAGACTCAAAACTTAAGATTGGATGGGGAATCTATTTGAGGATAAAATCAATGCCCCTACAAGAAAGGGTTGGGATTTATGCCCAATTAAGACACTGTCTTAGACAAATCCATTTTCGTTTTGTAGGCTTGTTGGGAACAACAGCTTAACTTATTCCAAACCACAGGATGGGTATGGGGGAACTTCATGGTCACAGTGAGAATGGAACCTGAGCTGGCCGTATAGCAAGCCACCACCTTAGCCCTTTAGCTTTCTCCTTTTTTCAAATATTGCCTCTTAGTTTAATTTTAAACATGGTAAAATTATTTGTATTATTCAGTTTTTAGTCAGTAATCACTGAAAATAAAATTTAACTTTGAATGTGATACTTGCAAAATCTACTTCATTTCATACATATGTACCACAATAAAATTGGGTTCGTTCTTATAGTGTTAAGAAACGAATTCAAATTATGTTAATAGTTTTTCTGATAAAGAACTAAGCTAGTGATGTAGTAGGTTATAGCCTCATAGTGCAAAGCTATCTAGTTAATCCCAATCAAGATCAAAATATGATGCGCGAAGAAAATTATTTGTAATTTCCTTAGTTTGTATCAGAAGTTTGTTGTCTTCGCTACAACCACCGACTTCCAATATATTAGAAGTTTGTGTCCAAATGATAAATCTTTAATATAATCTTAATGTATGGCAGTTCTAGCTTTATTTTTAAATTAAGTCCTCTTGATTATATTATTGTTCACTTGTATTTCAGCAAGTCATACCAACTACCAACACACAAAAGTCATACATGGGACCAATGATACTTGACCGCAGTGGAAGTAGGAAAAGACAAGAACTTGAAAATGAGTTTGTCCCAGAATAGTAAGTTATATTGATTAATATACTTGTTTTAAGATAAACTTGTGCCAAATTTTCTTAATTTAATTGGCCCATAAATCTCCAAAATAACAAGTTTTACTTCTTAAGTTATGCATAACATAGTTTACCTTCTTGTGAAGAAAAGTTTAAAATAATACCTTAAATAACTATATACACTTCAATATTAATACTATAACTTATTACCACTAAACCATTCAAACTACTTTTATCACAAACAAACTTATGTAATCTCACAAAACCCAAGCTAATGATTTATAAACAACAACACTACGAGGGAATGTTAACAGCGGACTGTCTGAGTCTGCTCTCTACTGCACAGTTCATCAGCTGATTGTATTGATATACAATGTTGAATCTTAAAGTATTCTATTACAAATAACTAAAAACTAATGGCATGCCCCAATGCCTTAATCAGTACGTTAAAACACATTTCCAAGCATAAAGTAGGTATGTACTTTAAATACATAAAGTAAGTTAAGTAAAAACATGTTGAAGGGTAAAATATTTTCTTAGCTCTTAAGTTTTATTGGACATAAAATAGTTAATTATTGAAATGTTCATTCAGACAAACTTAGATTGTAAAGCCTTAGAACTTAATAGCTTAATTATACATCCCAAATGTAGCTGCTGGTATATGGAATTCCCCGTTAAAACAGAAATTAAAATTATGAAAGAAGCAATAATACATGTATATTATGTTAAATGTTGTCATACACAAGTTTATTTATAGGTTAGAGAACGTGCATATATGTTTCTTTGCTCATTGTTTTCTGTTACTTTTTATATTTCGATTTGATCTGCTTACTAGACTAACAAATTCCACATATTTAAAATGTATTCTAAAAAATCTCTGTTAACAAAATGGTTCATTCATTGTTTGATTAAAATTTTGTTGTGAAATATTGCAAGACACTTCTTTCACAGTCAACTTCTTTCACTACATTTTGTAAATATCACTTGAACCGCCTTAACAATGTACCAAAAAAGTTTGTCTTCTTGGCAACTTGTAAAACCCTAAAATTATTGTGGAACTAGAAGGAAAAACTCATTTCCCCCCAAAAGATTACTCATAATAGCCTGAAATATGACATAATTTTTATATTTACTGTTCTTTAAACTAATTATTGTTTACTATTAATGTATATTTGGAGTTATTGGGATGGTTCTGTTTCAGCAGCAAACGTCGCAAGTCAGAAAAAGGCGGAAAAGGTCTTAGACATTTTTCAATGAAAGTTTGTGAAAAGGTTAGGAAAAAAGGAATTACTTCGTATAATGAAGTGGCAGATGAACTTGTTGCCGAGTTTACAAATCCAGCATTAAATACGGGAACTCCGGATCAGGTATTTGTCAAGTACAGAGAATTGCATGTTTGACTTGAAGCTAATTAATTGTTTTTAGTTTTCTTAAATAGCAACCATTTTAATTTCCTCATTTAAATTCTATTTTAAACACAAACATTGGAAAGTTTGAAATGCTTGTATTGTATTGTATTGTATTGTGATTTGGGGTGAAATTTAAGCAACTGGACCTATCAAGATCTATTTTGCCCCCCATGCTCTGCCCGAGACTGCTCGGTCACAATTCATCAATTCCCAGATCCTCTAGGAATCGGAGGATCTGGATGATCTCTAGATGTGGTATTTCTTCCAGTCTAATCTGGTACCGACCCAGATGCCTGGCTCTCTTTGTCGCTATAGCATCACACTCTTCCAGTAAATGAAGAGGGTCTTCCTCTCCCATTCCACAGAATCTACATGATGCATCTTCTACCAGACCCAGATTCCTAGCATGCCTCCTCAGTAGGCAATGCCCAGTAAGGAAGCCTGTTACCCTCTTCAGTCTGGTTTTGCTTAGGCCTATGCATACTTTGAATCTGTTGAAGTTCCTGCCTCCCAACAGCTTCTTAGCTTGTCTCAGCCCTGCTGTGGCCCTCCAGAGTCTGTCTCTTTTGGCCACCATTGTCCTTTTAATTTCTTCCTTGAAGAAGGCATCTCCAAGGCCACAAAAAGGCTCTGGTCCCACAAGCGGGGTCGATGCCCCCTTCCTTGCAAGCTCATCTGCCTTCTCATTCCCTTCAACACCAATGTGTCCCGGCACCCATTGAAGTGTCACCTTGTTGCTTCTCCCTAGCAAGTTAAGTCTCTGCCGGCACTCCCAAACCATCCCCGACCTGATAATAGGAGAACTCAGTGCTTGGATGGCTGCCTGACTGTCCGACATTATAGCAATCATCTTGCCCCTATATTCCCTTTCCAGATTGATTCTAATGCATGTATCAATGGCGTGAATTTCCGCCTGAAATACACTAGGGAACTCCCCCATCGCCTCCGAGAGTTTGGTACCTGGCCCAAACACACCGGAACCGGTCCCCTCCTCAGTCTTAGAACCATCTGTAAACCACATAATGTGGCTGCTGGACATTGTGCGGATGCTTTCTCCACTCCAGTCCCTTGAAATGCTTACAGTTTGTTATAAAATTACTGTGAAAGTAACAATTGATGAACAGTTTAAAATACATCATTTGCTGTATTTTATGTTGAATGATGCGAATTATCATATTATTTCATAGGTTAAGTTGACAAATCATATTTTTAAACAATTACCATTTTTAAGTTATGTAGATGTTGCTACATTACATATTTATTACAGATTGTTGCATTAGTAGATATTTTTATCAACATCAGATCCTATTTTCAATTACAAATAAATAATAATGAGATTAGTTCAATAATCTTAATAGTATGTACCAACAAAAATCTTCTTGAAAATTGCTTTGGATTGTTTCAGAGACTCAATTCAAATACTTGTATGTTTTAATTTAAATATTGCATGGATGTGAAAAATTAAACTAGTTTATTTTGAACAGCTTCAGTTGCTGGACGGAAAACAAAACACTATATATATTATACTAGGTACAGTTTGAAATTCTGTTGAACATATTGAACATACATCAACACATATGTAAACTTTCTAAAGCCATTCCATTAACTTCATTTTTTATCGTTTTTAAATTGCTCTTCAGCAGCTGTTGTAGACAATGTGTTTCTTGACAGGTAACGTTAATGAATCCCTTATTTTCATTATTCCATAAACTTGTAAACAAAAGCGTTGGATTTGCGAATAATATTACAAGGAAAGCTTAAATCTGACAAGAGATACTAAGGTTGACATATGGTATTATTGACCCATACACATGCCAGAGGCCTTGATCAGAGGGTTCCAACTTTACCGCAAGATAACGGTATCAAGCAACATTGCGCGATGCTGTTACTATGAGATATATGATCATCAGCAAATCATTCAAATAGTTACAGAAGGACCCTCAAAACACTCAGATGAAAGTGATGAAGAAGAAGATGGCAACAGCGGGTAACCCACACAGACACTGCGGCTGTGTTTGATCTCGCGCTACGCTATGTAGAGCAACCCCGCCGCGACCCCAGTGGATACCTAGTTTTTGAGACACTGGCGTAAATTTGCCTCGAGGGAGTGCAATTCTTTTTTAAGGCAGAGATATGTTACTGATTTTTTTCAAACCAAAGTTACATTTTAAAATTTTATTAGCAGTTATGTACCTGGAATAATATTTTCTTGTCGTATTTAGATATATAAAGTAGTTGTTCTTACAGTACCTGCATTTTTATTTTCCCAAAATTTTTTGCCAATTTCTTTTTCAGATTAGCGGGACTCTTATCGTATAATTTATCCTAAACAAGGTTTTTCTAGAAAATAGCTAGTTCATATATATCTTAGTTTATGCCATTGAGATATGTATAGTAATTAACTTTTTATTTTTTAGCAATATGACCAGAAAAACATAAGGCGAAGAGTTTATGACGCTCTTAATGTTTTAATGGCTATGAATATCATTTCTAAAGAGAAAAAGCTTATCAAATGGTTGGGGTTGCCTACCAACTCAATACAGGAATGCCTTGACCTTGTCAAAGAGAAAAAAGAACTGACCGAAAGAATCAAAGCAAAAACTAATCAACTGCATGAACTAATTATGCAAGTAGGTATTTTAGGTCAATTTATTATCTTTTTGATATTATATATTTATTAATTTTGTAAGTTTTTATAACTTATAGCACAAAGTTTTATGAAAGGAAGTAGACTTGACATTATAAATTAGTGATGACCTGATAGGTAGTGACATGACCTGAAGCCCGTCTTGTCTGCTTCAGTAACCCCCTCTCTTCTAATCTATCCATACCCACCCACCTATACAAGTACGGCAATAACAATTTCCACTCCCACAATACACGTACAGTGGTATTGACACATCCACTTTTACATGTACAGTGTTATACAGGGTGTTTATGAAAAATCCTTCAATACTTCAAGATATGGTTACGTTCATGAAAACTAAAAGTTCCTATACGCATATGTCCTAAAACACTTAGTTTTCGTCTGAATTTTTTTTTTACATAATTTATCATATCTTAATAACCCCTCAAGATATCATCTTCAAACCCGGTTCATGTATGAAAAATAATAAGACTTAATTCAGTATAGACTATCAAGTTCCTACTTTGTACCATTTCAAAATGGCAGCTATTTTTAGTGTTGAAAGCTTATATGTAAAGAGTATAAATTTTCAAAATACACAAAAATTCGATTTCCTAAAAGATGGTATTGAACTAAGAAAATAGATGAATGCTGAATGACAAAACATTTAGATTTAATTGACAAAAAACTTTACATAACCAAGATATTCAAACTAAAAAAGCAAGGCCCAGTAGTAAAAAAGAATAATACAGTAAGAATAATAAACATATGTTTTTAAAAGTATTCTTCAACCAAAACACAGATTCATATAATTTTCCCCCTCTCAATGATGAAGACACATAATCTTTTAAGTAGTTAGGGGGGGCTTCTGATTCTTTGAGGCCACTGACTATCACACTAAGGTCACAGACTTCCATCTGGAAAACTATCTTCTAAATTGTTTTTAAAATTACTTGGCGACAAACGATCATCTTCTTCCTGTTGCATATTTAGCAATTGAGATTGTAGTGGCCTATTATCCCTTGAAGGCGGTGGTACATTGCTATTTTCTAAAACAGAGTAATCTTCTGTTCCTCGAGGAGCCAAGTGTCTTAAAAGATACTATAGTTTCTGTCCCATCAGGAAGCTGAACAAAGGTGTAGTTGGGATTAACCTCTAACAGTGACACTTCTTGAACTTACAGGTTATATTTTGAAGGATTTGCATGTCTTCATCAATATAGGCTCTAGTACAGATAGCCATAAAGGTAAAGATGAACCACTAGAACTTCGTCTTTGGTGTTTAAACATCCTTTCGTGCGGTGTTTCATTTGTTGAAAAGCAGAGCAATGAATGTATTGCATATGAAGCTTCGCCTAGGACACATACCCACCGATTTACTACTAGGCTTTTAGACTTGAGTGCTAGCATGATTGTTTTCCAAATTACTCAATTGTATCTTTCAGTTTGTCCGTTGCCTTATGGGTTGTAGGCAGTTGTATGACTTCAAGCTGTTCCGATTGAAGTTAGAAAAGTATTCATAAGCTCTGCGCTCATGAAAGACAAACCTTGTTCAGAATGAATGTATGAAGGTGTGCCGAAAATATAGAAAAGACGTTTAAAATGTTCTATTATTCTAGCTGAGGATAGATCTGCACATGGTATTGCAAAAGGGAATCTGGAATATTCATCAGTGATTGTTAGGATTTATTTAGGAAGAAGGTAGAGGGCCTTTAAAATCTTGATTTAACGTCTAAAAAGGTGCAGTTTCTTTAATGAGCTTACTTTCTTTCTTCAAATAGTTAGGTTTGATTTCGCAGTTTCAAAATCTTACAATATCTTGTCATCTCTCTGACCTAATTAATTGAAAACAGCAAATTCTTGCATCTTATCCAATGGAACATTCTTGAAATGTCTGGGTGGCACATTCGCTTATGCAGCTGACTAAGAGTAGAACTTGAGATCTCATTTTCAGAAGCACATATTCTAGAAATGCCATCGGCAGCAGCATTGCTTTTACCAGGCTTGTAGACAATATCGAAGTGATAGGTAGATAGTTCTAACCGCAATCAGAAAATCTTTTAATTTTTAATTCTGTTTAATTGTTTTTGGTTAAGCATGAAAGAAACTTTCTGTTGAGATCATTTATATTTCAAATTTTTATTATGTTTTTTGATCCAACAAGAAACTGTTTCTATTTCTGGAGTGATTCAACAATAGCGTAGGCCTCATGTTCTACAGCACAATGTCATCGCTCTGTTTGTGATAATGTAACTGGCTTACCAGTCTGTGATAAAGTTGCTCCTATGTCTTGATCAGACGCATCTGTTTCAACCTCAAAACTATCATTTTCATCAATTGAATGAACAGCAGATTTAACAATCATTAATTTGATCTTATGAAATCATCAACAGCAAATGTATTTAACACATTCGCTGCTGAAAAAATATGTTAAAAACATGTCAGAAACTAAAATAATATTTTGTAATAAAACAATGCCTTATATAGTCAGGAAACAGGGTTGATACACCAAATCCAGTTTATGGCCTCAATTCTGGTAGATCGGGGCTTCCGAAGTGATCGTCCGCCGGCGGTGGAGCCGCACATCGCAACGAAACCCATGCGCGCCGCGAGACGCTGCCGCAATTAGTCGCGGCCGGTCGCATTCCTGAAGTTGAAATACGCCATACAGGAGTATCATTTCCGATATCAGAATCATCAGATTCATAAGAATCAGAGTCATCTGAAGCATTTCCCATTATCTGATGTTGGATTGGGTCATCAACTTCACCATCACTGTCGGCAGGACAAAGTCAGGAGCCGAAGATGGCCCAGGAGTTGGTTGAAACATTGCAGAAAAGAATAAAACGCACTATACAAATATATTTACAATATAACACAAATCACAATACAATATAACACAACACGATACTAATGTTTCACTATTATACACAAAAATAAAATGGTAAAACTCCGATGCAAGCCAACTGGCTCAAAATGGCGCGATCCACGAACGGCGAACACCGAAACGTGACGCGAGACACAGGCAACAATGCAGCGCAAATCCGACCGTTATACGGCAAGTGGCTAGACCACACTGAATTCCACAAACAAGCATTGCTTCGTCAACCGCCGGCAACAGTTCCGCTGCGCGCGCAGGCACGCTAACCCCCGCCTACTGGCTCAAAATGGCGCGATCCACGAACGAAGAACAAGGAAATGTGACACGAGAAACAGGCTATAATGCGGCGCAAATCCGACCCTTCTAAGCCAAAGGGCTAGACGACACTGAAGCGTACAAGCCGGTATTGATCCGTCCACCGCCTGCGACCTATCCGCTGCTCGCGCAAGCACTGCTATCACCCGCGGGCGTGTGACCCGCACTCAATGTGTTAAAGGAAACCTTTTAGATTCAACAAGAGGCCGCAATTTGTTCGAAAAGGCAGGAATCTGTTTAGAATAATGAGCGAACATTCCGATCACCCTGCGCAAAGCAGCTAAGTTGTTTGGAATAGGAAAGTCTAAAAGAGGTTGAAGCCTAGTTGGATCTGGACGAATAATATGATTGTCCATTGTATTGCCTAGCAAGTTAATGGACTCTTTTGAAAAAGTACTCTTTTCTTTATTAATTGTTAAATTGTATTTCTCCACTGCTTCCATGAACTTTTGGATGTTTGCATCATGCTCTTCTTGATTATTTCTGCAAACGGTCACATCATCTAAATATGCAAAAGTACCTTGCAGCTCTTCAATTTTAATTATCTCATCTATAAACTTTTGAAAACATGGAATTCAATAATGATCCATTATTCGTTACACTAAAGGGAACCCTGTATAGTGTGCCATTTGCTTAGTAAGTGGTGTACAGTCTATATTTCAAACTGATCGGAACTTGGTGATAAGCACTAAGATCAATAGTGCTAAATACAGAATACTGGGCTACTTTATTGATAATATCATTGACTCAAGGAAGAGGGTAAGCATAAAATTGAGTAAATTTATTTATGGTTTGTGAGTAGTCAACACACATACGTTTCTTATGATTTTCATTAGCAACGACGACAACTTCGGCTCTTCATGGTGATTTACTTTTTACAACTATCTCTCCTGTTAAAAGACGTTTGATTTCCATATCAATAAACTGTCTATCTTGTAAAGTAAAACTGCTGCTTTTAGTAGCTATTAGTTTATAGTATGGAGTTAAGTTTTCAAACAGCTAAGCCTCCAGAATATTTGCAACAGCTAAATTACATATCTCCAAAGAGGGCTTGGAACCTTTAAACTCCATTACAACTTTTTCATATTGTTACAGTATGTCGTGGCCTATTATGAAATCAACACAAGAATTTGGTAGTACTGAAACTGGAAAATGTTTGAAATACTGATCTTTTAGTTTTAAGTTTACGTTACAGGTTTACTTAATTGTGTATGATAATGACTTGGAAGCCATTGAGATTTTATTAGACTGAGGTTTCAGAACTAAACTTAGATCTTTTGCAAATTGTTCGTCTATGTAGCTTGAAGAGCTCCCATTATCTACCAAAGCGTTGGCACTCACTCCATTAACATTTAATCAACCGGTGTTTTAGACAAACATACAGGAGCAATGACTGAAATTAGATTACTTTCATCAAAATCGTTTGTAGGTTTATCACCTGTAGATGAAGCAGCTATTTTTGATTTGTTAGATTTTGAATGGCATACTACTGCGAAATGTCATGATTTGTTGCAGTAACGACATGTAGCTTCTTTTGCTTGACACAATCCTGGCATGTTTTGGTTTGCCACAGAAGTAACATTTATGATTGGTGGCAACAGCTAAGGTTGTACATGAATTGTACCCAGTTTCATTAGTTAAAACCATTACATTTTTGTTCTGTGTTGGAAGAACATTTAGAAATTTGTCTGTATTCAAATAAGAACTTGATTGTGTCTTTACCATTTTAAAAGCTTGAGCTTGGTCATAAGCTTGTTTCATTTTGAGAGAGTGGTTTTCAAGCAGTCACATTCGAGTTTCTTGTGAATGCAATTCTCGAATGAAGGCATCTAATACATGAGCTTTTTATTTTCTTGAGCAGATACTGATTTAAATTCACAATATTGGCTTAATTGTTGTAAAATTGTAAAATGTTGTGACACAGTCTCATGTGGAGCCTGGCTTCTATTTGCTAACTTATGACGAGAGAAAACGTCATTTTTAGGCTTCACATAAGTAGCTGTCAATTTTCCAATATCATCCGAATACTTGTCACAATCATTGAACAATGTTTAGACTGTTGGCGATACAGTAGAACGTCAATAATCCGGATTAATTGGGACCGGACCCCATCCGGATTATCAAATTATCCTGATTATCGAAATTACCTTAAAAAAAGGCCAGTATACACGATTAAAGTACATAAACATTTTAAAATTTTATATTTTCTCTTATACAATAAAAGGTTTAGAGGTGAAATTAATCAAAAACATCTTTTATGTTCAAACACTGTATTGTAATTTGTTAGTAGCAACAGTAAAATTATCAAACACTATTTGAGCTTTAAAAAAATGTGTAATAGGTTTTTGAAGTACCTGAAGCAGTAGTGGTTCGTTTTTCGCAGCTATGTTCTTAATTCGTTTTAATTTTTTAGGGTACGATGTTTTAATGTTTTGCTACAAGAACAAAACAGGAAATATTAATTTTAAAAAGCTAAATGTTTGAACGGATTAAAATCCGATCATAACAGTTAAGTAAAGTAAAAATTGTCAAAATCCATTTCCGTTTAAAAATTAATTTGCATTTGAAACACAATCGGTGTGCAGTAATACGTAGATACAAATCCGGATTATTGACGGTCCGGATTTTTGACGTCCGAATTATCGACGTTCTACTGTATATGGTTTACTAAAAGAGATAATTTACCTTTGTCATCAATGTTTTCTACACCAGATATAAAGTTGTCAAAAGTACATTTCTAGTGAAGCCATTCAGCGGCAGAATTGTGTGAGTTAGGGTCCGTACTAAGTTTATCTGGGCGAAGGAATATTTATGTCAATTAAATTGAACTAAGGAAACAGAAGAATGCCGAATGACAAAACGTTTAGCTTTAATTGACATAAAACTGTACATAACCTAAATATTCAAACTGTAAAGCAAGGCCCAGTAGAAAACAAAAATTATACAGTAAAAATAATAAACATATGTTTTTAAAAGCATTCTTCAACCAAAACACAGACTCATATCACATAGTGTCCAGCAACAGGGAAAATAGGGAAACCCAGAAATAATTTTATTTTCTATAATTCAACTATGTATTATTTTATGAAGTATTAAAAAAAGAATAATTGTAATAGTTTTGTATTTAATCATTATTTTTATTAATAACAGTATATTGTAAATTACTGACATTTACCTAAATTATTATATACTATTATTGATTGTATTGAATACACATATATGTAATTAATTTTTGTAATTATGACGATTTGGGGTCAGGAAAATGTTGTACCAAATCTTAGAAAGGTAAGGGAAAAGTCAGGGAATTTGTCTAAGGAAGTTTACTGGTCACCCTGAATAATCAGTTATAAAGATTGTTAAGATCAGATCACTAATAACTGATAGGATGTATGTAATATTGTAAATGCTAATGTTGTGGCAAATTTATCCAATTAGCATGTACTCTATTACAAAAATTACAACTTTTCAGTTATTAATTATGTAATCTTAAAAACCTTTACACCATCATTTAGAAAATCAAATTTCACAATGTTTATGTATCTTGTAGTTTTTTTGTAAAGTTTATACTTTTAAGATATTAAGCTTTGAAAACTAAAAATAGCCACCATTTTGAAATGATACAAAATAGAAACTTGAAACTCTATACTAAATAAGGTTTTATTATTAATCATACTTATACCGGGTTTAAAGATAATATATTAAGGACATAGACATAGATTTATTTGCACAAAACATTCTTGACATATCAATTAAGTTGTTGATTAAGATCAAAAATAGCGGTAATTAAGATATAATAAATTATGTTAAAAACACATTCAGACAGACAGACGAAAAACTAAGCGTTTTAGGACATATGTTTATAGGAACTTTCTTCTTAGTTTTCATGTAAATACTCATTCATATCCCAAAGTCATTAGGGATTTTTATGAAAACCCTGCATGGCCTACTTCTTAGGGGTGTATTTGTTTACTCATAACATTTACTCCAATTATTGTAATTTAATCAAATGAACTGTAGTAGATGACAATCTACATTTTAACAGTTAACATGCTTCAAAGTTCTGTTAACACTAATAGAGAGCCCTATGCTGTGCAATTTTAAGTTTTATATAATCTGTAAGTATGATGATAAAACTTTAAAACTAACATGTTTAATATCATGTTACATTAATGGGGAGTGAAGAGTATTCATGTTCCAATGTGAAAATCTGCAGTGCGCACACACACTCTGTCTCAGTGAAACCCTTTCTGTACCAATTTACATATAGTTCTGAAGTTGCCTGCATATACACTTGATTGGCGGTTTTGCAAATTCTTCACCTGTAAATAAGGTTACAGTTTCAGACCTTCTGGCACGTTCTCTTATACAGATTAGTTATATAGGACTTCATAACATAAACAGTAATATTCATTGTAAAAATGTTAACATTTTGAAATCAGACTACATTTTTACTCTTTTTCACTATCCCGGGTTGTGGCCCTTGATAATCTGTGCCCCCTTCCCCTGCTCTGTCGGAATTGTGAGGGTATATTTCCCACAATATTTTTGAATTAAAGAGATCTATTGTTGCAGAGAATAATTTATTTGTTATTTTAAAATACTATTTGATCAATCAATCAAGTTACAAACTGTCATTATTTGGTTTTCTAAACACATATGTAAACTCTAATGCTTGTTTCCTGTGTTGTAGCAAATTTCTTTCAAATGCTTGGTTGAAAGAAACAAGAATTTAGAGGAGAAATTTGGTATGCCGACTCCAAATACTGCCATTACGCTTCCATTTATTGTGATTAGCACAAGCAAGAAGACTGTCATTGATTGCAGTATTTCTAATGACAAGTTAGTATTGTGCCATTTATGATTCTTGTCATTTAGTAAAACGGGAAAAAAATTAAGAGAAAACAGTCTTAAAGTTCTGAAAAAATCTGAGAACACAGATAATACATTCATTGCATTATTAAATTTTGATGAGTATTTTTTTTATGACACTCCAAATCTCAGTCTGGCCAAATAAAACATAAAAGGCCAGACACTTTTTTTTATTCTTCATGCAATAAAACACAAATATTTTATTTGTGCCATTGAACACATGATAAAATAAGGAAATAAAGATGTAATATTTACCTTCTCATAGGTTTTTGTTTTTACTCTCAGATGACTTGTAAACTGAGCTTTACTTTTCATTTGGACTATAGGATTTAATCCACTGATCTTTTTCTATATTATGTATTCTGGTTAAGAATAAAATATTTTCTTTTGCTACTATTGACTTTTTGCAAATTTAAAAACGTTTTTGTTCATAAATACAAGATACAAATGAAAAGATTTAATATCTTTCTTTTCAAATTTAAGAAATTAAATATATGTACACTGCCTAATAGAAGCACCAAATCTTAAGCATATGTTCGAGTGAACAGAAATTCTGACGAACCCGGCCTAGTCTACGGCCAGCATAAATGGTTCATGTTGATTATTTTTTGGTTAGGTTAAAAGGCACTAGGCCAGGAATTAGTATATTCATTAGGAGAGATAGGACATCAACAAATTTATCTTAGAAGACAAGTCCACCAACACCACAGTAGTCATAAACAAATACAAAATTATAGGTTAGGTCAAAGGGCACTAGGCTAAGAATTAGTACAGGGTTATTCTAAATGATGGACCCAATTTAATAAGTTCTTATTTATTTAAGTATAAAGTCAAAATGAACCTATTCAAACGAGGAATTGGGCGGTGGCGGCGTTAGTTGCAGAAACGGCCACTAGAGTTCTCGCGCCAGCCAGCCGCCTTTGTGTTTCATTGTCACTTGTGAGTGAGATGGCTACTGTGCAGCACAAGGTTTTCTGCGTTCTTGAGTTTGCTAAAAGTGAGTCGCAAGTTACAGTGCAGCGGGCATTTCGTTTCAAATTCGGTATTGAACCACCGACAAGAAAAAGCATTAGCCGTTGGTTTACGCAATTTCAACAAACTGGAAGTGTGTGTAAAGGAAAAAGCTCAGGCCAGCCGCGTGTATCTGAGAATGACGTAAGACGAATTGAAGAAAGTTTTGTTCGCAGTCCACGTAAGTCAACCAATAGAGCTAGTAGAGAACTTGGCATACCCCAACCAACTGTATGGAAAGTTCTGCGAAGACGTTTACTGTACAAGCCCTATCGATTACAACTTGTGCAGGCTCTAAAACCTAATGACAAAGTGAAGCGTATTGAATTTTGTGATGATATGCTACACATGATGGAGGATAACGGATTTCTACAGCGTATCGTTTATAGCGATGAAGCTACGTTCCACCTCAGTAGGAAAGTCAACAGACACAATGTACGCATATGGGGTCTACAAAATCCACATGCAATATTACAACATGAAAGAGACTCGCCAAAGGTAAACGTGTTCTGTGCCTTATCTCGTACAAAGGTTTATGGACCATTCTTTTTTGCGGAAAGAACTGTGACTGGAATCAGTTACCTGGACATGTTGGAACAATGGCTGTTCCCTCAACTTATGGAAGATTCACAGGACTTCATTTTCCAACAGGATGGAGCTCCGCCCCATTGGCATCTTGATGTCCGAAACTTTTTGAATCAGTCACTTCCTGGGCGTTGGATAGGACGCATAGGAAATGAAGATCTGGCTCTACACTTCTGGCCACCGAGATCTCCTGATCTCACCCCATGTGACTATTTCTTATGGGGTTACGTCAAGGAAGCTGTTTACATCCTGCCTCTACCAGCAACTCTGGATGATCTGAAGAACCGTATCACTGCTGCGGTGCACTCAGTAACAGAAGATATGCTTTCTCGTGTGTGGAACGAGTTTGGCTACCGTTTAGATGTTTGCCGTGCAGCACAAGGGGGACATATTGAACATTTATAAATATGTAAAAAAACTTTGAATTTTTCTTTTTCCATTGGTGTATAAATTATTCAGTTTGAATTTATAAATACGAATTTATTAAATTGGGTCCATCATTTAGAATAACCCTGTATATTGGAGAGATAGGACATCAGCAAACTTACCTTAGAAGACAAGTTTACTAACACCAGAGTAGTAGTACATACAGACTTTATCTCTTCTCACCTGAAGAAGTGCCAGTGGCACTGAAAATTTGTATGATAATCTGATTTTTTTGTGTATGTTACTACTACTCTGGTTATTGTGAACTTGTCTTCTAAGGTAAGTTTACTGATGTCCTGTCTCTCCAATATACTAAAAAAAAAAACAAATACAAAAGAATCACATTTCCACGAATTTTCATTGCCCCTGGCACTTTCTTCAGGTGAGTTGGGACTTAGCTTCCACTATTACTGGGTATGTGGCAGTGGTGGGGGTTGTATATCCATAGAGCAACACCCAGGTTTTAATGCAGTTTTTTCCAGTTTGTATATATGAAGTTTCCTGATGGGGGAGGGGTAGAAGGAAGTGGTACGTGATCTATCTTATGTTCAGATTAGGTGGGTCACGGAATTAAGTTATCTATTGGTCTGCATCTTGTGACTCACCTAATCTGAACATAAGATAGATCACTTACCACTTCCTTTCTACCCCCATCAGCAAACTTCATATATACAAACTGGAAACAGCATTAAAACCTGAGTGTTGCTCTATGGATATACAACCCCCACCACTGCCACCTACTCAGCAGTAGTGGAAGCCGAGTCAGTCTCTCTCTCAGACTACTCACCCGAAGAAAGTACCATTGGCACTGAAAATTCATGGACATATGATTCTTTTGTATTTGTTTACTACTATTGTGATGTTAGTGGTCTTGTCTTCTAAGGTAATTTTGCCGATTTCCTATCTCTCTTACTGGTCTCTCTTATAATTTGTTGGTGTTTTTATTTGAACTACTTTTTTATAATTAAATACATTTTAAGTATAAAATTTAAATATTTAAATAAAAAGTTGAAATAGACTAAGCAACATTATTCATGACAGATCCTACAAAATTACATATCTAACATATTTTTTTAAGAAAATATGTATAAAAAATTGGCTTATCCGTAATATTGGTCTTATGGAGAATAGGTGTAAGATGGCAGACCACTCGTAACCCCCCCCCCTTTCTCTTCAAATTTATTTGCTCTAATTGGGATAATTGAACAAATACTACATATAGTTTTCGTAAAGGTCTAAGTAATTCCCTTTGTAAAGAGTGTTTGTATATGATAATATTTTCCTCAATCTTACAAAATTGTTTTTATATTTGTGAAACAAGATTAAAGATGAAAAATATTACCAAAAGTTTAGCATTGTATAAGCTATTGGTTATTTGTCAATCATCTAAATTGGGTTGTAAACCGTATATAATTTATATTTAGAATAAAATTAAGAAAAAAGTTAAAATAACAATTAATAAAATTTTGTTTGTAATCAAAACGAATGATTTAGTGGGTTTTTAACTGTCGACTATGCCATTTTATAAATTTGTTTGTTGCAGATCTGAGTACCTGTTTGTATTTAATGATAAATTCGAAATCAATGACGATTTTGAAATATTAAAAAAGATGGGTTTAGTTTTAGGTAAGTTTATATTCAGTATTTTGTTTCCTATTGTTTTTGTTTATAATTTCATTGAGGACATATGTGATTGTTATGAGTTATTATCACTTATATACTAATGCAGAGAATAATTAACAGTAAAAAGTATCTTAAGACGCAATTAATTGTGTTTCAATACTCAAGTTTCTACTGTCCGATCAAAAAGTTGATGAGTTTGAACATCAACTGTGTGAAAAGTATAAGGCGGAGGAAAACTAAATTACCATCTAAATTTTTTTGTTCATCTATTTCTGCGATTATGAGTGGAATTTTATATTTTTATCTTTTCACAATTTTTTTAAATCGTAGTTAGAGTGGGAAAAATACACCATTTTTGACAGTTTGAGATGACTTGCGCTGTTTGAAAATTCACTACAATAAAAATAACGATCAGATCAATTTGAAACTTTAATAGCGTGTAGGTACTTTAATTGAGACCACATATACTGATTCAGAGTTTTTCAGTGACATAACAAAATTCTGCTATCAATTTTCTAAAGTAACTTTTTCTCGACATTCAAATGAGATACGAACTTGAGACAAACTGTGGTTTTAGGTGCCTGATGTCAGTAATTCGCATATATATATCAAAATGTACAATCTTGTAGGTATTTCCAAATGACATTAGTAGTAGTTCAGATGATAGTAGTGATGACTTCAGTGAGGTTAGTGAATGAAATAAGTAAAATCTGAGATTGTATATATTGTAAATAATAAATATATTTACATATCTGATAAAAGAGATATGTAGGTCCAAAAAAGCGTTTTGAGAAATTATTTAAGTCAAGCATTGCTTACACAAAGTTATTTAGAAACTCTCACAACTACCTGGTTGGAAGAGGCGTGGCAACGTTGCATTCAGTTTCACCCGACGGGCGGTCAGGGATGGCTTTAATTACACAGCCCAATGCACATGACACCTTAAAGATTATTAAAGCGGTATAAAATCAATCAGTATTCATACAGTAAAAATAAATATATATGAGATTTACTGACATCAGGCACTTGAAACCACCGTTTTTCTTAAGTTCGCACCTCTTTTCAATGTCGAGAAAAAGTTACTTTAGAAAATTGATAGCAGAATTTTTTATGTTACTGAAAATGTTTGAAACTTCATATATGTGGTCTCAATTAAAGTATCTACACGCTATTAAAGTTTCAAAATGATCTGATCGTTATTTTTATTCTATTGAATTTTCAAACATCACAAGTAATCTGAAACTGTAAAAAATTGTGTATTTTTCCCACTCTAGCTACGATAAAAAAGATGGTGAAAAGATACAAATTTTAAATTCCACTCATAATCGCAGAAATAAATGAATAAAATTTAGATGGTAATTTAGTTTTCCTCCTCTTTATACTTTTCACACAATTAACTCGAGTATCTATACTTTTTGACCGGACAGTAGGATTATATATTTATTAGTTATAACAACACAATGTGATACTCCTTGAATACTGTTGTCGATCATTTAGAGATATATAATGTTGTTACTAGAATATTTATACCCTTTCCAAAGCTAGTTACTGTTTTATTATTAAATACAGTAAAACCTAGCATATCCCGCATTGTCATATCCGGAACCTCTGATAACCAGCCTGGCAGCTCGGTGACAAAGAGGAATATTAGTTGCCATCACTTGATCTTGGGAAAGGAGGGGTGGGGAGTATAATCAGGCCCTGGCGTGACGGTAGATAAAACAGTTGCTATTGTGTGTTTCGTCATTTTATGTGCATCAGTACAAGTTTTTCTATAATTTTTCAACATGTGAAACAACAAAATATTATATAGTTTTTTCAGAAGTAGCAGAAAGGTAGTCATGTTCTGTGGAATATATATTCTTCTAGTATACTGTATTTTAAATGTTTCACTGTTTTTATGTGCTGTATGTTCTAAAGTAAAATAAAATTTACAATATTTTGTTTTCTCCTTTCCATTACGTGACCAAAAAGAGTGCCTTAACTAAGAAATACAATACTAGCAGCCCAACAGTATTTTAGTTTATTTGTCTTAAATAAAAATGTATGGTATTTAAAAAATTATTACTAAATATTTTAGAAAACCCTTACAGCTCAGTATTAAACAATTCATTAATTACGTAGTTCCTCCAAAGCATAACTGTAATACCTGCAATGCATTCACTACACGAAAACCACATCTTCATTATGGTAATTCCATATCTGGCGTCAAAGTTATCCGACCTTCCTTGGCACCATATTAGACCGGATGTGATCAGTTAGAAATGTATTGCAACAGGGTCTGGACTGCTTGTATAAACTCACTGAGTGCATAAGCAGAATTACACTACTCTGCAATTTAAAAACATAATTTACAAGTACTTTTTTTGTGTCAATTTTAACACTGGTTTCTATTTGCAATAATATAAACAACCTATATCAAGTAAATTTTCATAAATTCTCTCAATACATCCGAGTCCTGATTAACTAAGTTTCCAGCTTGACCAAGGTAGGTCTACATTAAAACTAAAGTAAACAAGAATTAACCAGAAATCACAAAAGAGCTTCACTTTTCTTACTTAAACGTGCCATGATGACGTCGGATAATAAGGAATGATAATAAAAACTTGAATAGTCATTAGATAATGACTTTGTTGTTTAAAATTTTAAAAACAAATTGCCCAATAAGAATTACTTTACCTAATTAAATACTGTAATCATACAGAACAGTGATATAATAATTTTAAAACCTATAGCAGTCATTCAATACACATTCAGTTAACTGTCATGTCATTTGTTAACATTCAGTTCTTAAGCACTTGAAAAAAGTATACTGTGTATGGTTACAAAAGGTAATTGTTTAAAAAAAGAATCTAAATATTTTGAAAAAAGTGTTATTGTTAATTGCTTGTCTGATGACTGTTGCTGCCTCCCCTCCCAACAAGCACTGTGTGTGTCCTAAAAATACCATACACTCAATACATTCACTTAAGTAATGTAGCTGCACCCGCTCATACAGTACAACCCCCCCCCCCCCCCCCAACATAAGTAAAATACAGTAAGCAACAAAACAGCTTATTGGTTGAGAAAAACATCAATAAATATACAGTTTTTGTCATCACAGAACAATTATAGGAAATGCAGAATATTGTTTTCAAACAATTTTTATTACAGAATCATTTTTTGGACAAGTACATTGGAACATTGGTTAAAATGGAATGTCGGATAACAAGGATCTGCCGTTCAATGTAGCTTCTACATTGTTACAACGCAAGATCAGCCGTGCATGTCAACCAATCACCATTGACGACATCAGAGGATAGATGGCAATAAAGTGGATGAACTGATTGATAGTAGATAGCTGATATTATCAATTTTTAACAAGATATTAGAAGTGATAAGAAAGGACAAAGGATCAAAACTAATATTGGGAACAGACGGAATCATAAAAGCAATTGAGACAATGTGGGAAAAGACGGAAAGGACTGCCCATAAATGACATATTGTGGTTGAAACGTAATGGCAGAACTTTGCAGGAGTAAACGAGGAAATTTGCAGCTGTCCTACTTCAATAGAAAACCATCAACTATTTATTCATTCAATTATTATTCAAATTAAATATAGAATTTTTTCTTTGACCCTTTCCATACCAGACGCATTTTTGGGGGTCATGTGAAAAATACCAGCTAAGTTTTGGTGGTATATGTGAGAAATACCAATGCATTTATAGCAAAATCGTTGATGCTTTTAAAAAAAATTTTAACTTTTTTATTTACTGTCAGAAATAAATGAAAAATTACTAGTTTCTTTAGAATTAGTTCCTCTTTCCATGTAAATGATGTTAAATTTTTAATTACAAAAATAAAATTTATAAAAATAAAAATATATTTTTTTTATATGTAAATATTTTTTTATTTTGAACAAAGATATCTATTTTTATATAACTCAATAGCACCATATATACTATATTAGGTTGTTGGTAATGTGTTTATGAGAAAATACAGCAAATTTCAACTACTTACCACAAAAAGTAGAGTCGATATCGAACTGCATTTGATTCAGTGTATTTCTTTGAAAATTGTCAAAATTCAATGTTACAGCACTTTCATATAATTTTCACATCTATTCTATTATTTATAATATTTTTCTTCATAAAAATACAAAAAAATAAAAACATGAGATGAATTACAATTATTTATATACAATATTTACAGTTTTCAGACACTTTTATTTACTAAACAACAACAAACAGACTGTCATGGCGTTGAGCTGTCAGCTGAGTCGAGCTGAGCAGACGTCATAAATAACCAAGTCACAGGTTGTACAATCAGTTGCAAAGAGTAACAAAATGTATGTTACATCGTTCCCCATAATGTCTAGAACAAAAGTATACGGAGTTTGGAGGTTTTGGTAAACATTAAAAGCCAGAATATTACTAAATGTTGACGTGCTTTTTTGCGCACGCGTCTGCACTTACAGCGATCACTGGCGTGCGCACATGCGCACGTCGGTATTTCGCGGCAATACCGCTGGTGCGCAAATGCGCACGCCTGGTATGGAAAGGGTTAACTAAGATAAAAATATCAATTATTACTAAACACAACATTTTTGTTGTTTATTACCGTTATATTAAACAAGGTTATTCGTATCCAAGGATAATACCATTTACCTTGGATAATCAAGGCTACTGAAGTTGATTACACATCAGCTAAAATCTGATTACACACAATAATTATCAACCCATTGATTTGTTCTTAGATCATTATTCAAACCATAAATTGTTTGCTCTGTTTATATATATCATAAATCTCTGTGTATTTATGAATTTAGTTTCTAGTATTGATCAGAGACATTTAAGTGAATTTTTTTCTTAAGGTCTCGACAAAGGTCAGTGTTCTGAAGAGGATCTTGAAAAAGCAAAATCACTTGTTCCAAGGTCATTAGAACGATATGTTACCCGTAAGTATTTATTTTTTTCTTTCATTGTAAGCAATGCATTTACAATGAAAGTGTAGAATATATCAAATCTGTACTCAATGATAATTAAGAATGACGATAATATATCAATGGTAATGTATCAAAATTGGCTCTCATTAGTAATAACATCAATGGTGTTTAATTAGGTCACTTTACAGTGAAAGCTACTTAATTATGCTTCTTCCTTATCATAGAATTGCACGTTATAGCTAAAATGTATGTACTGTGTATTTACTATTTATTATATATTCTTATTCTCTTAGTTGAGATTTCTGAGTTTATTTATTTCTGAACACTTGATTATTTCAATACACAATAGAAAATTATAAATAAGTTTACAATATTGGAGTTTTAGTGAAAAATTAAACTTAGTGAGTTTTTGTATTCTTTAACTATGTACTCCTAAGATTGTTTGTTAAAAAACAGGCAAGTCAAAATCTAAATCAGCATTTATATTATTAACAGCTAATTAATTTCATAAGTTGCAGTTATAAGAGCACTAAACATTAATAATAAATACACATTAATCATACGTTTTTGGCGTAAACAGTATATTCTCTGTTGAAAGGAGGAAAGAATTGCTCTTTAAAGGCAAGCACATTTTGGGGTGATTTGTTTAAAAGGCTAGCTTTTAAATGACTGTTTGTTTGTTGAAGGCCAAGGCAATTTTCAGCTTTAGAGCGTTGTTCTAGTTGAAAAATCATAGTACTCTTATTTTTCTAAATAAGAAATACACAGACCACATGCTACCATAGCATCGATCTGCTGTTTAAGTCCCACAGTTTTCTGATCTCCTGTATCCTAACCTCTTATTTTTTCAATAGTGTTGCTTTTATAGACTTAATATTATTGTTTTAAATCTTCATTTTATATCTTTTCCAGAATTAGCTACCGGTCAGAGGGACTATGATGTTGATGGTGCAGGCCCCAGTAACGTCGACCCATTGGCGGAGATGTCCCAGCAGACCTCTCTATCTGACCCGCTCTCACCCAACCATGAGTTCTCGGATGAAGATAGTGACACGTCTAGCGAAGTGGATGTTAATTAAACCATTACTCAGCAGATCTGTTTGATAATTTGTGATTTAATCCAGCCAGCGCTTTAGTGTGGCTGTATATTGTCATTAGATGAAACTTCACAAAATATTTTGAAATTAATGTTGAGTTAATAATAACAATACATTACATAACTGATTCATACCGTCTTGATTACTTTTCTAGATATAATGTGAGATATTTTGAATATTAAAGTAATTAGGAAACTGAAAAAATTTAATACTTTTCGCTTTTGTTATTGTTTTATGTGAAAATTATTTTTCTTCCAACCCTTTTTCACACACACTAATTACTTTTTAATTGATTTAATATGAGTGTGCAACAATAATACATTAAATTCGTCGTACATTGTCATTAAATTCATGTAATGTTTTAACAAAGTTTAATCTTAAGTTAAGCTTTCAAAACATAAACATTATTTACAACTATACATTAAGATCTTTAAAAAAACGTAGCTTTAATTTTTTTTTTATTGCCGTATTTGTTGTTTTTCAGTCTCCTTAGGGTTATTTAATTTTAAATATTTGTTCGTTGCTGCAGTCTAACAAGGTAGACATCAAGTTCTTTGTAAATAATGTACTAACAGTTCTATATTTACGTAATACTGCATCTCTTTATAGTACAAAAGATTTCATCCTGTCATAGCAATACACTTTTTCCGTGTTGAAGTTGATGATTAGTAATGAGTTTTAAGTGAACCAGAAAATGTACTTTTTATAACAAGCTTGTCCTTGTTATGCATTGTAATTAAATTCGTCATAATAGTAAGAATTAATTACAAAATTGTTTTGAACATCAATAATAAAAGATAATGGTTCATGAAATAAAATTATATTTTACAGATTCCTATAAAGGTTGATACATTTAACTTCTTTATTAATACAATTAATCAGTGGAATATCACAAGCATAAGTAAATTGTTACAAGTATATTACACATTTTACTGACAGAAATTAGAAAAAGAAATGTATATAAAATCTTAAAAAATTGTTATAACAAATGTCCTCCTCATAAGTAATGATTTGTAAGTTTGATATATTATTGTCATAATGGCCAAACAATGGTACTTTTCAACTTATTTTGGTCATTAGGTAATATGTCAGAGAAAAGCTAAATATAAGTTCATGTTTTTGTAAAAAATTACTAATTTAATGATAATTTAATTAAAAGCCATTCTAATCTGCAGAAATATGCTTGAATAACTCAGCCTGTGGTCAAGTATTATGTAGTGCTACAACTAACAATCATAAAATGTTTTTTTTATAAATAAATAATTGTAAGTAAGGTTAGAAGCCTTATAAGAATATTACAGTTGATTTTTATGTAATTGTTTGTCAATGCGTTAGTAACAGTGTTATTTTTTTCATCTTTTATTTCATGTAGAACTTATGCTAAAATTAGGAAATATATACAAACTTAATATGCACACTCTTGGTCAAACTAGTAAACAATCGCAGTAAATCCATGAATAGTATAAAATTAATCGGGAGGCAATAATCTTATCCGATTGTCCATTATTAGCACAGTTTTATATAACACATAATGCCATAGCAAACTTTCATGCATTAGGGACGCCCGGAATGTGGTTATCTGATGTTCACTATCAATTTTTTTAAACAATTTTGTTATTGTTATAGATTTATATCAAATTTAATCAACAAAAACTTATTGTGATTTGTTTCATACATTACTACAGCATGAAAAGCATGCTCTATAAAATGTTTATTGTAAGTGAGGGAGGATAGTGCAAGGCAAGTATGGTAGGCGGAACTCTGCCTTGTGTGTGTGCTGCACCACCAGCAGCCAAACTGTGTTCATGTGCGACAGACAACATTATCGCCGTAGTGTATAGATTCTCCGTGCATGCGCCTTGACTTTGGGTGACAAGTGACAACGCATTCTCCTCCCTTGTTTTCGTAGGTTTAACATTTTATATTTTGCATATAATTTATTCTTATAAGAATTGGTTAAAAACCACATTTAAATTGGAAAAAAGT
>JAQJVL010000910.1:0-264909 GCA_035578905.1 Stictocephala bisonia | reverse complement strand
TGGCCAATATCAAACAGGTAACAAAACATGCTAAATATTTCAAAAAGATTTTCCAGAAAGATTTCATCTTAAAATATAATGTCCTATTTGTATATTTTTTAAAGTAAATGTGCTGAGAAGCAATGTTTAAGCTTTAGTATGACCGTAGTATACTAAACAAAACTAAGCAGATTTTTAAAGGCTAAAATGAACAGAAAAACTGTCTATTTCTTAGTAAAGAATCTTTACAATAATGTTCATGGAAATAAAAAAGAATAGTAAATTATTTTGAAAATTTCTTGAAAATGCCTTTGTATATTTTTACTACATTCACATTGTTTAGAAATCAAAAAAAGTCCACTTTGGACGCAAGTCTAGAAGTGAAATTCATCCAACCTGCTTGGTTGGAGATGTGTTTTCTTGTAAAATAAATGAAACAGAGAAAAATATATTTTAGTTTCATTTTCTATAAAGAAACTAAGAATGGGATGATTTAAAAAATACTGTCAAAAAAGATTTCTGATAAAAAAAATATTGTATACCACATAATTTCTTGTGGAGTATATTACTACAATTTGTTTTGAAAATTAGATTGGTGATCTTGTTGTAAAAGAAATAACTTTATATTATAGTTTGGAAAGTTCAAGCCAAATTTTTCATTAACTTAGCTGGTTAAAATCTGTGTAATTCTTACTGTATCTACTAGCTGTTTACCCGTGCTTAATTTTGCTTCAGAATGTAATCTTACAGTACTTGTAACGTGACAGTAATTAAATTTGACATTTCAGTAAATCCCAATCTGAAAACCAGCACTAGTGACAGACCTCACTGATTAATCAAATTACTGGCACATATTATGTTCCTATTAAGTGAAATATATATATTTGTAGGTGATAATATAAACAAGGACGTTACACACATTGAGATTTGTTTCACATTCTCTGGTTTATGAATATAAATCATAATTTATATTCATATAAATATATGAATATAAATCAAAAAATTTACATTATTTTTAGTACCCTACACATAACCTTTTTTATTTATATTAATTATATAAAAATATTAACCTACTAAAAATAAATATTTACAGATTTTATTCAGCTATTTTATAATTTCTCACAAATCCAAGGTGCTTCCTTAATGATGTTATATACAAAAAATTAAAACTTCTCAAATTTTAAGCACAAGAGTAACTTATTAGTTGGACCTGAAATGGAGTCAAAAGTGAAGTTTCTAATTAAGTTATTTTCATAAAATATTTAATTACATAAAAATAGTTACTCTGATGTAATTAGTATACAAAAGAGATAGGCATCAGCAAACTTATCTAAGCAGACAAGATCACTACACCTTGCAGTAGAAAACAAATAGATTGTTTGTAAATGAAGACTTAATTTGCGTAAAATGTAGTGATTATAATTAACTGCTATAAAGTAGATTAAAACACTAATTTGTTTACTGTATACAATGTAATGACCCAGATGTTCCGCCTACTGAAAAAAATCAAAGGCACTTATGGATAAACTGAAAATTTCAGATTTGGTCAATAGATGGTGAAAAAATTACAAATACTGTTAATGTTTACAATACAAAGGTATTGAAAGGTATACAAAGGTATGGAACATATACCTCTGAAACTAAAACTATTGGTATTTATTTAGGGTACAAATTGACGGGATCTGTGTTTCTATAATATTTTCTCAGAACATCTGTATTGCATTTTTTTAGTATAGTAGAGTAAAAACGTTTATAATTCTTTGAAGGAGCTGTATTATTTCAGTTGAATAGTGCTTTAGTAGGAAGTACAGTAGTTTAATAGGACATATAAATAATTGTCATATGACATATATATATATATAGGACATATAAATAATTGTCATATGACATATATATATAGGACATGTAAATAAATATTAAAACCTGAATAATAGTTCATCTTCAAAGTGTTAACTCTGTCCATTCATTTAAAATCTAGTAAGGTCATGCTTGGAAACCAACTCCTGTGATGAAGAATGATTTCTCTTGGTTTGTCAAATTAATTTCATTTAAAACAGAAGATTGCAGAAAACTCTCTTGAGAAGAATCGGGCAGCAATCAAAAATGATAAGTAAACTAACATGTAATAGAGCATAATGGCAAATGGAACTATGTTAAAAAGCATAAATAATATTTATTTTCAAGTCCAATCTTCTACCGAGCACTGTCCACTCACTGTGGAAAGTGACAAAAATCAAGCACGCCCAATCCTTCTCATTTCAAAGTTTGATAGTACTTGGACGAAAAGCAAAATGACAAAACATAAACTTTACATAATTATAAGCTAGAAATAACAGAAAACCTAAGTCAGATTAACCTAACAAGATTAAAATTCTAATCAAATCTTTAAAAACTTCATAAGCAATAGGTGATCTGCATGTTGAAAAATCTGGCTCTGATTCTAATACAGTAATATGCTAAAAAAAGTTAAGAAAGTGATTATTTTCCTAATTATATAATGTTTAATACTATTTTTGAGATGATCCTGTCCCAACTCACTGGAAATTCGAATTTGTTGTTCGAAAGCCTGGCAAACCATCTCATCAGGTTACTTCATAAAGCTTCCTGAAATTCTTTCAAAACTTAATAAAATGTTTTTTTTCAAATGGTTGCAATGCAATTTGACAATGAGTCATCTGTTAATTTGGATTCAATACTATTATTAAGTATTATTTATCTCTAAAAGATACTTCAGAATTAAATTTCAAAATTATTAGTGACATCTCAAAGCAATTGAATTTGGGTCCCCTGGGAAGTATAATTAGTACCCTTATATTTACAGTATACAGATGATATACCTGCAAATCAAGCAATGTTGACTGCAGTCTGCAAATGATTCTACAATCCTAGCCTCTCATCATGGCTTACCAAATCTTAGAGATTACTTCAAATTCAATATTTGAGTTGTTTAAGTGCTTGGGAGTATTTAGAAATCTATGTAGATATGTTGAACAATCCCATATATTGAACAAATGACTGTTGTAAATTAAACATTTTCTTAAATGTATCAGTTATTTAAAAACTAAGCCTCTGTGGACAAATGGTATTCAATTTTGGAGTACATCATCAATTTTTAATATGCAAAACAGTCAAAATTTTCAGTTTAAAACGTTACAAACATGTTTTGAATGATGCGATCAAAGAGACACAAGAATTCCCTATGAGCGAGTGGAAAATATAAAATGTAGCTTATGATATCTAACAAAGCTTGAAACCCATAAAAGCTTTCCTAGTTATGACATTGTTAAAATCCATTTTGTAGCCCCTGAACTGTTGTAAATAGACTAAAATAGGTGTACTTTACCTTCACGTCAAACAGTTCACAGCGTGTGATGGTGAGAATACTAACTACATGTTTCGCCGTGAATGTAGTTAAAGGTAACGTGCCCACCCATTCACGTACAGTGGTATTGACCCACCCATACACATACAGTGATATTGACCCACCCGCCCGCTTATTCACGTACAGTGGTATTGACCCACCCATACACATACAGTGGTATTGACCCACCCGCCCACCCATACACATACAGTGGTATTGGAGAACATGGCCACATAATTTGCACATTTTAACGTGAATTAAAACCCACCTGCCCTCCCATACACATAGCCTACTATGGTATTAACCCACCCGCCCTCCCATACACGTATTGTGGTATTGACCCACTCGCCCACCCATAGACGTACTGTGGTACTGACTCACCCGCATACCCATACGGACTCTGGTACTGACCCACCCACCCACCCATACACGTACTGTGATATCCATACAGGCAAAAACGTACCCATAATTATTTACTCATTACAAGTATTACTATATGGGAACCATTAACCCACCCGCCCACCCTTACACGTGCAGTGGTATTGATCCACACACATACCCTTACACGTACATTAGTATTAGCCCACCCACCCCCCATACACGTACAGTGGTATAAATACACCCGCCCACCCTTACACATATAGTGGTATTGACCCACACACATGCCCTTACACGTACATTGGTATTATTATCATTACCACTGTACGTGCATGGGTGGGTGGGTGGGTCATTACCACTATACGTGTATGGGTGGGCGGGTGGGTCATTACCACTGTACGTGCATGGGTGGGCGGGTGGGTCATTACCACTGTACGTGCATGGGTGGGTGGGTGGGTCAATACCACAGCACGTGTATGGGAGGGAGGGTGGGTCAATACCACTGTACGTGAATGGAAGGATGAGTTGGTCAATACCACTGTACATGTATGGGTGGGCTGGTGGGTCAGTACCACTGTACGTATATGGGTGGGCGGGTGAGTCAGTACCATCGTACGTGTATGGGTGGGCGGTTGGGTTAGTACCACTGTACGTATATGGGTGGGTTAGTGGGTCAGTACCACTGTACGTATATGGGTGGGTTAGTGGGTCAGTACCACTGTATATCAATACCACCGTACACATATGGGTGAGCGGGTGGGTCAATACCTCCTCCGTACATGATCATCTTCAGGTTTTAGAACATAAATAAATAAATAAGTCCCAGTGGGATGCGTCACAAATTATATTAAAATCTATCAAACACAGTTCACACAAGGAAACAAAGAACATTAAAACTTTTTGGTAGGCCTACCACACACATTTCACGGTCCACGGCGTGATCCAGAAAAAGTTTTAATGTTCTTTGTTTCCTTGTGTGAACTGTGTTTGATAGATTTTAATTAATTTGTGACGCATCCCACTGGGACTTATTTATTTATTTATGTTCTAAAACCTGAAGATGCCGTATTCACGGCGAAACATGTAGTTAGTATTCTCACCATCACACGCTGTAAACTGTTTGACGTGAAGATAAAGTACACCTATTTTAGTTTATGACATTGTTTGACAATAGTAAACATGTTAACTGACTGAAAGGACATGGCATTTATGAATTGTATGGTTGATTTCAAGTTATTGTTTAGATGTCTGGACATTAACAACTAACATTTCTTTACTATATTACAATTATTGTTTACAATTTGCCTGTTTGAACTGATTGTAAATATTCTTACTTAACAAATGAGACCCCGACACAACTTTTTGTATATTTTAAGGTGAATATGAATGAATGGTCGGCACTAGTGGTGCAGTGCTGAAACCAAGCTACTTGGGGACAAAGTGTTAAGGAGATTGTAGGCGATAGGTAGGTTCTATGCTCGTTTCTCTCAATACCGACACAGTGTCTGCTCAATGGTTGCCATTGATGTGGTCACCAGTAGATTCAGATGTGTAGTAGGAAAGAGAACTGAGTTTCCAGTGTTATTCATGTATTAGTTATCAGCATTGTTGAAAAAAGAGCATTAGTAATGCAGTATGATATATAAAATATTAGCATTGAAAAATAATTAAATACAGATTTTCAAAGCATACAATAAAATAATTCAATTACATTTTTACAATAATCACATATTGAATTATTCTAATACAATTATATCTTACTAAAATAACATGTTTACATTGCTATATACAATTTTATTGAAAATCTACTTCCACTTTTGCCATATGAAAGTGTTACCTCACTTTGTACAAGTTTACTATTTAGCAACAAGATAAATTTTACCAATCATATGTAATGAGAAATATTAAAACCACATTCTTCATTGTTACAAATTTGACATTGATTTCTTTCAAGCAACTTGAACATTTCTTGGTGGAGCATAAAAAAGTTATTAATTTAAAGAAATTCTATTGAAGAAGTTTCAACATGGTAAGTTAAAACTAATATTATGCATTAAGAGACTTAATGGTAAAAGATTATCCTACAATATTAAAGAAACAGGAATAATTCTTGTTTGAATATAAACTGAAGTTAGGTAACAGACATGGTAATTTTAATTAACCAATTTATGAAATTTGATCTGTTTTTATTCTTTCATCGTCTTAATCTTATAATTAAATTGTAACACAAAATTTATCTAGACTAAACACATAGATTAATCATCTTGTTTTGCATTATTAGGAAGGAAATGAAAAAGCTTTTTCATTTTACCAATTTAAACAGCATTAACAAAAATATTTTGTGATTTACTCTATTTTTTTAAATGTTATATTGAGTGGCAATTAAGATTTTAAATTAAAATGTAAGTTACAATCAATTTAAACTGACCTGTTTTACTTACTCTGTTTAAGAAGTATTAAATGTTTTACTGTGTGGAGGTCAGTGAGACAAAAGTAAAATGTAGGGCTATTTCAAGTTTTTAGCCAGCTTTGGTTGAAAAGTGGCGTTTTGTCATATGATGTTTTTTTAATAAATCTAACAATATATTAGCAAATGTAATTCTGTCTTTATTACTTCTTTATACAAAATTTCTGAAAATGAAACGTTTAGTTATATTCAAGTTCACAAGTAATAAAATCTTCATAAGCCAAAGATTAACTTGTATGTAATTTAATTAATTAATAAAGCGTTCATAGGTTAGCAATCCAAAATATTTATTGGGATTGATACAAAACACTGACTTGACAGGTTGCAAGTAAACCTGACAATGCAAAATATTGCAATTATTACTGTTAGACCTTTTTGAAGAAAAAAAAATATTAACAGTGTTTTGTCAATTTTTACTCAAGTTCAATATGAAATTCTTTGGATGAATATAATATTTATCACAAACTAGCTGACCCGACAGGCGTTGCTCTTTCTTGTACATGAGCATTCAATTTAAATTAGATTAAATAAATATAAAAATATTTCAAATAAAAGGTCTATATTGCAATGTTTTCTCGTACACAAAATTATTAGTTTTTTTCTGGAATATTAATAAATAATGATGGTGGTTTTCCAACTCGAGAACAGGCAACATGCAATGTGAAAAACATGGATTTTCAAGACTTATGCCACAAGAGATAACGATTGCCCCTGTGATTTATTTATAGACATGGCAAATGCAAGTTGGACATGATATTGTAATTGTTTAAAATCAAATGGCACGTTGTTAGGAATCATGGGAATACGTGGCATCAAAACGGTTTCCCTTTGAAATTTCCATTCAACATTTTTGCTTTCATCACATTGTTCATTAATTTTTTCTCTGTAAGCCTAGTGCCATTACAAAACCTTGTTGGGTTAATATTCCGCAACATAATGATTACCGCACCAACTTTCAATTGCAGATTATGAGATAGTAAACCAAGTGCATTCAAGTGATTTAAAAAATGTCAAGTGATAATTTGAAAATTCTGTGGGATAGTTGACAACATTATCTGTGTTGGTAACAGAATCAACCGATTTATCAGATCACCAGTTATCTTATTTTGAATTGAATATTTGAAAATTCATTTCTTTAACATCAACGTTTTTTGCAGCCAATATAACACGATCACTCAACCAAACGTGATAATTGAAATTCTAGGCAAGGTTTGTGAATACCATTTCGATGAGTTCAGCCTTAGATTCTTGACAAAAATTGTTAGGGAATGTAATGTATCCTGACGATGTGTCAACAGGAATTTTGCCATTACCAATGTCAAGCAGTTGTTTTGAAAACATATTTCCAGATCGGTCATTCAGTAATTCTACTCGCATGTTCATGTTTAATTCAAGTGTTTTGCCATAATTCCATAAATTAGATGATATGCATTAAGTTCATCGGCTGGTTTTGATCGTGGAAATACTGGCAGTGTTTGTCAAAAATCACCTGCCAAAAGTATCATAGGCCACCAAACACGTTTTTGTTGTTTCGTAAATCGTGCGGTCTAATGCCTCCAAAAATTTGTTCTTTACCGTTGTGCATTCGTCCCAAATGATCAGTTTGCTTTGCTGCAACACTATGGTCATTGCAGAATTCTTTACAAGTTGGAGTTTCAATTGCTTGCTTGTTTGACGGCAGCTGAGTGCTGAATGAGTCTGTTCGAACGCCTTCCAATAATGTAGTTGCAATACCTGATGAGGCAAGTGCAAGTGCAGTTTCATTTTGTGATCAAATTGTTGCCAGACCCAGTGATATTAAAAACATTTTTCCAGTTCCACCTGGAGCATCTAAGAAATAAATACCGCCAGTTCCTTCGTTCACTTCTTTCATAATTGTGTAAGCATATTTAGATTTGAAAAAATTTGTATTCACCATCTGGTATGGTAATAAGGATCCTGTTCTATGATATATTTGACCCTATATCTTGAAAGAAGGCATACATTTGTCTTGAATAATTTTTGTTGCATTGAATGATGTTATTTGAAAGCAATTATTGTATTGTCGAATATGAGTCAAAAAATGTCTAGAATCTGGCCCATTTCCTGAAACTAATTACTGTAGCGTCTCTGATGGCGGGACTAATGGCATCAACTTAACTTTTCCACTCGCGCAACACAATCCAGTGGCTTCATTTTATTATTTTAATGCCTTGCAATATGGGCACATAATGTTCATTGTCACAATAGCAATGATGGGCAGTAAACAGTAATCGATTGCCATGCTGTAGCTGAACACAGCTCGATTGGGATTAAACACAACATTTCTCTGTTGTTGACTTCGTGATGCTCTCAGTTTGACTTGTTCGTTTATTTCTTTGGTTTGCAGCATTACGAGTTCTGCAATCTAAGTTGGTACGTCTAACTGGTGTCATTTGAATTAACAAAATTCAACAAAACATGATAAACTTTAAATAGACCATTTAAGACCATGAAAGATCTTCTAATAAAAATAACTGAACAAACTGAAAACAATACAAAACACTGGTCAAAACAAAAAAATCTATTTACCTGAATATAAGGTGTTTCCCATGGAATTTGCAAAGTCAATGTGAGACAATGTAAACAAATAAATTTCCTTATTTAAATTGTGAATATAATCCATACGATGGACAGGATTGTAATATAAATAGCATTGGCATAATTGCATTGCATTCAATCCAAAATTAATACATTGTATGAAATGTAATTTAAATTTAGTATGAACCCTAATTGTTGTAATAATTTCTTTTGTTTTTAAGCGTGAGGTGATATCAGTCCACACTGGGCAGGCAGGTGTACAGATTGGCAATGCCTGTTGGGAACTCTATTGCCTGGAACATGGTATTCAGCCTGATGGCCAAATGCCTTCTGATAAAACAACTGGCGGTGGTGATGATAGCTTCAACACATTTTTTAGCGAAACTGGTGCTGGAAAACATGTTCCACGAGCAGTATTTGTTGATCTAGAGCCTACTGTTGTTGGTAAGAAAATGTTTACTTTACTCTTATTAACAGTTGTAAATTGCAAAAATGAATCAAAGTCTGCGCATTTGGGTCCCTTAAAGCCGGTTTTCCTGTTCGGTGAAATTAGTTCTTGTTTGGTTTCACACGTAGCGCCAGTGGTCTCCCTCTCTCTGTCCCTCTCCAGCACACACTGAAGTGACTAACAGCTCAGCTAACAGTTTGCCAAACAATTGTTTGAGCACTTATTTGAGACCATTAACTGTTAGATAGAGCACAGACGTGTGTCTACAGCAATAATAAAGCTAATCAACTGAACAAGTTGATCTGCAATAAACGTAGTGGTTTGAAGTTCATCATCATGTCCAGAGTTACTCATTTCATTACCAATCAAATTCAAACGCATTTTGAAATAAACCAGATGGTACGTGAAGTTGTTAATATGCTATTGGCTATTAATTAACAACATACTTGAAAGAAAAGTGAGATTTAGTTTGTATCAAAGTCGTTACCTCACCTCACTCATTCACATTCCATATTCCCTGACATCAATAAGATTGTCATAATAATAATAAGTAATTAGAAGTGTAAGCAAGATGGAGATAGGACTTGAGCTCCCAATCACACTAACTATACTGACTGCTGAGATATTTTTGCAACAGTTTTAACCCTAGAGCTGTGGGGAAACATTGTACCTTCATTTTTTAACATAACTTTAATGACACTTTGATACAACATGTTAATTAAATGATATCTTCCTTCCAAGTCGTGAGATGTATCTTACACATTGTCTTCACATAGATTCTGCTGCAACCTTTTACCAGAACTGTCTGTCTTTGGCTAAATGTTTTGTTCTTTTATATATTCCTAATATTTTTATACTGCTCAATCTGGTACATTTTCTATCTCTCATTTGTTCTATTTATTCTTTTCTTATTTTGTCATTTTTCTCTTTTTTATTTCTTTAAATATTTATTTCTTTTTCCTTATTCTCATTAGAAGCTCTCCTTTTCTTATTCCCTCCCCATCTTATGCCTTCCATTCTCTTTAAAATTAACTATTATTTTCACTATTAATAAGATCTATAAATATTTCAAAATAATGTGATCATTTAATATAGGAAAAAATAATTTGTATTGGGACATTTGATTTTTTATAACATGGTATTTGTGGTTTCAAATCATATACCTGATTTGTACGTTTCAATACAAACCAAATTTAAATTTATATATAATTTATGTTGAAACATGTAAATCAGCTCTATGCTATTAAGAGATACGAGGTGACACCTTGCACACTTCACTTGCCAGCCCCATTAGTCACTGCGCTTGTGACACCTCGGCCTCTGTCTATGATTATGTTAACATTAGTATATAACCAGTACTAGAGGACATTACCAGCAACATGGACAAATATGTTGTACCTATTGTTTTTGTTTTACAACCCCCTTTTTTGGTGTTAAAAATATCAGACAGTTTAAAATTCACAGTAAAATTACACAATGTTTATACCAGCATAAACATTTTAAACATATATTATAAGCAGTACTTTTTTCATGTATTGGATTTATATCAAATAACATCTGTTTTGAAAGTTAACCTGTAAAATATTATGAAAGATTTTCATGCATACTTAACCAATCATATTTGTAAAACACAAAAATATTCTCATGGTTTCTGAGTCTCAGTAAAATCCTAGGGGTCGAGAGTAAGACTATGATTGATATGACTGTTCAACTGAAGAAGATATCAGATTAATTAAAAATAATGTTATTCTCAATTTACATAAGACAGTACAATTCACAGCAGTGTACTGTATTTTTAAATTATTAATTTAAATATAATAAAAATTAAGAAAATGTAATATGATTTAGAATTTAGTGTATGTTGAAATTATACAACAATACGATTTCAGATGAAGTTCGTACCGGCACTTATCGCCAGCTGTTCCATCCTGAGCAGCTAATCACAGGAAAGGAGGACGCTGCGAACAACTATGCTCGGGGCCACTATACTATTGGCAAAGAAATTGTTGACCTGGTTCTTGATAGAATTAGAAAACTAGCAGATCAGTGCACTGGTCTCCAGGGTTTCCTTATTTTTCATTCATTTGGGGGAGGAACTGGTTCAGGATTTGCCTCACTACTGATGGAAAGACTTTCTGTAGACTATGGAAAAAAAAGTAAATTGGAATATGCAATCTACCCTGCGCCTCAGGTATGTACCCTGTACATATGCTGTGTACAGTAGATTGTAGTAAATATGTAAACCCAAATATTTTAAAACTACATATTTTATATTTCCTGAGGAAACAATTTAACAAAATACTAAATAGTAGCTCTGAAGAATGTCAATACACAAAAAGTACCACCAAGTATAATTGCCATAATCTCAGTTAGATTTTGATCAAATTTAGTAAAAGCTATATTTATTAACTTAGCTTAAAAATTTCTTGCATCCTAAAAGTATTTGAATGTTATCAAGTTTATATCAACAAATCTATTTAAAAATGATAATTTGACTATAAATTTTGACTGAAGTGGGATTACTGACTGAAGAAGGGGCCAGTGGCTCCAAACTATTTCGCTAACCAGTTTTGTTTTTGTGATTTTACTGTATTCTATATACAGTTTACCAGATATGCTGATTCCCTTTCCTTTCATTACTACTGGAATCCTAGGTGTAATACTCTAAAATTAATCACCTCTAAAAAATTGAAAATAACACATGTATCATGAAATTAGCTTTTCCTCCTGTCAGAAACCAATGAGTATCAGTGTTTTCAGTAGAAGTAAAATTATACTTTTTTTAGTATTATGTTTTCAAATGAGGAAAATTACCTGAACTATTAAAATAAGGGCTGCCAATCCACATTTTAAAGAAGTGGTTATATATTTTGTAACTTATAATTAAAGTAATTTTGGTAATAAGAATAATGATGAAAGAGTGGATTTAATGGAATGGAATCAACTTTAGATCCTATATGCCTAAACCATATAAAATTTATAACAATTTTTAGTAACACTTGCTTCCTGCCATCGTGCATGAACGAATGAACAATTTGGGATTTTTTTGTAGCTTTAGTTACATCTATCCTGCAAGTTTTGCAAAAATGACCCTGTGGATGTTAGTTTTTATAGTTTTGAAAGGTCAAGGTAGAACAAGTAATTTCAATTATTTTAACAATTTATTATCTTTTATTTAATTATTTATTCTTAAGATTTATTTTTCATCAAGATATAGGCAAATATGAGTTTTGAATGAGTGTGATGAGTTTAGATGTATGAATGTACTTTTTGTTACAAACTAAGGCGAAGTATCCCATAGAATAGTGTCATTAATTAATAGTCCAAAGACTAAAGTACATCTAGTGATTATCAGCTGACCCATTCTAAAATTCTATGATTGGAATCGAAACGAAAACCTTTATCTTATGAATCTGGGCTTTAAACCAACTATGCTAAGACCAATAATAATTATACTTTTCAGCAGTAATACATAACTATCTGTTTCACTGAAACCCATCCTCTCAGATGTTTGAGCTGAAGGTTCCTGCTCTAACAATTTGTGTTCTTATATTACAAGCAGTTTAGTCCATGTTTAGCAAAAGAGCTGAATAAAAATTCTTGACACTGCTGCAAAATGTGGTACTTTAGCTATCCTACAGAAATGATTCCTCTGCTGTGAAAAATTCGGCTCAATAAAATGTTTTCATACCTATCAATCTCTGTCAGATCTCTTCTTGGCATGTCACCAGTTCTACCATTAACAGTATTGCCTCCATGTTGTAACAGAGTTCTCTGCAATTCCACGATTGCAAGTCCAAACCCGTAAGGAATAGGCATTTAAAGATATGACTTTTAGTTATGAAAAAAAGGCTTTTGGCTTAGCCCCTCTTTCTGCTTTTCTCTGACAACTTCCTCATACTAATCTCTGTGCTGCTGACTTCTATAAGGGCTTTTGAAAATTTGAGATGCTCTGTACACTCCTAACTCCCCATACAACCTCTGAAGAAAGCATGCAAAAAGTCCAATTTTCTTTTAATAAACAATATTTCAATCCTAAGCATATAAGTTGAAATAAGGGAAGTTACTGTAGAGTTTAGAAATAAGTAAAAATTGTTCAACTTAATGTAAATCTCAATGATGAACCAAGAATCTAACTACAGGTATGACATTAGCTCATTTACCAAATACTAATAGTTTTCATGTTAGTTTTACTAACCAAAAGAAAAGCAAACTTTGTTTTCAATCATGAGATGAGCCACTCTGTTGTCAACAAATTTCTTCAGCTGTGATATAAACATACAATTATATTTAGCCATGATTATTCTATCGGTATTTTATCCTGATTGGTTAATATTAACAATTGATGGTAAACTTTACCTCTTTTGTTCCGCCACCAATCTTCAGTTTTTTCTGACACTACCGGTTTCGGAGACTAATCTCCATCTTCAGGTGTCCATCACTGTCACTACACACTAGTGTGTACAGTTAGTGTGTAGTGACAGTGATGGACACCTGAAGATGGAGATTAGTCTCCGAAACCGGTAGTGTCAGAAAAAACTGAAGATTGGTGGCGGAACAAAAGAGGTAAAGTTTACCATCAATTGTTAATTATATTTAGATTACTGGTATCTTATAACCTTATAACTAAACCTTATAATAAACATATATTTTATTTGCAGTTGCAGGTACCTAAAATATGATGTCATAAAAAGTCTATTAGGTTTTGTTTGTAGATATTCCCAGATTTAATTGTTTGTATTTATCTCATCTGTGGTTAAAACCAAGGATACTAGAACATACAGTAGGTATCACGACGTGGCTGCACAGTAGATTGTGACGTCACATGGGCGAATCAGCTGATTTGATTATTCTATTGAATAATGGTAACTAAGTCTATCAACTACCAATCACGTGGAAACTTTCAGTTAAATCGTAATAATCAAGCTGTTTACTACTAATCAGCTTGAATTGTAACATCATAAATTAAAAAAAGTATTTTTTGTGTCTGTTTTTTGTTCTTCCACCCAGCTGCCACTTCGCCAAAGTGACTTCTTGTGAAATGTGCGTGATACCTATTGTTTTCTTTTCTTAGCACCTTGGTTGAAATTTACAATTCTGTCATGTTTGCATGTATCCACAGTTGTTATACAGACATATAAATAACTATTGTATAATGTTCGTAGGTGTCTACAGCTGTGGTTGAGCCTTACAATTCTATTTTAACGACACATACTACACTTGAACATTCAGACTGTGCTTTCATGGCTGATAATGAAGCTATTTATGATATCTGCAGAAGAAATTTGGACATTGAAAGACCAACCTACACAAACTTAAATAGGCTTCTTGGCCAGATAGTTTCATCAATTACAGCTTCTTTACGTTTTGACGGTGCCCTGAACGTTGATTTAACTGAATTTCAAACCAACCTTGTCCCTTATCCAAGAATTCACTTTCCTCTAGTGACTTATGCACCAGTCATATCAGCAGAGAAGGCGTACCACGAACAGCTCTCCGTTGGGGAGATCACCAATGCTTGCTTTGAACCAGCCAATCAAATGGTAAAATGTGATCCTAGACATGGAAAGTACATGGCGTGTTGTGTCTTGTACCGTGGAGATGTTGTTCCGAAAGATGTCAATGCAGCCATTGCGACAATCAAGACCAAGAGAACAATTCAATTTGTAGATTGGTGTCCAACAGGGTTTAAGGTATGGATGCAATTATAACTAACAGTTTACTTGGGAATAGGGTGGAGTGGTTGGCCATATTGAATTTATTTTACTTAATACCAATACTAATATTAAAATAATTTTGGATAGCACTTTTTTCAAATTATAATTTTTTAGATAATGGAAATGAAGAATATAGATCACCTAACAAATTTTAATTTTTAGTTTAATTTTTGAGACATTAATTTTGTTAACTCATTTAAAAAAAAATTTGAGATATTAACAATTATAGAAGGGAAAAATAAAATAAAATCTAATTTACATGTTTCGTTTATTTAAAATCGTAATAAAATTTATATTACCAAATTTTCTCGGTCATCAAACTATTGGTTGATGATTAAACTATGATTAACTGTTTTATTTCAGGTAGGGATAAACTACCAGCCTCCTACAGTAGTTCCTGGAGGAGACCTGGCCAAAGTGCAGCGAGCCGTCTGTATGCTCTCAAACACCACCGCCATTGCTGAGGCATGGGCTCGACTGGACCACAAGTTTGATCTGATGTATGCCAAGAGAGCGTTTGTCCACTGGTACGTGGGTGAAGGAATGGAAGAGGGTGAGTTCAGTGAAGCTCGAGAGGACTTAGCAGCATTAGAAAAAGATTATGAGGAAGTCGGGCTTGATTCAGTTGAAGCAGAAGGTGAAGGAGCTGAAGATTAACTGTTTTGTAATTTGAATTTGTTTCTATTTTCAAAATTTTTTTGTTTTAATCTTTGTTCCAAAGAGCTAGATGCTCTTAGAAAGTTATGCATCAGTGTATGTTTTGGATTAGACTTAAAATTTGAGTGAATAGACCAGTGTTTGTGATATACTTTAAAACTTTACAACAAACTTATAGCTACTAAAGATTTTTCTTTATGATGTTGCATATATTAATGCTCAAATTGTACTTGCTTCTCTTATTTGATTGCATAAATTAAGCAAATTACATGTATGTAGATATTATCATACATGAGTTTTATTTCCTTACTACTACTATAGACATTTTGATAGAAAAACTACTTTGTATAGTTGTATTTTTGTATTATATTTTGTAATGAATGAGCTGTGTAGCTTAGTGTGTAACTACCTGCAAACTTAGAAATGCCAAGATTTTTTCATTCAAATTTTTTTAATTCTTAATTAATAATACATAATTTTGACTAAAATAGGTGTACTCTACCTTCACGTCAAACAGTTCACTGTGTGTGAGGTGAGAATATCAACTACATGTTTCACCGTGAATACGGCATTTTCAGGATCAGATACAACCTGAAGATGCCGTATTCACGGCAAAACATGTAGTTGGTATTCTCACCTCACACACTGTGAACTGTTTGACGTGAAGGTAAAGTACACCTATTTTAGTCTATTTACAACAGTTCAGGGGCTACAAAATGGATTTTAAACATAATTTTGGGCGTATACAAATTTTCTGCCCACAATAATGTCTTAATTCACACTCTTAATCTTCAATACTTTTGGTCTGGACTGTTCATCCTCCTTGGGAACAGTTTACCTCAGCAGCTAAGCTGCAATTCCCCTACGCTCGAGAAATTCTTTAAGATACAATTAGGTCCCTTTCCAGTCAATCCCTGTCAGATTTCGAAGAAACCAACTGTGAGGTCTCTGCAGACATTAGTTCATCATTCTTTGGAATGTAACGGCCGTTAACATGAATTCAATAGTATAGTATTGCTTACCAATGGGTTGACAGTATTTAATATTGGAACCAATAATGATAGTGGGGCAAGCTCCACTCTAAGGTTCCATTGTTCCCTTAGTGGCCAGTAAAATTTCAGTGGCAACGACACTACATGTATAGGCTAAATAGTTATGAAACTTGTTCTATTGAACCATGGTTGTTATCATGTAAAATGTAGTACATATGCTTGTATGTGTTAGGTCACCTAATTAATTATATATGTGTCTACATTTTTAAATTATAGTACATTAAAAGTCTTTTTAACAAACAAACTGCATCCATAAATTCTAACTTAGTTCTATCTGAACAAGCAAGAAACTTAGAACTTAATGAGAAACAAAAAAAAATCAACTAACCAGAAAACTGTATTATATCAAAATATTGGCTCAGCTAGTTATTTATATGCCACATAAAAAAGTTATTACATTTTTTTTTAATGTGATGTGGCTTAGGACAAATAAAAAGTAGGTACGAAAGGGTAACAATTAAAACATTCTAAATATCTTACTCAATAATTTGTAACATCCAAATAGCTTTTCAAATTCAACTTTTCTTTTTATTAATTTTTTAATAAGTAAAAGTCTGGTACCTGTGAGGGTGAGTCAATACTACCTTACTGACTGAACAATTTTAGTCTGTGCGCACGGCCAGTGGCAGCTGGACTTTGGTGAGGAGTGAAGAGGGGGCTCTTTTGTGAAAACAGCCTACTCAAACAGTTATCTTGAAGTGTTAAATATCTATTATTAATATCAGCTGATGTTTATTATTGTAATAATATTTGTTTTTAATATGGTTAAGGCGGCTCCAGACATGCGTCATTTGCCATGCACCAAATGTTTGTCCTTTGCAAACTACTTGTTTCGATATTTGCAGATTACAGTCTAAACAATCAGACGTCTATACACATGTGAGGTTTGCCGAGCAGTCGAGCACATGTTCTTTTTGGGAATAGCAAATGATTGTCAACATGATGTCGATGATGCTCTTCTTGCAAATCATGCTTTATTTAGTTTTAGCTGGAGGATATTTACTGTTAAAAACGAAAAGGAAACCTAGAAGAAGGAGATGGTGGATGGTATCTGTTAATTGTAGTAGAAGCATGAAAGTCCCTTGTGTGTATAGATAATTTATTTAATAACACCTACATTAAAATTTAAAGTTGTATTTGTAACACGAAGGATATTTCATAAAAAATTTTTATAGTAGTTTTAAGAGTTAAAGTTATTAGTTGAACATTATTTTCATTTTCAATTAAGTTTCATATATAAATACAACTGGTGTCTTAAAATTGCAACTGAATCTTTGTCGTGTTGGCTATGATATTAGGTAGGTTTTTTTCTTCATATGAACTGTTTACTATATAATACCTGTTGTCTTTTAAGTTTTTTTTTTTTTTTTTTTTTTTTTATTATTTCATAATGTATCTGATTTTAGATACAGCGGTAAACACTTTTCATTCCAAATAATATCAGAGATAGTATGATATATAGAGTGTGGATGCAAGCCAAGCCGAATGTGTGGATGTAGAAAAGTTTGCATGTTCACAAATATTTATCCACTTTGATGTGGGCAGGAGACCGACTCGGAACAGGAAATAACGAGCACAAACTTTTGCTACTTTCCAAATAAACAAACACGTATCCACGCTACTCGCGATTCGGCGAGTCGTTGATTGGTGTATGGCAAATAAATGACGCATATCTGGAGCTGTCTTACGTAGGAACAATGCTGTGCGCACAGACTAATTGTTCAATCAGTACGTATATGGGTGAATGGATCAATAAGCATTAAAATACAGACTGGTGCACACTGCTCAAAGGGGAACTATAATAATAAGTCTATAGTTAATATAAAAAATAATACTTTTGAAAAACGTGAAAACAAAACCACAAATGAAATAAAACTAATAATAACTGATAATAAAACCAGAATATTGTATTATCAGTAAACCTAATTTATTTTCATTGTTAATATTTCTTCATAATCACTTGCACCTCTTACTGATGTAATTGGGTCTAATGCCATAAGTTTTGTTCTGAATAAATATCTGGAAAAACATTAAGAAAAGCTATAAATAACAGCCAGCATATTAAATAAGTAATTGACAACTAGTAACTAAACAAACAAAATATTTTAAAATAAAGTTTATTACTTATTGAAATGTGTTCTTGTGGCTGCACAGAATAATTTATTGGGAAAACCTTGTTTTTAGTGTTGATTAAAAACTCTTTTATTTCAAATGAAAAAGCTATTCCTATTTTAAATTAGTTCAGCCAAGTACTTTAGTCGTCTGAAGTAAGTATAATATAATTTACACTATTTCAAATGTGTTTGGAATGGTAAAAAAATTGTTTGCCAAGGCCTCTCGATTGGTTGCAATGAGAGGTTAATTAGGGCAGGACTGAACGTAGAAGGTACTTCACCCCAGAAACATTGATATAATATGTCTAAGATGATAGACGTATTAATATTTGTAATTCAGAACATAGCTATTTTAATATAGCTGTGTTTTTTTTATGTTGAACTATTGTTATTTTTGTTCTCAGAAGGTAAAGCTTTCTTTTAAGGCTATTTCTAATGGAATGTTGAAAATTTCTCTCTTCTGCACAGATAATAGTTGTCAAGTCAAAGAAAAATAACAAATATTTAGTATTACCGGTACTTTGTTTGAAGAATTGTTTTTTATAATGTTAAAAAAAATCAGGCAGGTTTAAATACAGGATATTTGTACCAGTATTAACACTATAAACATCAATAGTTATTGTATTAATAAAAACACTTCACTGATAAAAAATCGTTGGAACTTTTAGTGGGGGTGGACAAAAATCAGTGGGCTGGAGCTTTGGTAATTTTTACATTTCTGATAGTTTTCCTGCTGCCCTTGGTCTTCAAGCTCCAAAATTAATCTAATCAAGCTTTATTATCTTCCTCCTAACTTGAATCATTTAGTGGGGACTGATTCGCTTACAGAATTTTATATACAGGGTGACAATTAAGTCTTAGGACGAATTTATAACTTTTAAACGACAAGAGATATCATAACTAAATTTGGCATATCGTTACTGGTAATAGTAAGCTACTTTTCTGTATACATGGTGATCAAATGTCACCTTTGGGGGACGGCCCGTTAGAAGTAAGAAGGAAATCTTTAAATGACAACCTATGTTGATTTGTACATCATTTTAAAGGTCCAGTTGAACCAAAAACAATCTCGCAAACCGGACTTCAAAAGGTTGATCCAGTCAGAAGAAATCGCTGTTCAAAGTTTTAAATTTGAAAAACATTGTATTTACGAATAACAGAAAGTTACAAGTTGAAGGCAATACTTACTGGGGAATACTTGAAGGGAAACTTAAATGCCAACAAGTATCACAATATGCTCCAAAATTATTTAGTTCCTGCTCTACAAGCTAGTCTTGGCGCTGAATTCCAAACATGTTTTTTTCAACTAGACGGAGCACCACCATACTATGGTGTTCAAGTGATGCAATACTTATAAAATACAGTCTTCCATCAGTGGATTGGAAGACGTGGAGCGATTGAGTGGCCGGCTCGTTCCCCTGACCTAACTCCGCTGGACTACTTTTTATGGGACTACCTCAAAGACAAAGTTTATGAAACTCAGCCTACAGATCTGATTGATCTTAGACACAGGATAGCACAAGCTCTTTCACAAGACTACATAGAAAAAGCAGTAGCTAGCTTTCATAACCTGTTAGCACATTGCCAGATGGCCAACAGGGAACATTTTGAACACCTAATTTGAATGGAGTTCAGTAAGAATTCCTTTCAACGTGTAACTTTGTTATTCGTAAGTACAATGTATTTAACTTTTTTTAAACTTTGAACACCAATTACTTCCGACTGGGTCAATCTTTTGAAGTTCGGTTTGCGGCATTTTTTCAGTTCAACTAGACCTTTAAAATGATGTACAAATCAGCATAGGCTATCATTAAAGATTTTTTTTACTCTTAATGGGCTGTCCCCCAAAGGTGACATTTGATCACCATGTACACAGAAAAGTAGCTTACCAGTAACGGTATGCCAAATTTAGTTGTGATAACTCTTGTCATTTAAAAGTTATAAGGTTGTCCTAAGACTTAATTGTCACCCTATATATACAATATATATATATATATATATATATATATATATATATATATATATATATATATATATATATATATATATATATATATATAGTATGTATATATATATATATATAGATTTTGACAATCTGCATTATTGCACTGATTATGACATCATATTACTATTAAATCATATCATTTTTATTATATTATATGATTTATACATATATTAATCATTTTGTTGTGTTATCCATTCCAGTTTAGTATTTATCAGCTGTGACTGCTGAATACATGAATGATTCTGATCAGTGTTCATATTATCACACCCCCTAATTTAATACGTATGTTTTGCAACTATAATTAAGTTAAATAATTAAAATTTTAAGTTGACTTGATATAAAAGTAGCAAATCTAAAAAAAATTTGTAAAGATTATTTTTAGGAAAACTTTAAATAGCGCACCCTGAGATAGTACATTGTGAGTTCATTAATAGTAGAAGCATTTAGAACAAAAGATTCTACTGTACTCATAAGTCACTGAGTTAATATATCAGCTGTGAAATATTTTATCATCTGATATTATTTTCCCTTACTGCATGAAAGTTATGTGGAGAGACATCCATGGTGCACTTCTTTTTGTCAGAGGTTGGATTATAACAAATATTCAACAAAAAACATCAGCTGATAGTAATTATAGATGTTTAAAAGTCTTCCAGGCAACTATTTGAATAGGCTGTTTTCATAACAAAGCCTCCTCTTCACTCCTCACCTATCCAGCTGTCACTGGGTGGGTCCAGACTAACTGTTTAGGCTGTATACTCCTGCTTTCATCACAGCATGGACAGAAATAACTGGATTTTGTTTTGTCTCACATTTATTTATTTATTTATTCAGTCTAAGTCATATTACAGCATAAGATACAGAGTATTACCATTGATTTTATCAATGGTATTACTCTAATGCTAGATGACATGTCAATTTCACTAATAACTAAAATCTTGAACCTACAAAACAAAATTACAGACATGCACAGATATGTATATCGTTTTATTAAAATTAACTACAAAGGATTACAAAGGATAAACAAACCAACAAAGAGATCACGACAGATACTCTTGAACTGAATAAAAGGTCAGCAACTTATTTCTAAAAATATTTTTGGTTTTTGCTAGTTTTATTTCCAGTGGTAACTTGTTGTATAATTTTATTCCCATGTAGTAAACATTGTTAGCAAAAAGGCTAGTTTTATGAGTGGGATAATTTAAAAAGTGTTCATTTCTTAATTTATAATTACTACTAGGCTGTCCAGAGAAAAATGTAATATGTTTATTTACAAATAAAAGGAGTCGAAATATATAAACACACGGAACAGTTAAACTATTATGCTTTTTAAAGATTTGTTTACATGATGTATTGGGAGGGACTTTAGCAATAATTCTTATTATTCTTTTTTGAATTCGAAAGATTTTGTTTATTTCTGTGGAATTACCCCAAAATTCAATACAGTAGATCAAATTAGAATAAGAGTAGGCATAGTACACCATCTTAAGAATATCTTCATTTACTATGTTAGAGAGAGTAAGAATTACATAAAGCGATCTATTAAGCTTTGTTTCTATTTGCGAAATGTGATTTTTCCAAGAGACTGAACAATCGATGTTTACACCTAAGAACTTGGAATATAAAGAAGTAGCAATTGAACCATCCAACAATCTGAATTTTGATTTAGCACTTTTTTTGTAATTGTTATGGAAATTAACATACGTTGACACTGATCTATATATTCGACTGCATAAATATAATTTGTTTATTTAATCATAATTCATAGAAAATGCTACCATACATACTTTAGTGTACTTTGTAAAACCATAATCTTTGAATCAAACAACTTTAGTTGATCTTGAATTGTATACCAACACTTTACCAATAAATTATTTTACTTCCAATAATTTGTCTATAATTCTAAAACATTAGATAGTAAATATGAATTAAAACTACTTTATTATTTATTTTACAAATAGTCTGCTATAATATTGTATTAAAAGGATCAAGAGAGACTGGCTACGTTTGATTTAGTTCTGTAACAGAAGATCAATACATTTTATCATGACCCAATTAATATTATTGTACTTGCATTTGGTAGCATTTTTAAATTCTGTTTTTAATTTTAACCTTTCATTTTTTAATTAGTTTTACCGACAAGAAAAAACCATGTACTATGAAAAATTTATTTCAATCTATCAAAAAGGTATAAAATTTTGTACAATTCTGGAATAGTACTATACTTATACTCTATTTTTCTTCTATCTCATCACTATTCATTGGGTTTTCAAAAGTAATAATTCCAAAACTAACCGGAAATAGACCTCCCAAAACATCTGGGGAAATGGAACTGGTACAGAAAAGTTTTTATCTTACATAAGAGCGCTCTGAGAATAATTATTCATTCTGAGACCTTTAGCTCATTACAGGCCCCTTTTTGGTGAAACTTATATTTTAACATCATTTAATTTTTATTTATGTAAGATCTTAATCATAGTCTAGAAAAATATTAATTCATACAGTTCAAGAGCTTATACACAAGTAAGTACTTGTCTAAAACTGTAAGTAAGCTGGATTTACAAACAATGATGCTTATTTCTTCACTGTGCATTAAGCTTTTTTTAAATTACCAATCTTATTAAGAAGTATGTTCGTTGATAAATAATCCTTTATTGACAATTTAGTTAAATACTGGTATGCTCAATGCTGGTCTTATTGAAACAGTGGAGCCGGAACCGGGAGGTCAGCTGCGCCCTCCATAGAACTGTAGAAAGGGGTCATAGAAGAAACATTGATTACTAATAATTATGAGCAAAGGTAAAAAATATTAAGTTTATCATACCATCTTACTCAATGAAAACACTTAAATTTTGAGGTGGCTGGTTAATTTAATATACATTTAACCTAATTTTAATTCTCATTTATCTAAATATCAGAAAATTAAACATCTAGGCTAATTAGTAGCAACTTTTAAAAGCGAATCTCAAGAAAACAAAATGTTTCTTTCTGAAATTGATAAGAGTCTGCAGATACTGTCGGCCATGTTGATTTTATCCCATAAAAACAATGTTATTATTTTAAAGGATCGTATTTTCTTTATGAGGTTAATTGTAAGAGAGGACCTAATGATCCTAACTTTGCCGCATTAAATAAAGCACACTTTGTTTCATTTTCGAACCGGACATACTATCACCCGTATCTAAATTAGACCGTTATTTTTAACGATTTTCCCAAAAAAATTGCATTTGATAAAGAATGAAATTGTGCGTTGGAATTGCTTTGCAAATTCCCAATTAGTTTTATAGAAAAGAAATTTTTTCAAATTAGTTTGAAGATTTAATTTTTATCTATTTTTCAAAATTAGGCATATGTATTCAAAACATCAAAAGCAAACCCAATGAGTAATATAATAATGTTTAAATGACAATACTTCATTCACAATCTTTGGTCAATAAATAATGAAAATATATGGATTCGGAAATAACATTGTTCTTTGGGATTAAAACCAAACATCGACATCCTCTGTAGACTTTTGTTGCAGATATACCTACAGAACACAACGGGCCTTAGGTTATCAAGTTGCTACTTGTCTTGCCAGCATCTTCTTCAGCAAGGGCTGAAAGAACTTTTTCTTGTCGTTGACTGAAAACGTGGCTACTCTCAACGATGTCCCAAAAGACGTCATTCGACGACACAAAAGATGTTGGACCATCTTTCCCATTAATAAAGATATTACAAAATGTATAGATGACAAGAACATTGAAAGAATGTTTGCCAGTAAAGTGGAAAGTAGAAGTTTTCGGAAATTTGAAGACTAATTCTTGTAATAATTTTGTTTTTAAATACCAGTAGTAGACACTTATGCCTACTTGTAGCTTATCTTAGCAATTGTACAACATTTTTAATATCCAAACAGTTAGATTTTATGTTAATAACGGATTTCCTGCCAATAATTATTTAACCCTATTCTGCCCTAATATCCGTTTATAACAGTGCCACAATATATTAATCAAATGTTTTCCAAGTAACTGAAGTATCAACAAAATCAAAAAAAGTTTAGACTGAACAATACCAAAGTCCAATATCTAATTTTTTCTTACAATAAAAAAGTAGCCTGGGCCAGAAGCAGAATCCGGTTAGTTTTTTGGGGTTTTTAATTGATGAAATTTTGAACTGACCATATTAAAAATTGAAAAATGAAGGTTGACCATATTCAAAGAATAGAATCTAAAGTAAGTATGGGAATTTATTTGTTATGTAGGTTAAGGATTTCTGTGTGTCTAAGAGTATTGAAAAGAGTTTACTTTGCTCAAATACACAGTTACTTAAGCTATGGTACATTGTTATGGAGTCATAAGTCTTCTTGTGAAAGGTTGTTCAAATTGCAACAACAATATATTAGAAGATAACAAGAACAAGAAATTGACGATTGTAATGCATTTTGATGTCCTCATGTGCTTCTGCAATAAAACATTATTTATTTATTTGATACTGAAAACGTGGATGACAAAATTCATTGTTGTTTTGTAATAGGCGTACTGAGATTTAACATAAAATAAGTGTTTTGAATATTGGTATTTAATTCCCATAATATCGGTGACTAATTTTACAATTCCATTTACTTTGTTTTCTGACAGTTGTTAGAACTACTCCGGCAATGAAGTTAGGTTTAGACTTTTTTTTATTTATTCTGTTAGACTAACAAGATGATATTCAATCTACAAGAAGAATAAAATAAAAACTACCTCATATTATTTCTAGTATTTAAATTATTATCATAGAATATATATTGCCCTTCTAAGCTAAATTTAAGTGCTAGGTTAGTGTAAAATGTGATTTCCGTGTGTGTTAATTTTCAAAATTTCTACCCCTGGGGGTGGCCCCCCAGACCCCACTCTCTTTTGTGTGGAATGAACCCCCATGCTGAAAACTTTTGCCACTGTATTGAAAAATCCTTTTTATAACCTAAATGAATACTTTTCATGTAATAATAACATAGTTTGAGTAGGTCTAAATTTTAATGCTGTATTCTATTCTAATCTGTTCTGAAGAAACATATTACAAATTGTTGAATGATGATTGAATGACTTTATGACATTACAACGTTTGATATTTATGAATTTACTCTCTTGTTAGCAAGAATGAAAAGTAGTTGGCACGCTTGCCAATAGGTAGCAGCAGCCTACACGCTATCGTCAATGCGTGTTCCGTGCCTTTCATAAAATCAATAAACAATGATGGCGACGGATGTCAGAGAGTCGGTGTTTCCGTGTTAGTGAATTCTGATTATAACCGTCGATAACACGTTTGATATCTTTTAACATAAATCGGAATTGCCGTGTTTTAACGCATTATTTTACAGTGGTTGGAGCCGATTCCAAGAAGTAGTGTTGTTTGCGTGGTAAGTCTGCTACAGCATGTGGGCGTTTTCTGTCAAAACCTTGTTTACCGTATGTTATTTATCTTGTTTTTTGGAAATACATTTTATTTTTACCTAAAGATTACCTTATTTATTAGCCAAAAAACGAACTGAAACACTTTGGCTTTGTATAACAAACCAAATTTATAGTTTCCAGCTAAAGGTTGTTTTAATTGTTTTAAATTAAATGTTATTAATGTTCTTTAATCATGTTATAACCTGAATTATCATGTTTGTAATTTTATTTATCCACAACGTAATTAAATAATAAGTTCATAAATTCGACTGTCAAATATTTTAATAAAATTAATTTTATTGATTTAAGTAAACAACATCCCAAATATAAGTAGTTTCACTATCATTATTGGTATATTTAAAAATAATAAACAATGAACTTCACGGGTAGTGTGATAACAATGCAATATTATCAACTCTCTCATATGCAGTTTGGATACTGTAGGCTACTAACTGGAATAGTATCATGTGAACAAATTACTTAACATTGACTCACTTGTATTGTAATGTATTTTACTTTAATCACTTCTGTATTTTGTAAAATAATGAACTAAAAGGATAAAAAATAATACAAATTCTTTACCCACATTAACTATAAATAAAACAAGAAAAAACAATGTTAACGTTTGCCATTAACACAGTTAAGTTTACCATCCTTCAACCAACATAATGTATATGCCTACTTCTTAATAAACCATAACAATTGAAAAAAAAAAAAAACGATCACATTAGAAACAAATACTGCTACTTATGTGTGTGGTTAGTATAAAATGGTAACTTGTAATAAAATATCAATTTAAACATTAGTGATATCAATTAACAAAAAGGCACAGTTATTTAAACAGTAACTCTGTTCAAGAAAATTACTAAACAGAGTTACTCTTGTTTAGGTCTAATATTAAAATGTAATACTGTATTGTGTAGTGTTTTAATTTAATGTTAAATTTTATATTTGAATAGGCACTTATTTAAATATTTGATAGTGTATTAGGAAAATACAAAGAATAATAAAATAATATTAAATATATAAATACTTTTGTTTTTGTTTTGTTATGTCTATCACTTAAAGATAATTTGTGATGTGAGATTTATGAATTATATGCTGAAATTAATACTGTATGTAAAGCTGTTAGTCCTAAACTATAACTTTTCCATGAACTTGAGACAATTTGAGGTCTTTGGATTCTTGCAATATGGTCACTGTTAGGCTGGCAGGAATATTGATTGATTTGATATGCAACAGCCTGCTCTTTGGGTCCCAGGAACACTATTATGTAAGGCAATTGTAGTTAAGCAATAATACATATACTGAGTATTGCTAGACAAAGGGCTTTCCTGGTACTGTATTGAATTCCTGGTGAAAGGGCCTCGGGCATGACTCACCCAATAGCCTTCAACTTTCAGGCCTCTATAGTTCATTCCTATTGTCAGCACAAATTCTCAACTTCCTACCAGATTGTGTTGATCTCTTTCTACTCATTACCTTGATGTAGGGTGTCTCTACATGTTTAATATGTTACTGACCTCATATTGTATCGTACATTTTATAGGTCGTAAAATGTTTCAATAAAGACAATCTAACAAATCATCACAATACTTACCTAATAATAACTCAATGATTTCAGTAAATGATAAGTGCGAATCCAGGAATTTATTTCAAAGGCTGATAAGTTACTAGAACAATAAATATTCATAAAAATTGTATGTAATATATTATAATATTGTATAAATGTATATATTTATGTATACATTAATTATTAATATTACAATGCACAATATTTATTTAAAGTAAACTATTATTATATTTTGTTAAAACTTAAAGACAGACAATGAAATAAATAGAACGTATGCATGAAAATAACAGTGAAGTATATAATTTATGTTATAATTAATTGATAAAGAAAAATTCCTTTTTTTTTAGTAACGAACGTTTAATACATGATAGGTGTTAGGCCGACTTATGTTTTTATTTTTTAAATCGGAAGTTTTTATGTGTTTTGTTATAAGTGTGACCGTAGGCTACTGTTTAGGGCGTCCATACTAATTTCAAGGGACTAATCCCCCAATTTTCCCTTGGATTAATCTCTTTAAATAACTTATTGTTATGTCATATAGGTTATAGCATTGATTATATAAACCTACAATAGATAAACCATCTAATAAGAATATTTGTGGCAGTAGTTTTGTTAGTTTCTGTGGCCCGCAACCACAGCTGGTTTAAACTGCATTACATTTATATGGGACTATATTAGCGCTCCACAGTAGACCACAAACAGTTGATATTTTGAGACTCAAAATTTAACATTGGATGGGAAATCTATTTGTGCATAAAATCAATGGTTATAGTTAAGAAATTTTCAGTACCAGTATTTGGAAATAAACAAATTTTAGAATATTTCTTTTAATTATTTGGGAAAACTTATAAACTGAGAAAGTTGAAATTTAAAGTCATATGATGAAAATCACTTTTGTTTATCACGTTCATTGCTGAGTAAATATTATGTCCTTTGACATATGCTAAAGATATAAAGTCATTTCTGGAAACTGTCTAATGATACAAATTTAAAACTTAAAAACGAATACACCTCAAAAGTCACAAAACCTCTAAATACAAATATATAGAACATAAAACAATCACATTCAACAATAAACCTTTAATGTAATTTTATTGTTATTGTTAAAAATTAACGGTGATCAGCTGTTTTGGTTCATGATGCACAAGTGCGTTGTCCGCACAGTGTAAGCTCAACTTGACGCATATGTGCGTTTCCAGCAGTGAATGTGTTAAGAGTATGATATTGAGATTAAGAGTTTTCCGATATATATTTTTAAAAGTATGTTGGTATCAAATATGAACTATCACAGTCCCAAAGTTCTAATTTGAAGGACAAAGAAGGAACAAAAAAATCATGTTTTAAATTGTGTATTAAAAAGAGATTTTTAAAATTAAGATTAAGAAGGATTAAGAGAGAAACGATAAAAACATCATGTTTCAAATTGTGTACTATTCAGCAAGATATTTTTTAAATTAAGTTTATGGATTAAGAGAGAAACGATAAAAACGTCATGTTTCAAATTGTGTATTAAGTAAAAAATGTTTAAAATTAAATATGTGTTTACATAGTTATAATTATATTGTAAGCACCAATAAACATCTCCTTACAAATTTAAAACTTGAACTTGAGTTTCCCAAAACACAACTAATAAAGGTTATTTTATTGAAGTTTCCATATTTGATTATTTATTGTCATCTTCTGCTGATGTTGCAAGCAAATAAATCTTTTTAAAGTCTGCTCTTTTTTGACATTATTGTGAATTGAACCGTCCTATTAGGGCTAAATAGACTAACATACTCATGTTAATAAATCTTAATCTAAAATTCAAGTAGATTATACATATCAAATTACCGGTACATATTTTTAAAACTTATACCTTGCAAAAAAATATTTTTACTATAAAAATAAATCAAACAAAGGGTAGTTTTGTTGAATCCTGACGAGCGATTGGCTGATAAATGTTTTCTGTCTAATGGCTGGTTCTGAGGGTACAAGCACAGAGTGCAGATAAACTGTTGGTGTATACAACGTTTCTTCATACTCTGTGGTACGGTACAAGTAAACTTTTTGTACCATTGTTAGAGGTATGCATGGTTAATGTCTTGCCTGGCTGTAAATAGCTGCCAACTGGAGTGGTGTTTAATTCTCAGTAAACTGAATAGAAATCCCATCCCTGGTATTTAAAATGTTGTACCATCCCATCCCTGGTATTTGATTACTGTACCATCCTATCCCTGCTACTTGACCTATTGTATCATTCCCCTGTTTTTTATGTTATTGTACCACCCCATCCCTGGTATATGTCAGTACCAGAGATGGGGTGTACATACCCATCCCTGTTATTTGACTTAATGTACCATCCCATCCATGGTATTTGACTTATTGTACCATACCCATCCCTGTTATTTGACTTATTGTACCATCCCATCCATGGTATTTGACTTATTGTACCGTCCCATCCCTGTTATTTAACATATTGTACCATACCCATCCCTGTTATTTGACTTATTGTACCATCCCATCCCTGCTATTCAACATATTTTACCATCCCACGCCTGCTACTTAACATATTGTACCATCCCATCCATGGTATTTGACTTATTGTACCATACCCATCCCTGTTATTTGACTTATTGTACCATCCCATCCATGGTATTTGACTTATTGTACCGTCCCATCCATGGTATTTGACTTATTGTACCATACCCATCCCTGTTATTTAACATATTGTACCATACCCATCCCTGTTATTTGACTTATTGTACCATCCCATCCATGGCATTTGACTTATTGTACCATACCCATCCCTGTTATTTGACTTATTGTACCATCCCATCCATGGTATTTGACTTATTGTACCGTCCCATCCATGGTATTTGACTTATTGTACCATACCCATCCCTGTTATTTGACTTATTGTACCATCCCATCCATGGTATTTGACTTATTGTACCATACCCATCCCTGTTATTTAACATATTGTACCATACCCATCCTTGTTATTTGACTTATTGTACCATCCCATCCATGGTATTTGACTTATTGTACCATACCCATCCCTGTTATTTGACTTATTGTACCGTCCCATCCATGGTATTTAACATATTGTACCATACCCATCCCTGTTATTTAACATATTGTACCATACCCATCCCTGTTATTTGACTTATTGTACCATCCCATCCCTGCTATTTAACATATTTTACCATCCCACGCCTGCTACTTAACATATTGTACCATCCCATCCATGGTATTTGACTTATTGTACTATCCCATCCATGGTATTTGACTTATTGTACCATCCCATCCCTGCTATTTAACATATTTTACCATCCCACGCCTGCTACTTAACATATTGTACCATCCCATCCATGGTATTTGACTTATTGTACCATCCCATCCATGGTATTTGACTTATTGTACCATCCCATCCATGGTATTTGACTTATTGTACCATCCCATCCATGGTATTTGACTTATTGTACCATACCCATCCCTGTTATTTAACATATTGTACCATCCCATCCATGATATTTGACTTATTGTACCATCCCATCCATGGTATTTGACTTATTGTACCATACCCATCCCTGTTATTTGACTTATTGTACCATCCCATCCGTGGTATTTGACTTATTGTACCGTCCCATCCCTGTTATTTAACATTTTGTACCATCCCATCCCTGCTATTTAACATATTTTACCATCCCACGCCTACTACTTAACATATTGTACCATCCCATCCATGGTATTTGACTTATTGTACCGTCCCATCCTTGTTATTTAACATTTTGTACCATCCCATCCCTGCTATTTAACATATTTTACCATCCCACGCCTGCTACTTAACATATTGTACCATCCCATCCATAGTATTTGACTTATTGTACCGTCCCATCCCTGTTATTTAACATTTTGTACCATCCCATCCCTGCTATTTAACATATTTTACCATCCCACGCCTGCTACTTAACATATTGTACCATCCCATCCATGGTATTTGACTTATTGTACCGTCCCATCCCTGTTATTTAACATTTTGTACCATCCCATCCCTGCTATTTAACATATTTTACCATCCCACGCCTGCTACTTAACATATTGCACCATCCCATCCATGGTATTTGACTTATTGTACTATCCCATCCCTACTATTTAACGTACCATCCTATCCCTGTTATTTAACATTTTGTACCATCCCATGCCTGCTATTTAACATATTTTACCATCCCATTCCTGATATTTGACTTATTGTACTGTCCTATCCCTAATATTTGACTATTGTACTCTTCCATCCCAGGTATTTTTCTGGGACAATGTTGAAAGCTGCCACTGGATGCCAGTTTTGGGCACACAATAAGCTTTTTTGTAAATTCGATGCAAAATAGTAAATGAAGCCTTACATTATAAAACTGCATTTCTCACAAATCATACTTTTACATCAAATTACTATAACTTGGGTAACAACATTGTAAATAATATATATCTTGAGTGGAGTGTAAAATTTCATATGATGCGCATTATGTTTTTGTAACTTGCAACTAAATTGTTAGGAAAAATTCCAAGATAGCCAAAATATTTTTATTTAGTTGTTGAATAGTAACCACTAATTACATTTAGACTAAATATGTTTATAACATGTTGAAAAAAAATTTTTTTTTTTTTTTTTTTTTTTTTTTTGTGGAAAAGTTGAAAATTTTGTAATACAGTACAGACGTGTTTTGTATCTTACACTTACAAGTGGAAGCAATCAAATTATAACAATGTATTCGTTTTGTAGAGAGTTAGATTTAGTACAGAATACGTAAGTGATTTTTTTCTGTATTTGAAAAACAAATTCTTTTTCATCTAAACAAAATTTAAAAAATTTTTGAAGTTACATACAATTTAAGCTAAACATTGTATTAATGAAACATACTTTGTACTATATATATATATATATATATATATATATATATATATATATATATATATATATATATTCTGAAAGTAAACCTTATTGGGAAAACAAATCATGTTTCAAATATCAAAAATAATAAAAATCACATTTATTAGAAATTTGAATAATAATAAGCAGAGCATGTAACGTGCGACAGTCGCACTGCGGGCTTGTGTTCTGTATTTTATTTTTTATTTATTCAGGTATTAACATAAAACCTGATATGTAAAGATAATTATTTCTGCATCGAATGGTACTATTTTCATTTCGCTCGCTGAATTGATAAACAAAAACGTCTAGTCACCTAACAGTCCTAATACACGTCTAGTGTACTAATTCCGGATCTAGGGTTAGTTTTATACAAGCAGCAATAAATCAAGTACTAATAGTGTGCTTCAATAGACAGCTCCAGTGTAGCGGGGGTGAGTTGACTAGTAGTCGCCCCCACTGACGCCGGAGCACACCCCCTCGCGGCTCACCGCCCCCGCACCAGGACCACATGCTGAGTTGGCGGCCAACTCTTTTATGCTCTGAATAGTCCTTATAATTTCGCTTTTTCGTTTATTTACAATTGGATTTGGCTATATTCTCAGGTTTGTACTTCTCTGAGTATCTTTAATGATGTTTTTACATCTTTTAAAGTTCACGCACGTGCCTGTAGGTCCACGTCAACTGGCGAGTGTAGTAAAACAAAGTTTATTATGTTTATATTGTAAACAGATTTAGTTTTTGGACGAATTCTTGAGTTTATGGTAGTTTTTCTAATTTACCAATATTATAAATTAATTTAGTGAAGTAGTTATCAAAATATCTCTTAGACCTACACTAATCGATTAGTTTATTTTGTATCATATATGTTTTATTCGTTTGATTTTTTAAAATATAGTTCTGTTATATTTAGAGAAAATGATTCAGGACCAAAATGCATGACTTTGTTGTTTAAGTATTGTTGATATCAGAAATGTCTGTGATCAGTCACAGATGTCAGGAAAACTAAGCAGAGAACTAACCTCCCCCCCTTTCGTGAAATCTGAGCTATGTGGTGAATGGAACAAAACTACGAGATAATTATGTATTATACAAATGTTGGACTTAATTTTGGTCGAGGAACAAATTTAATATAAGTCATTTCACGTATCCACACAATTATTATGACGTTTTTAAATTTAATTATAGCCCATGACATTTATTGCGGCCGCATATTAATATATAAATTTTTAATTATTTGAGTTGGTAAAATACTTTCTTGAAAGATAGTTGTATCGGAATTTTTATTTCAATATTCGTCTAAGGTTTGTAAATCAGTATTTTCACAATATTTGCAAATTAATTTAAATTATATTTTTAATAAATTTACAAAATTTTCTATTGAGTTTTAATGTAGATTTGAACTGTATCTTTCAACAGAATTAAATAGAACAAATAATAATAATTAACATATCTAGCCCAATAATAAGATTATTATGAAAGGATATAATTTATGTGTATACCATTCCTCAATAAGTGGCTCAGCCTCAATAGCTAAATAGTATTATTTTTACAATATATATACTCTCAAATAATAATGTGATTTACAGAGGCCATTGTAATATTTGAGGCCCGGATTATAATGTGTGTGTCAGCGGGAACGCGCGTCCCCGCTGGCCAACGGAAGGTGAACCCGTTATGACCCCTGACGGGCCCCACAGAGGCCAGACTGCATCACTATCGATGGTCGACCGATCGATGGGTGATTGCTGTATGTGCGGATTGTTACAATCAATACCAAACGACAACCTTCTGATTACCAGTACCTGTGTAGACGAGATACTGAAGGCGACAATGTGATTACTAGTCATGCCAACTGCCAGTACAAAGTTAAAACGATAGTGAAGGTAACAGTGTCGTGATTGCTCTTCGTACTGACTGAACATACAAAGTAAAGTCCATATTGAAGGCAACTATATCATAATTTTAATCGTTCAGACTGCCAGTACATAGTGGAGTTGATACTGAAGGTGACCATGTCGTGATGACTACCAGTACAAAGTGCAGGCGATACTGAAGGCAACAATATCGAGATGACTACCAGTACAATATGTAGACAATGCTGAAGGCAACAATATCGTGATGACTACCAGTACGATGTGCAGACGATACTGATGGCAACAATATCGAGTTGACAACCAGTATGATGTGCAGACGATAGCCTACTGAAGGCAACAATATCGAGGACTACCAGTACGATGTGCAGACGATACTGAAAGCAACAATGTCGAGATGACTACTAGTACGATGTGCAGACGATACTGAAGGCAACAATGTCGAGATGACTACCAGTACGATGTGCAGACGATACTGATGGCAACAATATCGAGTTGACAACCAGTATGATGTGCAGACGATAGCCTACTGAAGGCAACAATATCGAGATGACTACCAGTACGATGTGCAGACGATACTGAAGGCAACAATGTCGGGATGACTACTAGTACGATGTGCAGACGATACTGAAGGCAACAATGTCGAGATGACTACCAGTACGATGTGCAGACGATTCTGAGGGCAGAAATGTGATGGCTGCCAGTACAGAAAGCAGTCGCCAATGAATGCAACACTATCGTAATTACTAGTCATGCCGACTGATTGTACAAAGTGAAAACGATAGTGAAGGTAACAATTTCGTAATTGCTATTTGTGCTGACCGAAAGTTCATAGTGAAGTCGATATTGAAGGTGGCGATGTCGTGATTGCTAGTCCTACTGATCGTCAGTAGAAAGTGCAGACGATACTGATGGTAACAATGTCGTGATTGCAAGTCGTACTTACTGCCAGTACAAAGTACAGTCGATACTGCTGGAAACAATGTCGAGATGACTACCAATTCGATGTGCAGACGATACTGAAGGCAACAATGCCGTGATGATTACCAGTACGATGTGCAGACGATATTGAAGGCAGCAACAATGTCGTGATTAGTAGTCGTGTCGACTGCCAGTACTAAGTGCAGACGATAGCCTGCTGAAGGCAATAATGTTGAGATTGCTAGTTGTTCTGACTGCCAGTATTAAGCACGCCGATATTGAAGTCAACAATGCCGCGATTGTTAGTCGTTTTGACTGCAAGTGTAGTCGATATTGAAGGTAACAATGTCGTAATTACTATTCGTACTAACTGCCAGTACCAAGCACAGTCGACTTTGAAAGCAACAATGCCGTGATTGGTAGTCGTTCTGACTGCCAGCACAAAGTACAGTCGATACTGAAGGCAACAATGCCGTGATTGGTAGTCGTTCTGACTGCCAGCACAAAGTCCAGTCGATACTGAAGGCAAAAAAGTCGTGATTGGTAGTCGTTCTGACTGCCAGCACAAAGTACAGTCGATACTGAAAGCAACAATGCCGTGATTGGTATTCGTTCTGACTGTTAGCACAAAGTACAGTCGATACTGAAGGCAACAATGCCGTGATTGGTAGTCGTTCTGACAGCCAGCACAAAGTCCAGTCGATACTGAAGGCAACAATGCCGTGATTGGTAGTCGTTCTGACTGCCAGCACAAAGTACAGTCGATACTGAAAGCAACAATGCCGTGATTGGTATTCGTTCTGACTGTTAGCACAAAGTACAGTCGATACTGAAGGCAACAATGCCGTGATTGGTAGTCGTTCTGACAGCCAGCACAAAGTCCAGTCGATACTGAAGGCAACAATGCCGTGATTGGTAGTCGTTCTGACTGCCAGCACAAAGTCCAGACGATACTGAAGGCAACAATGCCGTGATTGGTAGTCGTTCTGACTGCCAGCACAAAGTACAGTCGATACTGAAGGCAACAATGCCGTGATTGGTAGTCGTTCTGACTGCCAGCACAAAGTCCAGTCGATACTGAAGGCAACAATGCCGTGATTGGTAGTCGTTCTGACTGCCAGCACAAAGTCCAGTCGATACTGAAGGCAACAATGCCGTGATTGGTAATCGTTCTGACTGCCAGCACAAAGTCCAGTCGATACTGAAGGCAACAATGCCGTGATTGGTAGTCGTTCTGACTGCCAGCACAAAGTCCAGTCGATACTGAAGGCAACAAAGTCGTGATTGGTAATCGTTCTGACTGCCAGCACAAAGTCCAGTCGATACTGAAGGCAACAAAGTCGTGATTGGTAATCGTTCTGACTGCCAGCAGAAAGTAGCCTACAGTCGATACTGAAGGCAACAAAGTCGTGATTGGTAATCGTTCTGACTGCCAGCAGAAAGTAGCCTACAGTCGATACTGAAGGTAACAATGTTCTCGCAGTTAATTTGTTTATTTTTCGGCTAACTATGAAGCCTGTTATTCAGTTATATCCCTTGTACAAGATTCCAATTTTAGCTACCCAAATAGCTATTAAAGGTTCGTAGCCCTAAGGTCTAAATTTCTATGATTTGCTTACTTGTGTCGGTGGTTATTTCTCAACTGACTGATAAATTTGTCCAATCTCTTATTAATATTATTGTCTATTGACACAATGCGATACAGTACTACTATATGTCAATAGTTCACCTTGGAGTGCACTGGAGGCCTCCTCCACGCTGACTGGAATAACAGATTTGTTGTAACATTTGGCTCTAAATCCGTCCATCTGTTGGTGATGTAAGCGCCTTCCAGCCGACCTCTAATGTATGTTCTCAGCAAGTAACAAATGTTAGCAATAAGTCATCAATAACGTCCGCCCAATACGAATTGATGATGAGCGGTTGAGAGAATTGTTAACATACATTAGGGGATACTCCAGTGTGCTTTATTCGCATACGAACACATTTTAGCGTTATAGCCTCTGTGGCAAACAATCTTAAAATTATGTGATTTCCATTTGTTTTAAATTTATTTGGCGAAGAAATTTATTTACACCAGTATTCATTATCAATATACATTGACAGACTAACTCTGTAAGTAGTATTGTATACAAAACTAAATGAAAGGAATATTTATCACGAAGTGCATCAGTCAACGTGAATGGATAGTGGGAGAAGAAAACTTTCCTGTAATGTGCAAGTAAAAGAAGACAGATAAACTAAACTCTGAATTATTTTTATGTGTGCTATTAAAAATATAAGAGTTTTATTTTTATTTTTACCGAATATTTTTTAAATTGTAAGTTATGTTTCAAACATCGTCTCGTAGATACTTCCTTTACTTCTGTAATCCAAATTATTAATTGATTGTTTAAACGTATCATATTTATTAAAATAGACATTTAAACGCGACTTGCAGGTGGAATTCTCATTTTATTTCACTTACGTGTGATAGATTTATATATACATACTAGTATATTGAAAGAAAAAAAATCCACATCCTTTCCAATCTTTCTAAATATTCTGTAGGCTTAATAGGAACATTTTATTAAGATTTTTATCTTCTTCTTCTAAGGAAAATATACCTAGAGTGTTGAGTTCTTATCGTTAAGTGTAGTTCAACAACAGAAGATTTTCTAATTCCTTAAGAGTAGGAATAACTGGCCAAGAGTAAGAATAACTGGCCAAGAGTAGGAATAACTGGCAAAGAGTAGGAATAACTGGCCAAGAGTAAGAATAACTGGCCAAGAGTAAGAATAACTGGCCAAGAGTAGGAATAACTGGCAAAGAGTAGGAATAACTGGCCAAGAGTAAGAATAACTGGCAAAGAGTAAGAATAACTGGCCAAGAGTAGGAATAACTGGCCAAGAGTAAGAATAACTGGCCAAGGTAAGAATAACTGGCCAAGAGTAGGAAATAACTGGCAAAGAGTAGGAATAACTGGCCAAGAGTAAGAATAACTGGCCAAGAGTAAGAATAACTGGCCAAGAGTAGGAATAACTGGCAAAGAGTAGGAATAACTGGCCAAGAGTAGGAATAACTGGCAAAGAGTAGGAATAACTGGCCAAGAGTAAGAATAACTGGCCAAGAGTAAGAATAACTGGCCAAGAGTAGGAATAACTGGCAAAGAGTATGAATAACTGGCCAAGAGTAAGAATAACTGGCCAAGAGTAAGAATAACTGGCCAAGAGTAGGAATAACTGGCAAAGAGTATGAATAACTGGCCAAGAGTAGGAATAACTGGCCAAGAGTAGGAATAACTGGCCAAGAGTAGGAATAACTGGCCAAGAGTAGGAATAACTGGCCAAGAGTAGGAATAACTGGCCAAGAGTAAGAATAACTGGCCAAGAGTAGGAATAACTGGCAAAGAGTAGGAATAACTGGCCAAGAGTAGGAATAACTGGCCAAGAGTAAGAATAACTTGAGTTTACCAGAGAGAAGAATCTGTCTTGTAATGTCAATGTAAACCAAATGTCGCAGTGTCATTCTGCCAGACTACCAATCAATTTAACTTGATTAGTGTTAAGTTTTCGTATTCTGATAACTGATAAGTCACAGAGAAGAGAGAAACATAGGTCGCATCCTATACGCCGTTAAATGGGTGTCGTGTATGGAAATTGGGGTCGCGAGTAGTTAGTTCGCCATACGGATGGAAGGGTCAGCGCCGTTGTCAGTGCATACACATCCTAACCCTCAAGTATAACCGTATTAATTGTTACTGTCGGCGCAGAAATTATGTGTCCCCTAATTTGAAGGTTGTTTACTAAGAAACTAACAGGCATAAGAAAACTCCAATTACACCATTGTTTTTCTCGTTTAATTTTACGTTCTGACATATGCATCTTTTAATTTTCTGACGTTTTAATAATTTTTATGCTATTTGCAACAAAAAAAGTACCGGAATTTTAAATAGTTTTCACTGTACATCAAATTTTCACCGTTATTACTAAAAAACAAGTTAATGCATCGCATTTATATTTTAATACGCGGTTGATAAAAATTTGTTCTATTAGTTTTATAAATTAATTAATTTATAGTTTTATAAATTAATTATAATTCTATTTATAATTTTATAAATAGAATTATAATTTTTCAAAAAAAAAATTCTTACTATTTCCCTAACACATTGTTTTCCTTGTTGTAATCCTTATGACATGTATAGTTACGATAAATTACTTTCATATGTGTAAGTAAATGCAGTGATTTTATATTGATTTAAACCAATTTAAATTTATCAATTTAAATTATTTTAAATTTATTTCAAAGCACCTCATTTACTTACACATATGAAAGTAATTTATCGTAACTGTACATGTCGTAAGGGTTACAACAAGACCGAGTAATTAATTTTACGGCCTGTAAAAGCCAAGAAAACAATGTTTCAGGGAAATTGTAAGAACCTTTTTACTCGAAAAGTTAAAATTCTAAAATGTTTAAAACTAATAGAAAACATTCTTATCAACCGAGTATTAAAATATAAATGCGATACATTATCTCGTTTTTTTAGGAATAACGGTGTAAATTTTATGTACAGTGAAAACTATTTAAAATTCCGATACTTTTTTGTTTCAACTGGGATATTGAAACTTTTCAGAAAACTTAAAAGATGCATATGTCATAACGCAAAATTAAACGAGAAAAACAATGGTGTGATTAGAGTTTTTGTAGGTCTCTTAATTTCTTAGTAAAGAACCTTCAAACTCGAGTACACATAACTTCTGCGCTGACAGTTGACATAGTTATAGATATAAATTTGTTGTAACCCAATTTAAGGCGTTTTGTTTCTTTCTTTCTGTGGTCTTGTTAGTGCACATTTTTGTTCCTTATTATTAACATTATGTTGCAGAATATCCTATCAGTTATAAGAATCTAAATCTTCGTGTTTTCTATATGCCTCATATAATTTTACAATCTGAAGCCTGCGCCATCATGACTTCCTAGGCATATTATCACAAGCAATGAGTAACAATGTACCATCGGCCTTACGCCACCCCTCAGACGTGCTCCAGCCAGACACGTGTTGCTCTTATCACTTTACGCGTGTCTTATCAGGCATTTCATGGTAAACATATTCCCGCTTACATATGCTTATTTGCAAAATAAATTTATAACCGACCCCCTTATGAAAATGATATCTTGAGAATACTATAACTGAGGATCCAAACAGCGAGACAGTGCAATACATAACTTTCATGATCTCTTAACACATTTGATGCGATCATTACTTATGGTGCTTGAGCGTGCCGTCGGAGTGAATACGTGCCAGTGGAGACGCTGCTTCTGGTTATTGGTTGCGAGTGGCAAGAAATGCGTTGCGTATGCGCCGCCTGCTATGTTCGTAATGAAAAAACCCATTAGTGCCTTATCAAGACAGTTTAGGATATTCATGGAGCGGTAATAATTTTGTAGCCACGATAGTAGAGTTGATTCCGCGACACAGGAGCGCCTCTTACTTGGCTGAGGGGTTGTCTTAAATAATTTTCGCTAGGTGTGCGACTCAGGAGCGCCTCCCCACCCCTTTTAGGTAGCGCTCCTATATCGCACCAAAACCTACCTGCCTCGGCACTCTACCTGACCTCCCATCTAGCTCAGCTCGCGTAACGTCCTAAATACCAAATACCTATCAAATATCACAACGGTTACTATCATACTGACTTTGTTAAGCGCACTGCATATTTAGTAGGAGTAAGTGTAACATTGATTCTGTAGTTGATAGGTCCTAGTAGGGGTTATCCTAAAAGACCATTCAAAACGTTTAATGTACTCTGGTAAGTATTCTTAATCATGTTTCATTTTATTTGAATTAATAAGTGGCTGAACTATTGCAGACTTATTTTGTAATCGTACAGATAGAAGACATCCACGCTTGTTCGTGCACACTAAACTATCCTGATCTTCGGAGGTGGACCGCGTTAAGCTTACCACATCAACTCCCCTACGATAATGATGTATTAATAGTGTTCTTTTCGACAAATTGCAAACTTTATACTCTATAGTTTTATGTAGAATGAACACGTAGACACTCTTCCTTTACACCTGCCCCTTAACCCATGAGTATTAATTATGAAATATTAACCATAGTTTCTGCAATTTTTTTCAAGCCAAGTAGTGATTAAAAAAATATTAGTTTTATTACCCAGCATGTTGTTGCAAAGAAAAGGAAGAGTTAGAAAAAGATAGGCTTGTTAATAACGAATCTGTATTGGAGTAAAAAGTCATCTTCACTCATTATACTGTACTACATAGTAAAAAATATACACACAAAAACGAAAATATAATCAAAATAAACCAGTAAAGAGATTTAATTTATCGATACATTTACTGAAAAAAGCGCTTAGTCACTTATAAGATGGAAAAAATAATCACTTTTAAATTATGAGATCTGGAGACATTAATTTACGAAATAGAATTAAAGAAATAAACGAAAGTACCGAAAAATTGCTGAACTACATAAAGGACTACCACACAGTAAAACTCAAAGCTATACAGACAACATGTTTGTGTGTACAACATAAAGTCTAAAAACCCATAATGAAACTCAAACATAACATGCGATGTTTACATATTTTCCAAAATAAGAAAGAATATTTAAATTTAAACAAAATACTGCGTGTTAAATCTTACACACACTATATTTATATCGATTCAAAATGTAAAATGAAACTCATAAAAATATGATATATGATACGTAATATGAACAACATTCTAAAAATATAAAACAAATTCATTCAAACGAAGTATTCTTTTTTAACACTTGTATAACATTTAACATAATTTAAAATGTTTAAATAATCAAGATGAAACACTAACAAAATATGACATTTATAAGTTTTCACACTTAATATGTATAGCCTTCTAAAATAATAAAATATATTTAAATTAAAACAAAATAATTTATTAATATTTATAACAATCTAAAATATATAAAACAATATTTAAACTCTAAGTTAAATACTATTTACACTCAATCTGTAGGCTATAATAGTCTAAAACAAATAAAATATTGAAATGAACACTAAACATGCTATTTTATTTACTTAATATTTTCAACATTCTAAAATATAAAATCATTGTAAACTTTTTACAAAATATGCTATTTAACACTTTTAGCATTCTAAAATAGTAAAAATACATTTAATTAAAACTAAATAACTTATTAATATTTATAACAATCTAAAATATATAAAACAATATTTAATTTTAAACTAAAATACTATTGACACTCAGTATGTAGGCTATAATAGTCTAAAACAAACAAAATATTGAAATTCACACGAAACATGCTATTTTATTTACTTAATATTTACAACATTCTAAAATATAAAATCATTGTAAACTTTTTACATTTTTACTTTACTTTTTATTTTTAAACTTTTTACATGCTATTTAACACTAAATAATGTACAACATATTCTTAAATATAATCGTTGCTCCTACTTTTGATAGAAAGTCATTCATACTAATTTCCCTAACTAAATATCGTTGATAGAAAGTCATTCATACTAATTTCCCTAGCTAAATATCGTTTACGCAACTGTTTTAGTCGACGCTGTAGCTGTTCAAGTGTTTTTTGTTGGTGTCTTTGGTTGAATTTTCCGATGACATGTGACTGTTGCATTAGCTAACTAAATCAACTAGCTAGATATTTTCAAACCGAATCAAATACTATGTCAAATTACTGTTATAGTTCATATTTACAGTTTCAATACCAGTAGGCTTTTAAATTCTAAAGAAATTTTAAGTGTTAAATTTGCGAACCAAACTGGGAATCGAACCCGTATGCTTTATTTAATAAACATATGTATCACCTACACTTAGATTGCTTTCAAGTTGAACACAATCTCATTATAGATATCAAGAAGCTGTAGTTTTTTAACTCTTGTCATACTGGACCCGCGAGGGTACGACAGAGAAGCGCCTCACGGTCAGGCACTCCACTGTCGCATTTGTGCTATTTCCTAGCTGACAGTTCGATAAGTTTTTGACAGGCGCTCCACTGTCGTTCGCCCATTTGTAAGAGAGGAATGGAGCCTCCTTCTCCGTATATACGCCGATTATGTAAGTAGGCTAACTAACGCCAATCCACAATAAGATTAGGCATATCCCTACTGAAAAAGGATTCCTAAACGTAGTGTAAACAGATTTTAAAATAGGTTCTTTTTATCATAATGAAACAAATAATTTTATAGTTTTAATACAAATCTAGACCAATTAGATCTATAAGTTTAATTATGTAGATTTCTGTTCGGACCAGGATTAAAACGGTTGATGTGAATCAGTAGGACACGACATAAGTCATATTACAGCATGTAGATTGTAGAATTGTGGGATTATCTCTGAATGAGACGTAAATTATCCTAAAATTGGGAAATTGTCATACGTAATGTACATAGACAGTTAATTATAGTAATTACTGCATAAATTAACAATTAATGTTTTGAATAAGCTGTTTTAAATTTGAATATACGTGTCGATTAAGCTGAATAACTACTGAGTCGGTTTTTCCCTGTTTTGTTTATTTACACGACGGCCACTCTACAAGTTGTTAAGGGGTACCTCAAAAATGAAAAAAAATAATAAATAAATAATCGATTTTTGTTTTATGTTATTTTATTATTCTCTGTTTAATTACGGTTAAAATTACATATAATATGTCTCGTTCCAGTAAGTGTAACATTTTTTTTATTATTTTGAAAAATCAAGTGCAGTGCACATTGTAACCTCTCTCTCTTTGTGATGAGTTACATTAATTTAAGTTTCTTGTTAATTTGATAAAAAATTATGCAAATTAAATTTATTTGTCTTATCTCAGGGTTAAATTTATGGGTAAATCGGTGAGGCTGTAAATTACAATGAATAAAGACTATTGTTTGAAAAAACTAATTTATTACATGATTTTACTTTCTTTGTATGAATTTCAATACAACAAAAATGAATTAAATTACTTTTTTACTGATTTCTATAACATGATTAAACTTAGTTAATAACTATAACTTATCTTTAAAATTCTTTGTCTGTAGGTCCACGTGGTCTTCATTTTCAGTTAGGCGTACCGCAAGATGATTCTCATTTGGACATCAGATTCAAAAAGTTGTAACAATTAATATTGGTATAAACTTTACTCGTTACATTTTATTATTTAAATCGGTTTTAAACTCAAACGGTCACCCGCATAAACAATTACACTCTACCCACTACATCAGTTTGGCTAGGAGACTTTCTCCTTACGGTTCTTGACTTAAAGTGAACGATACTTGGACGAGGCTGGCGTGGCTTCAGTCCGTTGCATCGAGAGCATTGGGTTCGAGAGTACCTGCCGTCAGCCAATAGCGTCTCTCATGTTTAGAGGCTACCTACCTTCAACCAATATCGTCTCTCATCTACATTGGACTCAACCATAGATAGATAGAAAGACTGCACAGGCCTGCCCCACCCGTCTAGACAACAATACTTGGAATGTGTTTGTTTACGTCTCGGACGACTGTCATGGGACAAATATGCCTGCCCACTTCTCTATACTTGCTGGTTATTAATTTACAATGAATTCCGAATATTATTTGAATGTTCGGTGATTATTTTAATTAAATGTATCTATTTCTTTATTAAAATAATTCATTATTTATTTAATTTAATTAATTCACTCGTCAATTTGGTGGACCTGTTACAACATTTTGCCAATTTCTCAACTAGTTTTTGTTTTTATATATAGTAAATAGTTTTGAAATCATTATGTATTGTTTTATATTTATGTTTTGTAGTTAGCAGCACTTTCAGATACATCTACTGTTTCAATTGGCTGTCAATTTGGTTGTTGACTCAGCAGTTTGGTTAAGTTTGTTATGTTCAGCAGGGCTTTACTGAAAAAGGCATTCTCTTACAAAACTTGGTTTCCCGAAACTTTTTTGACACGTTATGTACCTTTTCTAAGTCATTTTCCAAACTAGAACTTACACATTTTTACCAGTGTTTAGTATTGACATACCGAGTTTTTTATGATAATTGGTGAAGATTTTATTATATAACAAATATTTATATATTTTAAAATAATAAACTTTGTCATGTTTTTGAAAATGCAGTTTTTATATTTAAAAAATTATTTTGGAAAGCTGAAAAAAACTGAGTGTGTAAACAAGGCTTCCAGCTAAAATAAAAGTATATAAAAACCCCTCTTTGTATAATGGTTCCTAAGTAAAGGTACATCAAAGATCCCTGTACGCAACCCTCTTAAGTAGTTTTCATTGATCATATCATTTAATGTATAGTTAACATTAATAAACTATACCGGGGGGGGGGGGCTCATGCATATCCCCTTCTCCAGTTCCAGTGAGAAATGTGTCCGACAGTTAGCCTCCAGCTTGTTGTGACGGCCACTCCACTGGACAAACAAACAAAAATTGATCTGTTGACTAAAAATAAACGTCAAAATAAAAATATCATGAGATTTACGACCTTGTGCTATTTTTTGTATATGCTGTTTTTCCAAGTTTAACTAACTCACCGTAATTAGTACCTTAGGCTGGAGTAAAGGTTCTACATCCGTTATGAAATATTGGTTTACCCAGAATAAACGTTCTATCAATATACATTCCTTTACAGAATTATTTTAATTGGCATTTTTGATCATTGTAGAAAAATACATCCCTCTGTTGGTTTGATCAATATGTGTTACAAAAGTAAGTGTATAATGTGCGTGCCCCTAAAACGCATGTACAGTAAAGGAACTTAGTTATATGGTTCAAGTTGTTACCTGAAAGAGGTGGAAGTCGTTCTGTGGTCGTGAGGTGAGTTCAGTATGAGAAGCCTCCTGCAATAGTAGACAGCGGCTCGATTATTACATATGATATTCAGTTTATGAAACTATCGCATAAATTTGAACAAATTATACATGTTTCTTTGTAATATATGTATGCTTAGGAAGTAATTAAAGAATTTAAGTTGTGATTTTAAAGTAAGATTTAACTTATCTCTAATATCATCTTATAATGTAAAACTTTTTTTACTATCTGAAGATGGCCTAAGAGCCGAAACTAGTCATATTTTTTTATAAAAAATGAATAAAAGGGTACTTTATTATATTTATCGTTGATTTTTTTTTTTTTTTAATGTAAAACTTATACGTTAATCTTGCTTAATAATGTAGACATGAGAGCTTAAAATTCTCAGATTCCTTAGGAAGCTCACCATTGAGATAACAACTTTTTTTTAAATATTCATTAAAATATGATCTAATCTGCAAACATTACAATAAATATTTGGAAAATGTATCTATAGCTATTTATTCTTTTCTCACGATTTAATAGCATAGTGTATTAAATTATAACATACAGAAAATAATAAACAAAAATGTAACTATTTTATCCCAGATAAATTTATGTTTGCAACACTGTTACCATTATCAGCTGTTTAAGTCAACTTCTAATACTGCTGTTGATCTGCATTGGAAGTTGACTTAAACAGCTGATAGTGGTAACAGTGTTGCCAACATCAATTTATCCTGATAAAATAGTAACATATTTATTTTAATTGCTGTGTTATAATTTAATACACTATACTATTAAATCATGAAAAAAGATTAGCTAAGGATACATTTTCCAAATATATGTTGTTATGTTAGCAGATTATATGATTTTTTTAATTAATATTAAGAAAGTTGTTATCTCAATGGAATCTCCTTACGGATAACAACTTATTTATATTAATGGAGATATTACTATGGAGCTCCATAGGAAATGTGACAATCTAGAACTCTCATATCTACATTATTAAGCCAAATATAAAAAAACTGACAAGAATAATAAAGTCTTAAAACTACTATTTATACATAAAACAACCATAAAATATAGAATGTTTCATAATAAAAACAAAGTTGACCGCCATATTGGAAAATGGCGGCCGTTTTCCAAAATAGTTATTTTAACAAGGTAAGGTTCCCCATTTAAAGTTTTTTTGTCAGACTTGTGGTTTCCAAAATCAGAATAGTAGCCCATTTAAAAAAGACACCCTGTATAATATTGGATTCATTATATCAGTGACGTCATATCAACTAGTGACTACATAAAATTAAACAATATACGGCTAAAAAAGAGCAATATAGTTAAACAAGTTTCAGACAAACACATATATGAATAAAGAAAGGAGACGAATAAACTTGAATACTTAATCTAAATTTGTTACAATATGTAAATGCAACCTGTGTAGAAAGAGCTTGCCGTTGAGGATTGATAAATTTTAGCTCCATTTTAGTGAATGTCAAGGAGGAAATTAAAATTCGAAACATTTATTTGTAAACCTGCTGAATAGTTTTAAGTTATTTAAGTTGTTAAATTTGTTATATATCGCAGAATCGGATAATATTTAAGTAAAATTATGCGTTTCCTACATTTTCAAAGATTACCTATCCTTATGAACTTACTTAGCGTCCCGAACGTCGCATTATCCGAGTCCTATTATCTGTTCGTTACAGTATGTAATATATTACATAATTATAATTAAGTATAAATATTATAATTATTTATAAATATTACGTAATTATTATATGGAATTTTCATGCGTATTATTTTTTGATAGGTTTATTGAACCATGTAATAAACAGCCCCTGTTACAAAGTAGCATTACACTGGGGGGTCGTTGATTTCTTGCCATACAAACAGATGACTCGGATAACGCAATGTTCGGAACGCTAAGTAAGTTCATAAGGATAGGTAATCTTTGAAAATGTAGGTCAAATAACAATCTTTACTTAAAGCCGGATATAGAAACTCAAGGACTCCAAAATGTAACTATCAATTTATTAAAGTGGTCTAATTTTAAAGTAAGATTCTATTTTGAAACAGTTCATTAGTAATATTAAGAAGTTAAGTTATAATTAAGATTTTAATAAATTATTTGTGCACATGAAATGCTATATCAACAAGTGCGGGATGATTAGTATTTGTCACTTGAAACATTATAGGATTAACATGTCTGACGAAACTAAGATATAACAACGTGGAGGATTAACATGTCTGACGAAACTAAGATATAACAACGTGGAGGATTAACATATCTGACGAAACTAAGATATAACAACGTGGAGGATTAACATGTCTGACGAAACTAAGATATAACAACGTGGAGGATTAACATGTCTGACGAAACTAAGATATAACAACGTGGAGGATTAACATGTATAACGAAACTAAGATATAACAACGTGGAGGATTAACATGTCTGACGAAACTAAGATATAACAACGTGGAGGATTAACATGTCTGACGAAACTAAGATATAACAACGTGGAGGATTAACATGTCTGACGAAACTAAGATATAACAACGTGGAGGATTAACATGTCTGACGAAACTAAGATATAACAACGTGGAGGATTAACATGTCTGACGAAACTAAGATATAACAACGTGGAGGATTAACATGTCTGACGAAACTAAGATATAACAACGTGGAGGATTAACATGTCTGACGAAACTAAGATATAACAACGTGGAGGATTAACATGTCTGACGAAACTAAGATATAACAACGTGGAGGATTAACATGTCTGACGAAACTAAGATATAACAACGTGGAGGATTAACATGTCTGACGAAACTAAGATATAACAACGTGGAGGATTAACATGTCTGACGAAACTACGATATAACAACGTGGAGGATTAACATGTCTGACGAAACTAAGATATAACAACGTGGAGGATTAACATGTCTGACGAAACTAAGATATAACAACGTGGAGGATTAACATGTCTGACGAAACTAAGATATAACAACGTGGAGGATTAACATGTCTGACGAAACTAAGATATAACAACGTGGAGGATTAACATGTCTGACGAAACTAAGATATAACAACGTGGAGGATTAACATGTCTGACGAAACTAAGATATAACAACGTGTAGGATTAACATGTCTGACGAAACTAAGATATAACAACGTGTAGGATTAACATGTCTGACGAAACTAAGATATAACAACGTGGAGGATTAACATGTCTGACGAAACTAAGATATATAACAACGTGGAGGATTAACATGTCTGACGAAACTAAGATATATAACAACGTGTAGGATTAACATGTCTGACGAAACTAAGATATAACAACGTGGAGGATTAACATGTCTGACGAAACTAAGATATAACAACGTGGAGGATTAACATGTCTGACGAAACTAAGATATAACAACGTGTAGGATTAACATGTCTGACGAAACTAAGATATATAACAACGTGGAGGATTAACATGTCTGACGAAACTAAGATATAACAACGTGGAGGATTAACATGTCTGACGAAACTAAGATATAACAACGTGGAGGATTAACATGTCTGACGAAACTAAGATATAACAACGTGGAGGATTAACATGTCTGACGAAACTAAGATATAACAACGTGGAGGATTAACATGTCTGACGAAACTAAGATATATAACAACGTGTAGGATTAACATGTCTGGCGAAACTAAGATATATAACAACGTGTAGGATTAACATGTCTGACGAAACTAAGATATAACAACGTGGAGGATTAACATGTCTGACGAAACTAAGATATATAACAACGTGTAGGATTAACATGTCTGGCGAAACTAAGATATATAACAACGTGTAGGATTAACATGTCTGACGAAACTAAGATATAACAACGTGGAGGATTAACATGTCTGACGAAACTAAGATATAACAACGTGGAGGATTAACATGTCTGACGAAACTAAGATATATAACAACGTGTAGGATTAACATGTCTGGCGAAACTAAGATATAACAACCTGGAGGATTAACATGTATGGACGAAACTAAGATATAACAACGTGGAGGATTAACATGTCTGACGAAACTAAGATATAACAACGTGGAGGATTAACATGTATGGACTAAACTAAGATATAACAACGTGGAGGATTAACATGTCTGGACGAAACTAAGATATAACAACGTGGAGGATTAACATGTCTGACGAAACTAAGATATAACAACGTGGAGGATTAACATGTCTGACGAAACTAAGATATAACAACGTGGAGGATTAACATGTCTGACGAAACTAAGATATAACAACGTGGAGGATTAACATGTCTGACGAAACTAAGATATAACAACGTGGAGGATTAAGATGTCTGACAAAACTAAGATATAACAACGTGGAGGATTAACATGTCTGACGAAACTAAGATATATAACAACGTGTAGGATTAACATGTCTGGCGAAACTAAGATATATAACAACGTGTAGGATTAACATGTCTGAAGAAACTAAGATATAACAACGTGGAGGATTAACATGTCTGACGAAACTAAGAAATATAACAACGTGTAGGATTAACATGTCTGGCGAAACTAAGATATATAACAACGTGTAGGATTAACATGTCTGACGAAACTAAGATATAACAACGTGGAGGATTAACATGTCTGACGAAACTAAGATATAACAACGTGGAGGATTAACATGTCTGACGAAACTAAGATATATAACAACGTGTAGGATTAACATGTCTGGCGAAACTAAGATATATAACAACGTGTAGGATTAACATGTCTGACGAAACTAAGATATAACAACGTGGAGGATTAACATGTCTGACGAAACTAAGATATAACAACGTGGAGGATTAACATGTCTGACGAAACTAAGATATAACAACGGGGAGGATTAACATGTATGGACGAAACTAAGATATAACAACGTGGAGGATTAACATGTCTGACGAAACTAAGATATAACAACGTGGAGGATTAACATGTATGGACGAAACTAAGATATAACAACGTGGAGGATTAACATGTCTGGACGAAACTAAGATATAACAACGTGGAGGATTAACATGTCTGACGAAACTAAGATATAACAACGTGGAGGATTAACATGTCTCACGAAACTAAGATATAACAACGTGGAGGATTAACATGTCTGACGAAACTAAGATATAACAACGTGGAGGATTAACATGTCTGACGAAACTAAGATATAACAACGTGGAGGATTAACATGTCTGACGAAACTAAGATATAACAACGTGGAGGATTAACATGTCTGACGAAACTAAGATATATAACAACGTGTAGGATTAACATGTCTGGCGAAACTAAGATATATATAACAACGTGTAGGATTAACATGTCTGACGAAACTAAGATATAACAACGTGGAGGATTAACATGTCTGACGAAACTAAGAAATATAACAACGTGTAGGATTAACATGTCTGGCGAAACTAAGATATATAACAACGTGTAGGATTAACATGTCTGACGAAACTAAGATATAACAACGTGGAGGATTAACATGTCTGACGAAACTAAGATATAACAACGTGGAGGATTAACATGTCTGACGAAACTATGATATATAACAACGTGTAGGATTAACATGTCTGGCGAAACTAAGATATATAACAACGTGTAGGATTAACATGTCTGACGAAACTAAGATATAACAACGTGGAGGATTAACATGTCTGACGAAACTAAGATATAACAACGTGGAGGATTAACATGTCTGACGAAACTAAGATATAACAACGTGGAGGATTAACATGTCTGACGAAACTAAGATATAACAACGTGGAGGATTAACATGTCTGACGAAACTAAGATATATAACAACGTGGAGGATTAACATGTCTGACGAAACTAAGATATAACAACGTGGAGGATTAACATGTCTGACGAAACTAAGATATAACAACGTGGAGGATTAACATGTCTGACGAAACTAAGATATAACAACGTGGAGGATTAACATGTCTGACGAAACTAAGATATAACAACGTGGAGGATTAACATGTCTGACGAAACTAAGATATAACAACGTGGAGGATTAACATGTCTGACGAAACTAAGATATAACAACGTGTAGGATTAACATTTCTGACGAAACTAAGATATAACAACGTGTAGGATCAACATGTCTTCCGAAACTAAGATATATAACAACGTGTAGGATTAATATGTCTGACGAAACTAAGATATAACAACGTGTAGGATTAACATGTCTGACGAAACTAAGATATAACAACGTGGAGGATTAACATGTCTGACGAAACTAAGATATATAACAACGTGTAGGATTAACATGTCTGGACGAAACTAAGATATAACAACGTGGAGGATTAACATGTCTGACGAAACTAAGATATAACAACGCGGAGGATTAACATGTCTGACGAAACTAAGATATAACAACGTGGAGGATTAAAATGTCTGACGAAACTAAGATATATAACAACGTGTAGGATTAACATGTCTGACGAAACTAAGATATATAACAACGTGTAGGATTAACATTTCTCACGAAACTAAGATATAACAACGTGTAGGATTAACATTTCTTACGAAACTAAGACATAACAACGTGTAGGATTAACATTTCTGACGAAACTAAGATATAACAACGTGTAGGATCAACATGTCTTCCGAAACTAAGATATAACAACGTGTGGGATTTATGTGTCACAGAAACGATGAGATATCAACGTGTAGGATTAACATGTCTCATGAAACTAAGATATAACAACGTGTAGGATTAACATGTCTCACGAAACTAAGATATAACAACGTGTAGGATTAAGATGTATTACGAAACTAAGATATAACAACGTGTGGGATTTATGTATCTCAGAAACGATGAGATATCAACGTGTAGGCTAAATATATCATTTGAAACGATGATATATCAATGTGTGGGATTATTTTCTAACTATATTGCCCTTTTTCAGCCGCATTTTGTTTAATTTTATGTAGTCACTAGTTGATATTACGACACTGGTATAATGAACCCAATATTATATCGTAATTAATAATGATGATTAAAATAAAGTGTACGTTTTACATTATAAGATGACTGTGTTAGAGATAAGTTAAATCTTAATTTAATATAATTTCTTTAATTCCTTCCAACGGCTAAGCTATAGGCCTGCCAATACATACTGTATCTTATATGTGAATACAGTACGCAAATCATAACATTAAACAGATAAACTTACCTATATAAATAACAATTATTATAAACACTGAACAAACAAGCCATTAAGAGAGACAGTAAATAAAAATATACACTTAACAGATAAAGGAAAAACTCTTGAGCGGGATAGTAACGTTTTTCAATTTGGCAATTTTCTTTTTTTTTCGATTTGTTGATAAAGTAGGCTACAATGCTTTATTACCACCATGTTATCATTACCAGATATAGTAAATAATTGAAAATCAATAACTACACCAACCATTCTTTCTTTAATTATGAAATTAATATTATTGCCTTTTATTTCTGAAGAATCTGCAGAGGCTGTCGGCCAATTTTGTTTTAATCCCATAAAAACAATTTTATTTGCGTATTCATATTTTTTCGTTATTTATTCACAAAATGTTGTGTATGGCGTGCCATTGTAAACGTATCGTATTACGCATTGGGTTTGCTTTTCATATTTTGAATACATACTCCTAGTTTTGAAAAATAGGTGAAATCCTTGATAAAATGCAAGTTGTTTGGAAAAAATCCGTTTAAAAATAATTGTGTACTTTGGGTACGCGTGATCGTATGTCCGGTTCGAAAATAACATTGTTCTTATGGGACTAAAACCAACATCTCCGACAGCCTCTGCAGACTTAAGCGTTTCTTAGTAAAAACTGTTATTAAGAATAACTTGTGTCGTACTATAAACCAAATTTTGTTAAATGAATATAAAACCTATAATAATCATTATTAAAAACACAGGAATATAAATAAAATAACAACAATTTATCAGATAACAATGAAATAATTATGACAATAAATTAAATAAAAAAAAACACTAAAACGCTTTTTAAAAAAAAGGTAAAAGTGTACTCCACTTATAGTTAAAGTAATTCAAATCGGTTTTTAACAAACCAGAAAACCATTGAATAATTTAATTTTAATCGAAAAATTAAGTTTGGTATAAAATGTATGATATTATTGAATTTTTAAGTATTCGCAATGTTGTTCATTTTTAAATAAACAAAAAACCATAGCGAAGAAAGATACAGAGGTGACCTCCAGTAGAACGATGAATTGATATCGAGTAGAAACTTGGGTTGTCGAGCAGTCAGTTGTAATGTTGGCAAAGCCAGCACCGTTATTTCTCCCTCCTTATTCCCCTCTTAATCGTTAAGGATAAGTATTAATTATTACAGTAGATTTATAAAGGTATGTTATTTTTAATCTATCTCTAACTGAATCTGAGGCGTTCGCTGCCGCCTCTAGAAAGCAGCCTATGTTTCTTTTCTATGAGTAAAACTCTAAAAAAGATGAGCTACAGCTCTCTTACGATGGTCGAAAATATATCGAGATGGATCAGTTGAGTGGAGTCGACTTCTATTGAACAGTCACGATGGGTCAATACTATGGAGTCAAATACTAGGTAACAGTCACGATGGATCACCGTTATGGAGTCGACTCTTATTGAACAGTCACGATGGGTCCGTTCTATTGAGTCGACTCATTTGAATAGTCATGATGGATCAGTTCTTTGAAGTCAACTCCTATTGAAAAGTCACGACTCACGATGGATCAATTCTAAAGAGTCGTTGCTATTGAACAGTCACGCCCGAGCTGACTAATTAAACAAACATAGCAATAACGGTAAAAGTCACAGCTAACCACACGTGCCGTGCAATGAGTTTACAAGGCCACAAGTATTGGAAAACTATTTTCTGAATTTAGTTACTGTAGCCTATCTGCATGTATAGTCATTTATATTTATTTTAGCGTCCATCCATTTTTTAAATGACAACTAAAAAGACAACTAAGAAACATAACGGTAAAAAAACTCTTACTGTAATATATAAATTGGGGGGGGAGTGGTCAACCATCTTGTATATGTTCTCTATTTAACTAATTTTACACGGATAAGCCGATTTGTGTACATTTACGTTGTTTACGTATTTTTTGTGATAAATTTATTTATTTATATATCATTGTAATGGTTATCGTCCAATGCTTAGCTATTTTGAGTTTTTTTTCTTTTTTATAATACACATAGACCCTACTTAAATTTTAAAAATTAGTTGTAACGAAAACGCCAACATATTGTAAAAACTAAAAAAAATCAACATTGACCATTTATTCAAAATGTTACCAAAAGTAATTAAAATCGGCTTATGAATGAACGCTTAAAAGTACTGCTAGTAGAGATTTAGAAACATTTAGCACTGGCCATCATGTAGATTTTCTTTCTCCTCAGTGATGGAATAGGTTCGTGCTGGCCGGTAAACAGGCTGGAAGTCCAGGGCCGTATTTCCCATAAGGCCGAGTAGACCGTAGCCTAGGGTGGCAAATATCCAGGGGCGGCAAATTCCATGTAACATTGATATCAAAATATATTTATAAATGTAAAATGTCAATAGAAACACCCGAAAATGTAAACATCAATACTATGATAAGCTGCAAAGCACCATATCAATCACTCGCTACTGGGGTCATCATAAATATATATTTCATTTATTAAACCTAATGCAGTGTCGGCGTGTGGCATAATCAACCATACTATAGTATTTGTACTATCAAACTGGGAGTCCGGCTAAACGCCATTTAGCTACCTGTAGTCCAGCCGCACTCCCAGTTTGATAATACTTGTATACCAGTGTCAAGACGTCCCGGTCCCACGGTCCTCAATCTGAGATGACTGGTTGGTTGGCGGCTGGGCGTGTGTATGGTCAATCATTGATTTAAAAGCAAGAAGCATTGCTCTCAATAGGATATATTCAAGACTTTTGACTATCAACTACTCGGTGGTCGGCCAGGGACGATGCTTGCTAAGGCCTTAAAGAGTCATGGAATGAAATTTTATCTGTTTTAATTTAAATAAAAAATGACTCCACAGAAACAGTCACCACGCGATGTGAAGCTGTAGGAATTCTTAAAAAAATTGAATAGATTTGAGACAGCCTTTATGGTTTGCTTTTGGAGCACAATTTTATACCACCTTAATAAAGTATCCAAAAAAATACAGTCTCAGACAGCACCCACTGTGTAATTCTAACTGGTACAGAGCTGTATGCGTCTCTAGCAGAATATTTCTGTTCTCAAAGAAATAATTTTGATTATTATGAATCACTTGCTCTTAAAATTGTTGAAAACAAAAGTTACGGAAAAGACTGAAAAATGATTCTCAAAAGAAACAAAAAATACGATGACGGAAGAGCTGAAGATCTTGAACTTGATTGCAGAGAATATTTTTAAATCAATACCTTTTTAGTCATAATTGATTAGTTTATAGTTGAATTTAAAAGAAGGTATAAGTCATTCAATGAGTACCAAGATACATTAAATTTCTTGACTCAAATTGTAAAATCTCCAGGAAAAGTAGAAGGAAGTATTTTGAGATCGAAAGCTCAAAATCTCATGGAAACTTACCGAAATTATATTGGAGATGACTTCATCGATTAGTGCTGCCATTTTCAAGCATACTCTGCAGTATCTGGTGAGAAGTTTGAAGATACCTCGTTGATAGGCATTTCAACTTATCTCAGGTACCATTCTCTTCAAGATGTCTACCCGAATACCGACATAGTGTTACGAATTTGTCTTTCGATTCCGGCTACAAACTGCTCTGGTGAAAGAAGTTTTTCTTGCTTAAAGAGAGTGAAAAACTATTTGAAATGAAGATAAATTGAACGCTTTGTCTATTTTGTGTATAGAATCTGAAATTGCCGCAAAGATAGATTACAGCACAGTGATAGAAGACTTTGCTAAGAAGAAGGCTCGGAGAAAATTATTTTATATGGAAATTCAAGAAATAAAGAAGGACTTATTTCCTATTAATATTCATTAGATATTAAATGTCACGTAAAAAATAATTGTAAAAAATACAATTACACAACAATTGTTATCGTATGTTATCTAATTTTAATTAATCCTTTTTATTAGATGTTGAGTATTTTAGGATAATATAGGCAGTAAATCATATTACGCACCTATTTCAAATAATTCAAATGTTGTAATAATAAAATAAGTGAATTGTTCCTATGGAAGTTCGATAATGGAAAAAAACATAAACTTTACCGCTAATAGTTCTACAATAAAAATTGCGATACAAGTGTAAAGAAAACAATTCAAAAATAGTAGTTCTAATTATTCATTTTTTAAATAAACTTATATTTTTGCCTGATAATAGATTCAAATACGCTTCCTATTCTACGTGTCTCATATTACCAAAATTGTACTTAGGAGACAGACGTAATGAGTTTTTGGGAGGGGGGGCGGCGGAACCCGGCTGGCCTAAGGGTGTCATGAAGCTAAATGCGGCCCTGTGGAAGTCACCAGAAATGGTTATTACTCCAGCCCAAATGTAATGTTCAATAAATTTTTAAAAGTATTAAAGTGTTTTCTCAAATTAATGCGTTACTGGTTTTATGGTTATAGGTTACAAAATATCACAATGACTTCTCAAATAAAACTTCAAAAGATGTATCTTTTGAAGTTTTTTTTTTTTTTTTTGTGAATGGAAAATTGGTTAGAGGGTTACAGAAAATGAACCACAACAAACTGGTCAAGTAAAATAAAGAATTAAACCACCGTGAGCACTAACAAAGGAAAACTCCTCTGACGAGCAAACTCTTGGGACAGACAGCAACGGACTTCTTCTTGTCGACAGTGTCTAAAGTCAACACTGTGAGAGGGTCGGATACTCGAGTGTGACAAAATTGTTCACTGGAGAAAACCAACGAAAAGAGAAAATCTTGAATCCATCAGTTGAAATAAACCGCAATCAAAGTTATGTGTTCATCTTTCAATATTTTTTATCTTTGGAAACGACAAGAAGGTGAGAGCGGATTGAGATAGATTTTTAAATATAAACAAAGAACGCATGCAACCCGATATCCTTCATCAAATATCTGCATAAGAAACTTCATCGGCCATTTTGGGTTTCAAGGGGGTGTGGTTGTCGCTCCACTCGTTTACCTTACCGCAAATTCAAGAGCCGGTTGCGATGGCTTTTAGGATGAATTGCCTCAAGTATACATCGGTGCAAAATCCGAGTCTGCAATAATCCTAGTTATGAAAGAGAGAGAGGTGAGAGGTATTCGCAGAAACATCAATAATGGCTGCAGCTCTGTGAAAGTCCGCGTTGCATAAGGGTCGCCGCGAATAATGACCAGACTCATTTCCTTACCGCGGTTTAGCTGGGACAGATGGATGTATATGTCATTTCCTTACCGCGGTTTAGCTGGGACAGATGGCTGTACATGTCATTTCCTTTTAACGTAGGTTAGTTGGGACAGATGGCTGTACATGTCATTTCCTTAACGTAGGTTAGCTGGGACAGATGGCTGTACATGTCATTTCCTTTTAACGTAGGTTAGTTGGGACAGATGGCTGTACATGTCATTTCCTTTTAACGTAGGTTAGTTGGGACAGATGGCTGTACATGTCATTTCCTTAACGTAGGTTAGCTGGGACAGATGGCTGTACATGTCATTTCCTTAACGTAGGTTAGCTGGAACAGATGGCTGTACATGTAATTTCCTTAACGTAGGTTAGCTGGGACAGATGGCTGTACATGTCATTTCCTTAACGTAGGTTAGCTGGGACAGATGGCTGTACATGTCATTTCCTTAACGTAGGTTAGCTGGGACAGATGGCTGTACATGTCATTTCCTTAACGTAGGTTAGCTGGGACAGATGGCTGTACATGTCATTTCCTTAACGTAGGTTAGCTGGGACAGATGGCTGTACATGTCATTTCCTTACCGCGGTTTAGCTGCGACAGATGGCTGTACATGTCATTTCCTTAACGTAGGTTAGCTGGGACAGATGGCTATACATGTCATTTCCTTAACGTAGGTTAGCTGGGACAGATGGCTGTACATGTCATTTCCTTAACGTAGGTTAGCTGGGACAGATGGCTGTACATGTCATTTCCTTAACGTAGGTTAGCTGGGACAGATGTCTGTACATGTAATTTCCTTAACGTAGGTTAGCTGGGACAGATGGCTGTACATGTCATTTCCTTAACGTAGGTTAGCTGGGACAGATGGCTGTACATGTCATTTCCTTAACGTAGGTTAGCTGGGACAGATGGCTGTACATGTCATTTCCTTAACGTAGGTTAGCTGGGACAGATGGCTGTACATTAGGGTGGAGTGAAAAAATTCAAACTTAAAAACTTGAAATGGAATAGTGGCTGAAAGTTGCCTCTTGCCAAATAGAAAACACCCTAAAAATTTTAATCTGATTGGTTAATGTCTTGAGGTGCACCAAACCACCTAAAGATGTCATATTTCGCTAAACAAACAAATATTAAAATTCCTAAATATTTTAATAATTTAAATATTTAAATGGAATAGTGAATATATTTTTGTTCAAGCTCTATTTAGAACAGGTAAAAAATGTGTAGTGTGTTAAACTTTGTTTGTAGGTGCCCCAAAAAATCTACAAAAAGCACAATTTTTGAAAATTGTTCTATTTTGCTTACTATTTCAGCGGTATAAATGTAATGCTAAGGATACAAATAAATCAAGAAATGTCTTATTTATTGGTAAAAATAAGCTAATAGGACACATATATAAACTACAATTTACGTATAGTAATTTTTAGTTTCGAAGCATACATCTTTCATGAGGCTAGTTTGCTCCGTATAAATACATCTCTAGCTATTGAGCCACAAATTGCTTCTGAAATAAGTTTAACACACCGTTCCATTGTTCGAGTGTGACACGGGAGTTTCGATTTCAAACCATTTGCAACAATGTCTTTTAACTCATCTTCGGTTAGTTTTGCCAGATTTTAACAGTTGTTACACCATCAATCAAATGGATCAATTGATGGTGTAACAACTGTTAAAAAAATTAAGAGGGCAGAACGAGCCCTGAAGGAAAAAATCCGTGTTCTGTTACACTCAGATCGGCCCAAAAAACCAGGCCTTCATAGCTGATAGCCTCAAAGTTCAAAGTAGGTATTTTAAACTGCTGAACGCTCTCTGGATTTGAAGTACGGGCTTTCAATATTCTGCGATATCCTAGTTCTGTAATGAATTCACGATTATCAGCTAACATTGTAAACATAATATTTTCAGGATGTGCAAAATAAGCGTTACGTTGAATCACAGGGTCCACTATTTTCTTCAAGTTGTCACTTAGGTAACGGCTTTTTCTGATAGTGTCCATAACATGTTGTGCTCCATTGGTGCAGTTTGGGTTTATTTTGATGTTAAACCACATGGGTCCTTAAACCTTCATGACAAACATTGTTAGTGTGATTAGATTTTCATCTGGATTTTCTGTTGAGACATACAAACGAAAAATTCTGTTCGCTGTTGTGAGCCACCTAGAATATGACAAGTGACCTGGATATTTATTTGATAAGTCAAGGGCACAGCTTCCTTCTTTAATAGCATTCACTATATCATACAAGTATTTTTGATCTGTGCTTAAATCAGACTTGTTATCAACTACTGGTATTTCTGATTCTATTACTTCAAAGTTTACTATAGGTAACCATTCACACTCTCTCAGTTGCATTCCAATAGGTCCTGAGAAGCCTTTGGGACCGGTAGTTTCCCTGTCCAAGTGAGTAAGCAAATGTCGTAGATGAAGTTGGCATATAAACCACTGCAAAAGTTTCTTTGGTCAAGCTCTATGTGACGAATTATTCCCCCTTTAGGCCCATTTTGCAACAGCGCCAACACAAACTACTGAACGGATTTTAGATAAGTCAACATTGTTTTCGTTTAAATATTGTAAAACATCTTTCGCTATATCTTCAGCTTTTTCATATCTCACAGTAACATGTCCATCGATAACACTGTGTGGTTCACCAACTATAGAGTAGTGCGATTGATTAATTACTTTCTTGCGAAAATTATCCCTCTTTAATTCTTGAATTACGGTGTTATCTTTTTTCCTGTCAAAGTATAGGCCAACTATTGGTTCAATGTTCACTTTTTGTAAATCAGTCTGTACTTTGGATCTTTCCCGACGATTCTTGGATCGATCAACTACCAAGCCTATGTTGTCATTATAGATAATTCCAACATCTTGTGAAACAGATGATGCGGTCATAGCAGCTGCTCTGTCAGACACACCAGTGTGGTCACATGTAAGGGCTAAGTATGGTAAACTTAACCTCATTTGTCCTATTAAAGATCGATGTTAAGAAGAAAGATTTGAACAGCCAGGAATAGGTACGGTACTATAATCACCTTTACTACTATTTTCAGGACTATAATTAATATTTGTAATGCTGTATTCTTCCATCTCATCAGTAGTTTCAACTTGGACTTCAGTTGACTTGTTACGAAATAGAGAACGAGATAAACGGATTTTTTCCTTCAGGGCTCGTTCTGCCCTCTTAATTTTTTTAACAGTTGTTACACCATCAATTGATCCAATAGCCAATTGATGGTGTAACAACTGTTAAAATCTGGCAAAACTAACCGAAGATGAGTTAAAAGACATTGTTGCAAATGGTTTGAAATCGAAACTCCCGTGTCACACTCGAACAATGGAACGGTGTGTTAAACTTATTTCAGAAGCAATTTGTGGCTCAATAGCTAGAGATGTATTTATACGGAGCAAACTAGCCTCATGAAAGATGCATGCTTCGAAACTAAAAATTACTATACGTAAATTTTAGTTTATATATGTGTCCTATTAGCTTATTTTTACCAATAAATAAGACATTTCTTGATTTATTTGTATCCTTAGCATTACATTTATACCGCTGCAATAGTAAGCAAAATAGAACAATTTTCAAAAATTGTGCTTTTTGTAGATTTTTTGGGGCACCTACAAACAAAGTTTAACACACTACACATTTTTTACCTGTTCTAAATAGAGCTTGAACAAAAATATATTCACTATTCCATTTAAGTATTTAAATTATTAAAATATTTAGGAATTTTAATATTTGTTTGTTTTTTTAGCGAAATATGACATCTTTAGGTGGTTTGGTGCACCTCAAGACATTAACCAATCAGATTAAAATTTTTAGGGTGTTTTCTATTTGGCAAGAGGCAACTTTCTGCCACTATTCCATTTCAAGTTTTCAAGTTTGAATTTTTTCACTCCACCCTACTGTACATGTCATTTCCTTAACGTAGGTTAGCTGGAACAGATGGCTGTACATGTAATTTCCTTAACGTAGGTTAGCTGGGACAGATGGCTGTACATGTCATTTCCTTAACGTAGGTTAGCTGGGACAGATGGCTGTACATGTCATTTCCTTAACGTAGGTAGGCTGGGCAGATGGCTGACATGTCATTTCCTTAACGTAGGTTAGCTGGACAGATGGCTGTACATGTCATTTCCTTAACGTAGGTTAGCTGGGACAGATGGCAGTACATGTCATTTCCTTAACGTAGGTTAGCTGGGACAGATGGCTGTACATGTCATTTCCTTAACGTAGGTTAGCTGGGGACAGATGGCCTGTACATGTCATTTCCTTAACGTAGGTTAGCTGGGACAGATGGCTGTACATGTAATTTCCTTAACGTAGGTTTGCTGGGACAGATGGCTGTACATGTCATTTCCTTAACGTAGGTTAGCTGGATGGCTGTACATGTCATTTCCTTAACGTAGGTTAGCTGGGACAGATGGCTGTACATGTCATTTCCTTAACGTAGGTTAGCTGGGACAGATGGCTGTACATGTCATTTCCTTAACGTAGGTTAGCTGGAACAGATGGCTGTACATGTCATTTCCTTAACGTAGGTTAGCTGGGACAGATGGCTGTACATGTCATTTCCTTAACGTAGGTTAGCTGGGACAGATGGTTGTACATATCATTACCTTACCGCGGTTTAGCTGGGACAGATGGCTGTACAAATAATTTCCTTACGGTGGGTTAGCTGGGTCAAAAAGCTGTACATGGTAGATCAGGTACGACCTGATTTGCAAACATCTCTATTCATCCGACCCTACGCTCAAGTATAGCAAATACTTACCAGAGATTTAATTTCCGTTTATTATAAATGGTCGAACCAACCTGTTGTTAGTTATTCCAGTTCAAACATTAACTTTCGATTGGTGTTGTTTGTGAGCCTACAAATACTAATGTGTATTTATACGTGACCCAAAACGACAATCTGCCTATTCACAGTAACATTTGTCATTAATGTAGCCTCATCACTAAAAAGAATAATGCTTTTTATTAATCTAGGTTCTGTATCTAATATTCTCATCATAATGTCACAAAATTCAACAGGAAATTATTATCGACACAGTTTCAGGGTATGCCAAACACACATGTTATAACTAATTGTTATGGATTGTCGTTTATGTGCTTTTTCAGGGGTGTCTTAGACTCTTTTTTATAATCTATCGCTCTCCTTCAAACCTGAATCTTTCCAATGATTTGTCACAAGATGGTGATTGCTTTTTAAACGTTTAAAGTTACCCTCTTTACCATTTTAAGCAGTTATCTGACCATAACTTTTGTTAGAAGAGTCATGGAGGTGTTCTTTAAGTGCTGTTGTGTTTCCAATGAATGATAAGTCACAAGATAGGGGTTGCTATTTGAACATTCAAATTTAAGTCTGATAGTCGATGGAGTTACAAACAGTTCCCACCCAATTAAACACCAGGTAAAAGGCTGGAGGCTCGAGTGAGACAAAATGATTCACTGGAGAAGACAGTCAAAAGTCAGTTTCACTCCAGTTTTTTATTTAAATAAACCTGTACAAAGTATTAATGTATGGTCCTAATCAGACCTCGTGAAGTACAGTGAACGCTAATGGAGAATTGATTCAGGTTGACTTATCACCTACGGTTTTTTTTAATACAATATTTTTACAGCAACTCAACTAGGCAACACTGCTCCATTGCGGAATGACGTGATGTCAAGCCTAGATATTTCGTGATGTGAATAGATATTTCGTATTAATTCTTATTTTGTTATCCAATTACCTTCAATAATTAACTTGTCAGTTGTTGAAATCACTAATAACAATAAAGTAATAACAAAGTAAAAACTAAGTAAAGTAAAAAAAAAAAAAATAATAATAAAGTAAAGTAAATAAAGTAAAAACACTAATAAAGCAATAAAAACATTTTATCAAATGGGCAACTACAGTATTACATGTTTTGACATACAACAATCAAGAGTTTCTGTAGGGTGTGGGGTATCTTTTAATAACGGCTTATTATTGCAATACACTAACGGAATACAAATACTGCATCGTACTCTATTTTATAAACTATATTTTTAATTCACTTTTAGTGTTTTTAATTGTTAGTTACTTTAGTTTGAAACATGCACTGGTTGTTCTCAGGTGTTGTGGCGATGGTGAAGGTGCAGGATGAAGAGCCTCGGGCAGGCCAGGTTGCCACCCCTAACCGCCGAGGAGGTAACGGTGGAGGTGGTAACCACGGACCCGGTAAGGTGCCTGCGGCAGGCACCAGTAACGTGGCTACACCTCATTTCCACTACCACTGGTCCTACCCTTCAACCGGAACCTCTGCCAACCCTACACCTGCTACCTTCCACTTTGGTCCGGGGTTTGAACCCCAGACCTCGCCACAACAACACGTTGTCTACTTTCACGTCAATCCTGGAGTCACCGTTAGCTTCCAAACCGGTGATAACGTCCAAGTCATAAAAGGTAAGTTTGAGAACCACTTTTATAGTGTTTCGGTTGTAAGCCTATAACTGTCATATCTAAATCTATTCCATCACTCTGTTTACTTGATATCGGTTTTACAAGAAATGTAACTATATTTCCTGCCTAAATTGTGTTAAATGTTGATTTTTTCGTTAGAAACCTAACTGGTTATTTGTAAAATGACAAAAAAAGGGCATAATAAATGTTTTCTAAACATATAGTAGTACCAATACAATTAGTGTAAACCACATAAAAATAGTCCGATGACATTATAGGCGGTGTTGCCATATCGTTGCTGAGAACCACCCAACCACACGTTTCATCTACAAGTATGCATATTTTCAATACTGTCAATTTGATTGGCATTTTGTTTACAAAACAACTGTATGATACCACGGTATAAAACACCTAGTAGTTAAAAACAGGTTATTTGACATTAACTAACAACAGCTGTGGATGTAAAAATTTTTCAGAATTTCTTTTACCCTGCTTGCAAAATTAGTACCGTGCTTGTCGCCAATTTTTAACAACGTCACTACTTGGTGTTTTGGACTTCGTATTTCATGATTGTTGCCGTTCTGGCGATCGTTCGGTTGTTTATCAGTTTTCTGATGACATATTGCTAATAGTTTTTCGAAAAATTAAAAATAGTTATAATTCAATAGTTATAAAACATATTTAAAATGTTAATAAATAAACATTTAAATACAATAGCTAACATAAACATATTTCTTGCACTATATGAAGCCTCCATAACCAAAACACGTACATTTTGGTTTATAATAACAAAATATGATGATGTTTGTTCACTGCAACATATGTTTAGATAGATCATTAATCATTTTCAATTAATATATATCTGACAATATTGCTGAGCGAAAAGTGAGGAAGGGGATTTACATGCAATAGCTATCATCGGACTATTTTGGCGCAGTTTACACTGAACAAAACTTCTCAAACGACACGGTGACTAAAACTGTTATGAACAAATAACCTCAAAGAGGCATTACTTTCACCTCTCTCCCTGTGAATGAAGCAAGCATTTGCTACAAAACTTGTTCATGTTTTTATAGCCTACTAACAAATAGTCCCAAGACGGCATTACTTATACATTTATGGTTCTCCCCAGGGCCGTCCCTAGCGTTGACGGCACCCGTGGCAAAAGAGGTCTTGGCGTCCCCTCCCTCTTCGTACCAAAAAAATTTATAGTGTCCTGAGTTATGTAGGAATGAATCGCTGATAGTTAAAAAATAAGTTTGTATTAATTGTATTTATTTTTGTATTTATTTATTTTAATACACAAACTTGTTTCTTTTGGTGTGTTGGTGTGACAGTCATATATCTCCGATAGGTCTCAAATAACCAAAGGAGACTTTTCGATAAAAACAGAACCAGAAAATCTTCTTAGTGTGTATTACACGTGAGGACAAGGTAAATACAACAAGCAAACAGGTAAAAATAATATAAACACGATAAACAGCATGGTGGCACTGGCAGGGAAAACGAGCCGCGCATGCTATAGTTGGCGTGGAGACCTGTTATACGCGGGGTATGCTTGTGGACAAGTCGCAAGTATCAAACCGATTGCATGTTCACGAACATGTCCACATCAGCATGTCTATGTCCAAAATCCCCTTTATTACACGGGAGAACTTGCTTGTGGACAAGTTGCAAGTATCAAATCGATTGGATGTTCACGAACATGTCCACATCAGAATGTCTATGTCCAAAATCCCCTTTATTACACGGGAGAACTTGCTCGTGAGCATGCTGATGTGGACATGCCCTCGCATGTAATACACCCTTGAGGACTCAAAACCAAAAACAGTAACATTCAAAGTTCCACAACGATCCATTCTTGAACCCATTATATTTATTTTATATATAACATTATTTGACTACCTTACTGGAAAGCTCTGCACTATCTTCACAGATGATAGTGTTATTTAATTCCATTTTGACCTCTCATAAAGAATTAATTAACTTAGAACAGGAATCCTTCCTTAACAGTAAAGCCACTTCTCAAGCATCAATCTCCGCATCAATCCACAAAAACCCCAATTTCTTTTCATCATGGCAAAATAGAAAAAAAAGAAAAAACCACTTTAATCAGATTAGGTTCACAAAGTACAATCTAAGTATTACTGTGAAACTTCCTTCCGTTGAACTTGATAAAAATGTGATCGAGGAATCACAGTTTGTTGATTACTTTGGAGTGAGGATGGACGGTGGTCTCAGGTGTAACGACCATGTTAATTAATAATTGGCAAAACAACTTTCTGCCAACACTTCTTCTGAGAAGTATTTCTTCCCTAAATAACACTGCTTTGTCAAAGCTGGGTTACTTTGCTTGTTAAGGTACTCATTCGTTCGCTGGGGCATATCTGTTTACAATATTTGTTCTTCAAAAAAGAGCTGTAAGATGTATTTTAAAAGCTAAATCAACAGAATCATGTAAAGTTAATTTTAAAGAACTAAGCTTACTAACCACACCTGCTATCTACATGTTTGAAGATTTCCTACGTTAAAGAACAACATCTTGTAAAGGTACGTCAGCATTCCACAACACTAGAAACAGAAACGCCGGTCCTTCAATGTACCATAATTTGAAACCATTTTAAAACAAACCCGAGTATGTTACTCTCTTAATTACCACCTAAGCTAGCTGAGATAGACGAAGTTTAAAAATTAAAAAGGAGGTTTAAAAATGTTTAATTGAACGTTGCTTTTACCAAAAATACCTAGTTACCTAAAGTGATCTTTTACCAATTTTAATCCATAAAAACCATATAATTAGTCCGTCAACTCATAAACAAGAAATGAAATGTGATTGTGATAATGACTTTTAACTAATATATCAAACAAATAATACCGATTATATACAGATAATCTAGGGGTAACAGATGTATATATACACATCATAATAATGAACGATAATGGTGAAGTAGGAGTCTTTAGTATCAAGGCCAGTTCGCCTTTGATGCGCCGGCTGTCGACCGATGGTAATTCGACGGCAGCAGCAGTCTGCAAATAATGTATCAACTCTTAGTTTACTGTAATGCTGGTCGCTGTATAGACATGCTCTTTGAAGAGGTTGATTGCTATTTAATTCCTCGTCGGCTGTGAGAATCAGTGTTTATATTATTTTTTAAGGGCTTTTCTTTAGCAAATTCATATAATGTGTTCACAACTTATTCACAAAAATTAAGTGCCCCCCTTGGCCGTGGCGCCCCCGTCGGACGGCTCTGGTTCTCCTCATAAAGGTAATCACGGTAACTATTTTCCGTGTACCGTGTACAGTACAGTACCGTGACAGTAATAACACAGAGCAAGCTGACATCTGGAAATTGTACTGCACATAAGTTCAGTAAACAAACATATAACCTCAAAACGACATAGCGTAAGGCCACCAAATATATCACTGCAAGTACGACACTTTTTGGGTTGAATCACTGGGGGAAAAGGGTTTCGCGAAAAAAGCGACCCGTGAATAAGTGAAATATGCGACCATCATGGGGTTTTTACCTACGCCTGCATGTTTAAACCGTCAGTGAAATTAGCGACCATAACTGAATTTGACCTGCGCCTGGGTGTTCCGTAGTAGGCGAACACCTAAATACTAAACACCTAAAACCTACATGATTTCGATCTCAAAACATTTCTGTCAATTATCTGGCTTTAAAATTAGTCTTAAAAGACTATCATTCAATGAAAAATTTCCTTCGTTTTAGTTTTAATTTATTTAGGTAACATTTAAGATATTTACAGAGTGTTTTCGCAAGTTTCTAATTTCATTTAGCGTGCAGGGTTGGAGGGAGTGCTGACATACGTTTACATGTCGCAAGTTTCTTCATACTATTTTATTGTTTTTATTATTACTGTATATTTATTTTTCCCCAATAAACCCGTCCACTGTCTTTTGAGTTTTCGTCATTTTCCTTCCAAATTCAGTCGTATTGTCATAAACAAGAATGCTGTTATTTTGGCCTTGTCTTTTGAGCACTGGATATCACGTATGGAGTGTATTGTTCTTGTTGTAGTGGATCCATCGTTGTAATTTTCTACCCTTTCATTCAATCTACAAAGAAAATTAAAAAAAAGTACTTTAACTTCTCATTTTGTGGTTTTTGAGAAACGTTTTGTGGTTCCGCGTAAGCCTTGTATGACGTATTCTCCTACATAAACACTTTCTTAAGTGAAGTAACATCCCTTTACTTCAACTGAAGTGAAACTACGTGAAATTCGATAGTAACTTGTCTTGGCGTCCAGTCGGGTGTAGCCTGATATGGGCCTTATTATCTTGAAAAGTCTAACATACGTTTCATGTTTATTCAGAAAAAGAGAAAATCTGGCTGAATTACTTTAGTCGAGCAAAAAAAATCATGATTAGAATAAATCTACCAACCTAACTCTATGGCTGTGGTGAGGTTGGTGGAAGAGTAGTTCGACTTGGTCCCTTATTTCGCAAACAGCCTCACCTCTGATGTAGGGCTGTTTGGTCGCTTATTTCGCACATGTACGTCAATACATGATCAATACCAGTTTGGGAAAATGGGTGGGTCGATATCACGGTACGGGAATAGGAGAGGGGGTGGGTCAATACCACTGGACGTGTATGGGAGAGCGGGTGGGTCAATACCACTGTACGTGTATGGGAGGGAGGGTGGATCAGTACCACTGTACGTGTATGGGAGGGAGAGTGGGTCATTACTACTTTACGTGTATGGGAGAGTGGGAGGGTCAATACCACTGTACGTGTATGGGAGGGACGGTGGGTCAATACCACTGTACGTGTATGGGGTAGGTCAATACCACTGAGCGTGTATGGGAGGGAGGGTGGTTCAATACCACTGTACGTGTATGGGAGAGCGGGTGGGTCAATACCACCGTACGTGTATGGGAGAGCGGGTGGGTCAATACCACCGTACGTCTATGGGAGAGTGGGTGGATCAATACAACTGTACGTGTATGGGAGAGCGGGTAGGTCAATACCACCGTACGTGTATGGGAGAGTGGGTGGGTCAGTAACACTGTACGTGTATGGGAGGGAGGGTGGGTCAGTACCACTGTACGTGTATGGGAGAGCGGGTAGGTCAATACCACTGTACGTGTATGGGAGGGAGGGTGGGTCAGTACCACTGTACGTGTATGGGAGGGAGGGTGGGTCAATACCACTGTACGTGTATGGGAGGGAGGGTGGGTCAAATACCACTGTACGTGTATAGGAGGGAGGGTGGGTCAGTACCACTGTACGTGTATTGGAGGGAGGGTGGGTCAGTACCACTGTACGTGTATGGGAGGGAGGGTGGGTCAAATACCACTGTACGTGTATGGGAGGGAGGGTGGGTCAGTACCACTGTACGTGTATGGGAGGGAGGGTGGGTCAAATACCACTGTACGTGTATGGGAGGGCGGGTGGGTCAAATACCACTGTATGTGTATAGGAAGGAGAGTGGGTCAGTACCACTGTACGTGTATAGGAGGGAGAGTGGGTCAGTACCACTGTACGTGTATAGGAGGGAGAGTGGGTCAGTACCACTGTATGTGTATAGGAAGGAGAGTGGGTCAGTACCACTGTACGTGTATAGGAGGGAGAGTGGATCAGTACCACTGTACGTGTATGGGAGGGCGGGTGGGTCAAATACCACTGTACGTGTATGGGAGGGAGGGTGGGTCAGTACCACTGTACGTGTATGGGAGGGCGGGTGGGTCAAATACCACTGTACGTGTATGGGAGGGAGGGTGGGTCAGTACCACTGTACGTGTATGGGAGGGAGGGTGGGTCATTACTACTTTACGTGTATGGGAGAGTGGGAGGGTCAATACCACTGTACGTGTATGGGAGGGACGGTGGGTCAATACCACTGTACGTGTATGGGGTAGGTCAATACCACTGAGCGTGTATGGGAGGGAGGGTGGTTCAATACCACTGTACGTGTATGGGAGAGCGGGTGGGTCAATACCACCGTACGTGTATGGGATGGAGGGTGGGTCAGTACCACTGTACGTGTATGGGAGGGAGGGTGGGTCAATACCACTGTACGTGTATGGGAGAGCGGGTAGGTCAATACCACTGTACGTGTATGGGAGGGAGGGTGGGTCAGTAACACTGTACGTGTATGGGAGGGAGGGTGGGTCAGTACCACTGTACGTGTATGGGAGAGCGGGTAGGTCAATACCACTGTACGTGTATGGGAGGGAGGGTGGGTCAGTACCACTGTACGTGTATGGGAGGGAGGGTGGGTCAATACCACTGTACGTGTATGGGAGGGAGGGTGGGTCAAATACCACTGTACGTGTATAGGAGGGAGGGTGGGTCAGTACCACTGTACGTGTATGGGAGGGAGGGTGGGTCAGTACCACTGTACGTGTATGGGAGGGAGGGTGGGTCAAATACCACTGTACGTGTATGGGAGGGAGGGTGGGTCAGTACCACTGTACGTGTATGGGAGGGAGGGTGGGTCAAATACCACTGTACGTGTATGGGAGGGCGGGTGGGTCAAATACCACTGTACGTGTATGGGAGGGAGGGTATGTCAGTTCCACTGTACGTGTATGGGAGGGAGGGTGGGTTAGTACCACTGCACGTGTTTAGGAGGGAGAGTGGGTCAGTACCACTGTATGTGTATAGGTGGGAGGGTGGGTCAGTACCACTGTATGTGTATAGGAAGGAGAGTGGGTCAGTACCACTGTACGTGTATAGGAAGGAGAGTTGGTCAGTACCACTGTACGTGTATGGGAGGGCGGGTGGGTCAAATACCACTGTACGTGTATGGGAGGGAGGGTGGGTCAGTACCACTGTACGTGTATGGGAGGGCGGGTGGGTCAAATACCACTGTACGTGTATGGGAGGGAGGGTGGGTCAGTACCACTGTACGTGTATGGGAGGGCGGGTGGGTCAAATACCACTGTACGTGTATGGGAGGGAGGGTGGGTCAAATACCACTGTACGTGTATGGGAGGGAGGGTGGGTCAAATACCACTGTACGTGTATGGGAGGGAGGGTGGGTCAGTACCACTGTACGTGTATGGGAGGGAGGGTGGGTCAGTACCACTGTACGTGTATGGGAGGGAGGGTGGTTCAGTACCACTGTACGTGTATGGGAGGGAGGGTGGGTCAAATACCACTGTACGTGTATGGGAGGGAGGGTGGGTCAATACCACCGTACGTGTATGGGAGGGAGGGTGGGTCAGTACCACTGTACGTGAATGGGAGGGAGGGTGGGTCAGTACCACTGTACGTGTATGGGAGGGCGGGAGGGTCAATACCACTTTACGTGTATGGGAGGGAGATGGGTCAATACCACGGTTTTTGTATGGGAGGGAGGGTGGGTCAGTAGGTATATATAGAGAAGTCTACGGGACAAAAATGGCACAGGCTGGATCGGCTCAATCTAGCCTCAAGTTATAAAATCAATTAATTGTTGTATTGGTTAGTATTAAAGTTAAAATTGGTGGAAAGGGGCAAGTTTATGATAATATGTATCTACAATGACATTTAGGATGATACCTTGATATTAAAATTAAATAAAAATAATATTATTTACAGTCTAAACTAAGATAGTTGGAGATAAGCATTTGTAAGATGTGAACGCTGAGATCAGAGGATGTTTTTGTTTAAGGACTTTGTAATATTGATCAAATAAACACACGTATTGATATAAAAGGCGTATAAATCTTTAGATGTTAAAAATCTTAAAATCTAAATTTGTTAATAAAATACTTTAAGGATTGAACCTTGGTGTTATAATCAAATAAAAAATAATTTATATTATTTTGAATTGTCGACTTTTGTACTATACAAAACTCAACCCAGTGAAGCAGTTTAAGGGCTGTAATTTGACTTAAATTACCACCACTTGTATTCGACAGCATTCTGCAATCACCCTTCAACCCTTCCTTATTACTATATTTATCTCTAACAGGTCCTTGCATTAACAACAAACATAAAAATCACAGACTACAATCACTGAAATTGTCATTGGGGCCAAGAGAGATTAGTAGATTGACAGACTGGAACATGTGATAGAGCATTTAGTGATGGTTAATTAAATTGATTATAGATGTTGTGTTGTACATAAGTGAAGTTTTACGGTTGAAGAGCTTTGTAGATAATTAATCTACTTATTTCATTAAGTAATTATAACTAATTGTAATTCATCCAAGCCATTGATTGCAATATGATTATTTGGTTGTTATGTTGGAGATGGTGGGATCAGATGTAAGATCATCACTCAGAGGACTTTCCACATTGGTGTTATAATGAAGTGCGAAATAATATTTTTTATAATATTTAAAAGAGTTACATGTTTTGCCTTTCCTAGCCTAGTCTGGTGAAAGTATAAGGTCGAGTCAAGTACATGTTCGCTATTCTTAACAAACAGCCTGAAGCTAACAGCTACGCACAATTAACTGTTAGAAAACAAGTCAAATTAGAAAAGTGTTTAAAACCATAATTTACTTTATGCTGTGTTGGATATGGTTGGACTAGATGAAAATATGTGAAAAGGGTTAATTAATGGAACCTTGATATTACAATTAAATAAAAATAATATTATTTGTAGTGTAAACTAAGACAGGTTGGAGGTAAACATTTGTAAGATGTGAAAGTTGGACTCAGAGGGTGTTTTGTACAGTTACGAGCTGAGATAACAGTTACGTACAGTTAACTATTAGAAAACAAGCCAACCTGGAAAAGTATTTAAAACCATAATTTTCTATAATTGATATTTAGACACATTATTATTAAGTGAGCAGAAAAAAAAGAAAAAAAAGAAGGTTTGTATTCTGGAGTTTTGTAGGTAGTAATTTCAAAACCAATTTCAGTGTGAAGTTTTTTTTAAGTTTACTCTTTTGGTTATGTCTGTAATGACGTTGTATTGGGAAAGTATTACATAAACATAAAATGTTAGGTCGAACGGCACATTTAACATCCATTCCATAGACAAAAGTTATTAAACCTTCCCGATTAGGTCTTAAGAAGTTAACTTATGTTTCAAACCGTCTATGACTAGAAGCCAACATGATGCAGTTTGTTCAGTTTCACGTACATTTCCAAAATAACATACACATTAGAAATCTACTTTAACTAAGGTAGTTTTCTTTCTTGATATGTAATCAGTATTCTTGATATGTGATATCTTAGTATCCAGTTTTGAAGTCCGAAGAAACTTGATTGTAATTCAAATCACATATGGCTAAAAACCAACAGTATGCAATTTGTTCAGTTTCACACAAACTTTCAAAATAATACAAATTGAAAACTACTTCAACAAGGGAAGTTTAATCTCCTTATCTGCGACACATAGTCAACCTAGTATCTAGAGATCAAGTCCTGGGAAACTAAATCGTAGCTTAAACCACCACTGACTAAAAACCAACACGATGCAGTTTGATCAGTTACACGCAAACTTTACCTTTCAAAATACTATACAAATTAAAAACAACCTGAACAATGTAAGTATTCTTTCCTAATTTATTATCCATAGTCAACTTAGTATTTAGTAATGAAGTAGGAAGTTTACTGTCTTTGTTTGTGATCCATAGCTATCGTACTATGTAGTAGTGAAGTCTGAAGAAACTAAATTGTAGCTTTAACCACAAATAAGTTATAGCTAAAATTATTTAGTTTTAGGATAGAGTTGGACTAAGAAAAGTTCGATTAAAGTTAGAAAAGAGTCTTGTGTTAGAGTTAAACTTAGAAATATTATAAAAAAATAACCCCTTTTGACTGTAACAACTTGAAAAAATTCTGTTAGTTCGGAAATGGTACAGGTATTAAAACATGAGTGTTTCATGATTTGGTTGATAGGGCCAAGGTTAGAGTTGGGCTTGGAAAAATTCAATCAAAGTAGAAAAGAGTTTAGTTATTGTAGTTGTTCGTGGAAATGGTATAGAACAATATCTCAGTATACAAAATTGAATAAATTCGATTAAGTTCATAATAAGTAAAGTATTAAATTGATTGATAGAGTTGAACTTTGTTTGAGTATGTAAAAACCGGTTCTTAGAAGTATGCGACCTCTGTTACTTTCTTCTCTGTGGTTGAATTGAATTGGAAACACGTATTTTCATTGTAGATGCACCAGACAAACATAATCTCAATACTGCCTTCACACGTAGGCCTAAATGTATAAAAAATTTACTCGACTTCTCTGCGTTGTTCAATTCTTGTTATAAATGCACTGAGATGGCTTATAAACTAAAGTGTTACAAATTCCATTGCCACTTATCTTACTTTAAAAAAATGTTAAAACACATCTTTTTAAATAATCTTTTCAGGGACATTTTTGTGAATGCGGCAAGTTTTCTCAGTAAAATCTTTATCCAGCGTGATAAAACTGTATACAACTGATAATGTAGTATGTAGCATATAATTTTTTTCTACCTGTTCAACCATTGTGTTCATGCTGACCTTGTGAACAGTTTTCCTCGTTGCTGGACGGGAGGAAACCACAGCCACCGTTTTGTCTCCCGCGCCATTTTGTTAAAAAACATTAAAAGCGTTGTATTTTGACTTACGATAAATTACCAATTACCTATATTATGTTTGCAAACTAACAACTAGTGAAGCAACCATTAGTTTTAATTTCAACTTATTAGACATCCAACGCGTTAGCAAGAAAAGGCGTATTGTTGCAGTAAATAAATATACAAGACTAGTTTCTATCTATGAATTAAGTAAAATGTATAAAATTGTGACCAGTATCAAAATAAAAAAAATGATTAGTTGGTTTTCATTATTAATCGCAATGCTACGTACAAAAACTGCATTTATTGATAAATAGGCTACAGTAAATTCATGTGAAAAACAATGTTATTTTCATTCGAAGCTTACTTTGACTGTCTCTAGAGATTATTTGCTGATTTAACTTAAATTCAAAAATTTCATTCTTCATATTCTTCTCATAGGTTAAAAGAAAACTCTATTTTATTTAAGTCTTTTGATAAGTTAATAAATTAACTAAAATGAATTGAGATATTTTATTTCTTACACAAAAAGAGCTGACTATATCGAATCATTTTACAAAGTACACAAATCAGTAATTAAGTAGGTAATTGATAGGTAATCGCGGTGATGGATAGTGGCATTCTTATCACTCTTGTAACCTATGTGTACAATATTGTACGTAGTTGATACTGTCAAGTGGTTTACGATAACGGTCATGCCTCAATATTATCGATTGCCTATTTTCTTGAAAATTTATATTATTTATGTGTTTATTATAATACCCTTATTTTAAACTCCACTTAATTGTGAAAAGTCAAATAGTTTTCATAAAAAATAAAAATACTTAGTTGCTTCTGATGAATATATTTATTTTACAAGTTGTAAATCAAATAACTTAAGTTTCACTATGCGCAATGTAAAAAAGAGCTGGTTTACCTTCAACTGAAGTGAAAACTCTTTTTGATCTAAAAAATGCCATCGAAACTAAGATCCTTGAAATACATAAGTTTTTTATTTATTATGAATCCAAGTGCCATCTGCATGCCAAATTTAAGCTTTTTATTTTATTGTAATGCCTTAGAAAATTTGCCGCCCACTTGCCAAGAACCAAGGAATAAAATATTCCTATAGTCCGAATAAAATAATTTTGGTACTGACGGAAAGGCTACGCGCCGTTGGTCTGAAATGACAAAACTCTGAGTTTTAATTTGCTGCCAAACTTAAAATAAGTAAGCAATAATTTTTTATAGTTTCCACAATGTTTTATTCTTTAAGAAAAAAATTATGCTGGAGATTTTGTTTGAACTAATTTGCTTTTTATAGTGATATATGTGTTTAAGAACACGTTTTTATGAGTGAAATTGCGCGTGAGTCGTCTTTAACCTGTCACTGTAGCGAGAATAATAATAATACAATTATTTCTTGTGGGTGGATGACAGTTTGATTCATTGTGATTAGTTTGATATATCTAGGCTACATGTAACATTTTGAGCTAGATATTGCAATTTTGGCTATATGTAACAGAAATTCTGTTTCTGTAAATGAGGGAAGACTGGAGAACGACAGTGATACGGTTCCTACCGTGCTCCTGCCCCTGCACCGTACCATATGTGAAAACCGGTCTTTATTTTATTCGGGCTATGAGCAGTGATTTAAATTTTCTGGTAGTTTTTCTCATATGAGAAGAATTGTAAAAATTTTAATTGTTCTAGATTATTTTGTATAAAATTGATCACTTTTATTTTTTATGAAAACTATATGAAGTTTCCGCATTGTCTTGGTATTCTAATGAAGAGTTTTCTACTGTGACTGTATTTACATATTTATTTAAAACAAACCCTGTACGCTTCGCGTGCCAACCCCGTCCCCTCACTCGTATCATTTTTCTTCAGATTACATGCATACGTTGTTCTATAATAATCTCTTATGTCAAGTTCACCATCCTAAGCTCCCTCATTTGTAACAAAGTCTGTGATCAGTTCGTGTCGGAACGTTTATTAACTACCTTATTTTAGCTCTTGAAAATGTTTTAAATCCTGACCTTGTTTACTTTTTTGGGATATAACATCCCAAAAAAGTACATTTTTTTGTGGTTAACGAAGTCTGTGATCGGTTCGTGTCGGGACGTTTATTAACTACCTTATTTTAGCTCTTGAAAATGTTTTAAATCCTGACCTTGCTTACTTTTTTTGGGATATAACATAAAAACAATTAATGCAGTTTGAAAATTTGACGAAAGTTTGAAAGTCAGAAATAAATGTATACAACTTTTACACCTTGAATTAACAACTGTTTTTTCTTAAACAGTTAGTTGTAAAAAAAAAAAACGCCTTGATTTTTAAAGAGGTTATGCCATTCGGAAGTCGGACCTTACAACTTAAAAACTGTATTCTATATCCGATTTTTGACTAATTTTTTTTACACAGTCTAATAAGTGCTTTTCTATCTCAGATCGTTTAGCCTGCATAACAGTAGCGGAAACACCTACTACTGTTTAGAAAATAAAAACTTTAAAGTAAACTTAAGAAAAAGTTACATATAGATAAAATCCCGCGTTTGTTTAAAGCAGATTTACTTACGTAACAAATTTCATGGCGATCGGTCGATAGATTTCGCTATAATCTTTGTACAGACGAAATTCCGTAAATTGGATCTATTCCCATAAGAGCAATGTTAAATACCAAACGCCACTTTGGGTTAACGATTTGTCAAAAACTTTAAATATTTACATCGCTTAAAGAGGATAAAAGTTAATAGTGAAATCACTTTTTAATTTTTAAAAATATTGATTTGTGATGAAGTAAAAAATGTTGAATTTTAGTAAGGGATGTTGGTTTATGATTGTTATAAAAATTCAAATGAACAGGCAACATTTTAAAAAAATTGTTTATCTTTACGCTCTTTCAAACGATGTAAAAATTATAATTTTCCGACAAATCTTTAAGTTACAGTGTTTAACATTACTCTTATGGAAATAAATGCAACATAACGACTACCCCTGTGCTTCGCTCTGTCAACTGTACGCTTATTTTATATTTAGGCTGTTTACAATAAAAGTCAATGCATATTAGTCGTGACTTTTGGAGTTTTTCCAAGTATACAACACAGCTTTTATATAACTTTAAATTAATACATTGTAGCTGACAAAAACCATACACTCTCTACTGTATATTAGTGGTACTTTCTTTCTAAAGTATATATAAATCAGGGTGCAAGTGCCAGTAGTTGTACAATACAACCAACGCCCACCACTATTCAAATGTCAGCTAAGTTGCCTTTCACGCTATGTGTTGTGCGAATCACTCAGTGGCGTATTTGGGGCAACATTGCGTCACGAGGGATTGCGCCCCGCTGGAGCAAGCGGTAACACAATTAGCATGGCTGGAGTAGGCGGAGGTCTCCCCGACTGAGTCAGTCCACTCCCACACCCTGTAAACTGATTAACAGCTGTTTCTGACGTCACGACGTAACTTCCAGCTCAGTCGACTGGGTAATGGGAATTGTTCATCACGACGGTGGAATTATGCTAATAGTGTATGGAAATAGATTGATTCTTGAAAATACTTAGGTTACGTTCATGAATAAAGATAAATTTGAACGTTGTCGCTCAGTGAATACAAGTTATAACAGGCTGTACATCACATTGTGGTGGTATTTTGGTAGAATAAGACCCACCTCGATGGATAACGGCTGTTCACTAATGAAGCATTGTTTCTGCATGGAACTGGATACGTATTTGGTTAGGTAACAAGAAGACCATTGCTATAGAACCTTAGACATTGATGTGTTGTAAAGAGAGAATTTTGGCAATATGAGATAAATCCGAGTTAGAAAATGCCCCTTCAACATTTTCCCGATCTTTTCACTCCAGCTAACGATACATTATGTGCTGAATTGAGGACTTCTTTATACGAACGCTCAGAGTATTTGTAAAATTTAAAATAACTTTCCAATCTCTTCTATTACTTTTGAACAGTAATTAAGTCTTCAATAAGTCTAATTATAGGCTCAGTAAGAGTTGTCCAATAGTTCATGGCTATGTTATTCAGACGGCTTTGTATTAGATACCTACATAGCAAGAAATAAGGTTCACAGTATCTACTATTTTTCTGCCACAGTTAGGTCCTCGGGACGAGATCTATTAGTACGTATATACCGATATGTACCTAGGTGGTCTAACGACCAATTAAACTGGTATTTTAATTATATATTATATCTACTGTATGTTTGCATTAAATAGCTGCTCGTAGAACAGACACCATATATTTAAGTGGCGTTGCCAAAGTGAACACTGAATGGACAGTGAGAGAGAGAAGAGCACAATTCGCATGTCAGTTTCAGTTCTCTGTGTACAATGTAGATTGTAGACGAAGTAGACTGGCGCGGTCCGACAACCACGCTCAGTCCACAAACGCTGTCCACACAAAGCGAGGCACTATTTAGCATGATGGGAGTTTATCTATGCAATAAGTTTCTTGGATCTTTTCCGTTAGTTCACTACCATAACAGTTACTTAAGTCAACATAAAATAACCAAATCAGACCTAAGTTAACCCAACCAAACCTACCATAACCTAATCTAACTAAACTTAACATAACATAACCTTAACCATAACATAACCTAACAACGTAGTGGTAGTGAATTAACAGAAAAGTTCCAGTTTCTTCGCTTACCAATAATATAAGCTCTTGACATTTTTTTTCAGCACCTGACAGTGGTATATCAGTTACAAGTTGATTAGCGTGAGTCTCTTGAGTTGGATGTAGTGGACAATTTATAGTCTTCTCAAATTAAAAATTTTCTATGATAGCACAAGGTTTGCTATTTAGGGTTGTGTGTTTGCCAACGATAGACGACGTATCGGAACCAAAGGACGACAGACACAAAGCAGAAGGCGTCGCCGCCGACTGGCTTGTGCCACAGCGGGAAGCCTGGCAGTAGCAAGACCGAATGTGCAAGGCCGATGGCATGTGATGTCACAAGGTTTACTAGGGTTAGGTATTTGCCTGTAGGGGACAATGGATGACGAACACAAAGCAGATGGTGTCGACGCCGCCTGGCATGTGCCAAAGCGGGAAGCCTGGCAGTAGCAAGACCGAATGTGCAAGATCGATGGCATGTGAGGTCACAAGGTTTGCTAAAGTTAGGTATTTGCCTGTAGGGACAATGGACGACGGACACAAAGCAGAGGGCGTCGACGCCGCCTGGCATGTGCCACAGCGGGAAGCCTGGCAGTAGCAAGACCGAATGTGCAAGATCGATGGCATGTGATGTCACAAGGTTTGCTAGGGTTAGGTATTTGCCTGTAGGGACAATGGATGACGGACACAAAGCAGAGGGCGTCGACGCCGCCTGGCATGTGCCACAGTGGGAGGCCTGGCAGTAGCAAGGCCGAATGTGCAAGGTCGATGGCATGTGAGGTCACAAGGTTTGCTAGGGTTAGGTATTTGCCTGTAGGGACAATGGACGACGGACACAAAGCAGAGGGCGTCGACGCCGCCTGGCATGTGCCACAGTGGGAGGCCTGGCAGTAGCAAGGCCGAATGTGCAAGGTCGATGGCATGTGATGTCACAAGGTTTGCCGTGGTTAGGTATTTGTCTGTAGGGACAATGGACGACGGACACAAAGCAGAGGGCGTCGACGCCGCCTGGCATGTGCCACAGTGGGAGGCCTGGCAGTAGCAAGGCCGAATGTGCAAGGTCGATGGCATGTGATGTCACAAGGTTTGCCGTGGTTAGGTATTTGTCTGTAGGGACAATGGACGACGGACACAAAGCAGAGGGCGTCGACGCCGCCTGGCATGTGCCACAGTGGGAGGCCTGGCAGTAGCAAGGCCGAATGTGCAAGGTCGATGGCATGTGATTGTCTCCTGCTCCTGCAATTATCTAATTATTAGTTTCCGGCAACCATTGTCGCAGATAACATTGGTTGAGTGCGGTGCGGTATGGGTATGGAGCTTCCAGTGACATGGACGAAGGAGCCGCTTTTGATTCATTGTGATTAGTTTGGTATAAGACTCATTTAAGAAGGTCTGGCCGGAGAGTTATGGCCCCTGGAGGATTAGGTAGCCCTCACACACACACTCTCAGTAGCAGCAAACTACTCGTCCCGTCTCTACCATAAAGCACTCACTATAATTCTATTACAAGATTGCAACTTTTACATTTTCCATTTTTCTCTTCTAATATTGTTATTTTTTTTCTACATGAAAATCTGAAAAAATGATACCAATAATAATGTAAAACATTAATACCGTATTTAAATTATTAAATAATATGTTGGTGTTGACAAATTATATATTTAAATGTTATACTTAAAAATGTTCTAGTTATTTCAAATTTAGACTTGTTTTAATAATAATTTTACGTAGATTACAAAAACGTTAGTTTAAAAAAGGAAAAGTAGATAGTAAAAATATGTCAATTTTGTATTAGACACCGCAGTTGCAAATTATTTATGACAGGCGGCCGAGAAAGGTTGACAAGGGTTGCCCTGGCAGTGTGTATGCGCAATGACTACAGATAGAATAAGACGAAAAGTTCATATGGGCAAAAGTCAGACCAACAACATGGAAACAAAAAACAGTTTCAGCAACGCGCGGCTAGGAGCGCTAGGAGTTCGTTTGCCGGGCGAAAGCTGGGGGAGAGAGAGTGAAGGATGAATGAGAATTTGTAGATAGTAAAAACGCCGATAGGAAGAGAGAGAAAAGAGAATACAAAAGTCCAGTCCCTTGACCTTGAAAAGGACACCCCTTGTTTTGACATCTGTTGACAGACAACTGACTGCCCTTAGTTGTGACTTGAGAATGGAATATCGTCTATTCTCTTAGGTTTCCAATTTATATGTGTATCTTTTGTAATTATAGCAGTTTACATTTTTTAATGTGAGGATGTTCATTTTGAATGTTTCATTAAATGTATGTAGATTATAGTTTAGTATAATTTTAATAACATGCTATATAGTATAAACATAATACGTGTTTTGTATGAATAATATGAAAATAATCAAATAATGTACTATTCAAATTTAGAATATATATTGTATGGCCGAAAACGTAGTTTAATAATATTTTTATCTTATTAGTAATAAACGAATTAATTTTAATAATGAAAAAAATATTAGTTACTGTTAAAATCTTACCTGATATAACATATTTCAGCGAATTTTATGACAAATTTCCATAAAACTCCAGGAGAAGACGTAGATAGCGGGCCCCAGGTACCTCGTACAGGATCGCCGATGTGATATTCGTGTTCAGCGACCTAAAAAATCCCTAATCCCTGGGTAATAAGTTTGAACGAATATTATAACGAATTTCCGGAAAATTCCAGGAGAAGACGTAGATAGCGGGCCCCAGGTACCTCGTACAGGATCGCCGACGTGATATTCGTGTTCAGCGACCTCAAAAACCCCCGACTATGAAAATTGAACTCATTTCCATGAATATTTTCCGAGTTGTGAATTTTTTTTATCACTTTGAGATGCATTTTTGAGAATACACTTTTAGCCTGCAATAATGCAATTTTCATCTGCACCACATAACGAAGGTTCAAAAAGTTTGCTGAAGCTTTCCCGAATCGAATGCAAAAAGCTGCATTAAGATCCGTCTTACTTTAAAAAATTGGTAGGTATATTGCTTTATTTCCTCGCCTAATAATTTTATGCTTGATGTTGTCGAAGGATTTCAAGATTTGGGACCCTTGGGTCGAGAAGGATCAATAGTCACACATGCTATGGTATTCATGATTAGAGGATTGAAATATCCCTGGAAATGCCCAATATCATATGTATTATCACATAACTCCATTAAACACACATCATTAGCCATATTAATAGATATGTGTTTAAGTAGTGTACAATATGTTCTATTAGGTTTTCACCCTAAAGCTATTGTGATTGACTTAGGGTCGACTAATGCTGCTGCGATAAAACTATTGGGTGCTTCATCTCAATCGCCTTATATTATGTTTAAAAATAAGAAGATATACTGTCTGATTTCCCTCACCTTCTAAAGTGTTTACGGAACAACCTGTTAAAATATGACTTTTTTGTAGAAGGTAAATTGGTTTCTTGGAGAGACATCAAGATTTTCTATGACCATGATAAAAAAACTGGAACTGACTGTAGAGCTGCACCTAAGCTATCAGAGAGGCACGTCAATCCACAGAGTTTTCAGAAAATGAATGTAAAATTGGTGTAAACAGTGTAAAAAGCTAGTAATTTAAGTATGTTTTAAATTAAATTTGTATGTTGTAAATTATTGTAAATATCTCTTTAATTTAGCCATAAAAGTCAAAGATCAATACAAATATTCAGAAATTAATTCATTAACATTGAAGCAAGTAACGTTTTTACGATGTTCTGGTTTGTTCTTTGTTGGAAATATTATTGTAAATTAGATTAAATAATTTAAAAGTTAGTATTTTTTTTGTTTTTAATTAAATTTATATTTTGTACATTATTGTAAGTATATTTTAAGACTTATGTCAGAAAAGTAAAATCACAGTATAAATATTCAGATATTAACATCCTGTATTTTTAAGCAGTAATTTGTAATTTTGTTATAATTTTCATATAAATTTCGTTGTTGTAAATCTAATTGTAAACTAAAAGCCACTGCAATTATAGTTATCTTTTAAAATGTAATCATATCTTTTATGAAATTATTTTTTTTTTAATTTTTAAATTAAAATTTTATTTTTTACATTATTGTAAATAACTGTTTAAACTATGTCACAAAATTAAAAGACCATTAAGCAAATTTCTGTATATTTAATGAAGTATTCTTTTGATTGAATGGTCTAATTATCGTTTTCAATGTTATCGTAAACCTGATTAGACAGCTAAAAATTCCCTGCAACTATTATTTTAAACGTAATCATGTAATTATTCAACTAATTAATAAACTTTTAAGTATTTACTACTAGTTTAATTTAATGATGACTTGGTTTCAACACAGTCAAATTGACGCCCGTTCTCTAAACTGAAAAGCTAGAAGCGTGCCTCTGTGCTAAGGGATGTATTTGGCCAAGGGACCAAGACTTGTAACGGGTTTCAAGTGACCTGCCATCTGTCAAGGGTCCACCAGTTGTTACGAATGAAGTGAGAGACCCGAAGAAGACCGATGACGAACCGGAGTGTGGGTGTGCAGACCGATAATACCGCTCTCTCTTTTCTTCTTGCACTCGTCATCCTTGTCTAACACTCGCAGCCAAAACGAGACTTCAGCGCTCCATAGTGGCCCGTTGCTGAAATTCAGTTCTTTACCTACTGTTTTGGTCTGAAATTTTAACATGGGAACTTTTCGTCTTATTCTATCTGTAGTCATTGGTATGCGTGCGTTGATGGAGGTTCCCTTAATCTTTCACGGGCCATAACCTAACGGCCAAAGTATAATTAAAAAAAGTTAATGAGAAATTAATTTTCTTGATAATCCTTGCAAACTCGGCAAATAAAATGCTATGGTATTATTAAAATAATACTGTGGCTCTAATAAAACACGCAGAAAAATAATGAAGAGTTGATGAAGTAAACTCATAATTCGTTTACATGGAGGCTGTGTCGGACGTGTAAGGTACAGTATACTCTGCTCAAGGGAAAATGTAGACCGGATATTCAGCCCAAGCGTAAAATAATCCTGCAATAATTGACGATATTTGCAGATAAGAAATGCTTCTCCACTAAGAAATAAAGTGAGTTAGCTGACTTTGAGGTGTGTTCGTGTTCAGTTCTTAATCGATTTAACAGTGCTTCGTATAGATTAATCACCTGTTTATTTTTAATACAGTAATTTAGTTTTAATGATATTACAAGTTTGTTTATTTAGATGTGACAATAATAGTAGAGGATTCAGTGTATATATTATTATCATTGTTTAGTGCAATTCTAATATTTAGACTTTCAAATTTTAGTTAATATTCTATTAATAACTGACAAGAGGGCAGAGCTGACTGCTGAGCCAGTCACTACAATGCGTGTCTGGTATCACCGCCGCCTTGACAATCTAGATTTGAAAACTATTCAAACGTTCTTCCTAGTTCAAGAAAGTGACGAGTTTAGTGTCTCTTAAATAACACAACATTAATTTAGGTTTAAAGAAATTTTGTCTAGCCTTTGTCCTTACCGAGTTTGCAACGGTTTACAGAAAAGTTAATTTCTCATTAATTTTTTTGAATTTTTAAACGAGTCTTATACCAAACTAATTACAATAATTCAAACTGTCTCCCATTCACAAGAAACTATTTTATTATTATTATTGTTCTCGTTACAGTGACAGGTTAAAGACGACTCACGTGCAATTTCACTCATAAAAACGTGTTCTTAAACACATAAATCACTATAAAAAGCAATTAAGTTCAAGCAAAATATCCAGCATTATTTTTCCTTAAAGAATATAACACGGTGGACACTATACAATTAGTTTGAAAATTATTGCTTACTTATTTTAAGTTTGACAGAAAATTAAAACTCAGAGTTTTGTCATTTCAGATCAGCGGCGCGTGGCCGTTCCGCCAGTACCAGTTATTTTATTCAGACTTTTTTTATGAAATCAAGTTAACTGAAAATATTGTTATAAATCATACAATCAGACAATAAAGTGACAGATGATTGTATGATTGTCACTTTCTACGTGTTAAAATAACAATCCTGTTTTTGTTACCATGGCCAACATTTGCCTGTAACCATTCTCATCTTTTACAGGGGTGGAATGAGGCCAATAGTGGGTGTAGGAGTTTTGATCCGTGAGGTCAGGCACAGACTGCCATAATAGTGTCAACCTAACTTGGTTGCTCCTCTGGACGGCGTTTTGATCCACGAGAAGTAAAAGTGAAACTGCCGAACAGGGAGGGAAGTGAGCAGATTGAGAATGTGGGGATGAACAACCGTGTGGTTACATGGCGGTCACTCGGCAGAAACATTTTACCCAACAAAAACTGATATATTTGATTTAGGTATACTGACTCTACAATAGTATTAACTCCTATTACAGTTGCTGATTTCTGAAACAGATCGTGATTACTTCCAGTGTAATTTATTTAATAATTTCATTATTCGCTATGTATAATAGAACTTTGTCGATCAATGGCTATGGAACGCTTTGATTTAATTTAAATTTTTAATTTAACAGTTAAAATATTTATAATAGTGGTAATCGCCCCCATAATTTTTATTTTTTTAAACAACCTACGTTGCATTGAAATTAAATTTAGAAAGTAAACATAATATGTTTACATAACATAACGTGTTGAATGGTAGTCAAGGTTTAGATGTTGTGTAGTGAAGAGAACTGAGTGTCAGACTGTCAGTTATCTGAAAATCAGACCAACACTACGTGGTTCGGATTCCACGTAAATCTGTAGGTCCCATAGTTGCCCTGGCTATTGTGCTATTAATAAATAGCCCTTTCTGAGCTAAGTCGAACTCAGATAGTAACAATGACTACACTCGTTCATCTACACTCATCACACTCATTCACTCCTCATATTCGCCCATATCTCTACGATCGGCGTCTTACAGATGAATAATGAATGAATGAATAATAAATCTATATAAGTTAGTTAAAAACCAAATTATAACTAAATGACAGATAGCAATTTTATAATTGTAAAAATCAACGTTAAAATTAACGTCAATTAACGGGGAGGAAATAGGTGCAACGATAAGGTAAACGGACACCTACCGTCCGTATTTTATATAATGAATAAAATTATACAAGTACATTAAAGGTGTAAAAAAAGGGACCAATTTAAATGTTATTTAATAAAAGTGAATTCTGCTAACCTACTTCATGATATTGATCTTCATTGAATTAAAGTCGTTGCTATATTATATTAGTTACATTAATTTCTAAACTGTATAATTCCTTAAACGCCATATTTTTATTTTATAATTTGACTGCTGTTAGGCCTAATTACTAATAATAATCTTTATTGCATCAAACTTCATATAAGGTATTACAATATATAATATAATAAAAGTTGATTAAAATGTACATATAAATTACAATTGTATTTTAAAGAAGTCTTCGATTTTGTATAAACATTCTTCTAATAAAAAGTTGCATATAATTTGTTTAAATTGTTTCACTTATAGTTTTCGTAAATTATAAGGCAATTTATTATATAATTTAATAGCCATAAATTCATGATTTTTTGGTGTTGTTGAGTACTTAAATTGTATAGTTTTCAGTTGATTCGAATTTATTTTTTCATGCTTAAGTATATTTTTGTTTTGAGGAAATTTATGTAAGTTAATTTCTATAATTAATTTATATTCAAACTGTGTAATATGTGTAATAAACGTGTAGTGTTTCTCTTACTTTAAAATAAATATAACAATATTAATATATTTTCATCACTTCCTCAATGCGGGGCACAGTTTTACCCGCAGTTTTATGTTTAAAGTTAATTGTTGATTAGTTGTTATATACCCATATTTAACACCAAGTAAATAATTACGAAAAAAGCAAACTTTTTGATATATTTTATGTAGCCAAACTAAATGGAATAAAAAAAGTGGAAAAAATTTATACAAATTTTCAAAGTAACACATTTTAATTTCACTATTTTTCTGACGAACTACGATGTATATTAAAAATATAGCTTTTAAAAGCGGTATGTACTGTATTCTTGTTACGTTTAAAATGACACCTCATTCACAAAATTTGCATGATAAACAATCAAACTATTTGATTTCAATGTTGACATTGCTGCTCTGGGAATAAATCCAATATGAATGCCAGCCTTTGAAAGAATTCTCCTTTGGAAACTGAGTTAATGAACCGCCAAATGATAATATTCGGTACGTGTAACGGAATGTGATATGCAAGGATGCCTTCAGTCGGCACCCTGAACTGTTCATTGTAACAAGTAGTGCTACGGAGGCTGCTCCAAAAGTGATCGTTGGTCTATGAGGTAACGTGCAACTGTATTTTGTACCAATCACCCCAAAATTCCTCTTGTCCCTCACTCTCGCCACCCCTTCCACTTTTTCTTTCACGGACCAAAACGCCGCCTGAACGGCAAAAGGATTAGTAGGTATTTAAGACGGTCTGTACCTGACCCCACGGATCAAAATTCTGCCTCCCCGCCAATAGTAAATGTTGGAGTAGGAGTAGCTTCATTATAACTACATGTGTGACAGGTGCAGTTGAAAGTGACTGTCATAAATCAGTTATTCACAAATTATTAATCATCTACTTTTACGTCTTGCGATTCAGTTGCATAGTACTTATAAATTTATCCAATCTCCTAAACCACCAAATATATTATAAATGTATAAAATTTATAATAGAAAATAATATAAATATTTATTCTCCTAAATGATAAATATTGGTTAAAATTTGTCTTAAATATAGTTTCAAAATATGTAATTTGAATTAATTCAAAAAACATGAAATAATTATGGTTTTTCTTTCATGTACAACTTTATGAAAGAACTATAAAGTTGTACTAATAGGATGGCCTGACATACAACCACTTTCCACTTGTTCACAGTTACCCTAGGGTCGTCCCATTGTCCGACTTGCGCGACGTCGCAACACTCATGGCGTCTATCGGCCGATGACATGCCATGTTGCTGTAGTTTAAGGCCGTCACTTCCAAATGATGGCTGATTTTATTTTTTGCAGCTGAGCGAATCTCAGGGTCATCACCAACGATGTCATTGTGTGTGTGTCCATGTTCATAGAGCGATAACAGGCGTTTCCTGTAGTTACATGTTTCGTATGTCACAATATTCACTCTTACTAGCTTTTTATTGACATAATTTATTTTCTAATAGATTTAGAAATTAATGATAGTAAATTGAAAGTTGTTTTAACTACCTTAAATCGGTACCATAACAACAATTCGTATCTTAAATAAGAACAATGTTTTAAGTTTTGACTAACATAGAACAAAAAATGCACATGTAAAAATTAAAAATAAATAAAAATTTAAATACAGTTTAGTCTAAAAACACAAATAAATCATGCATTACACCTAACAAATTACATCTAATAGGCCTACTACCAAAATGATCTCTATAGAACTAATCTCTATAGATATGTTATAGGACCATTACATGGTAAGAAGTGTACAACAAAATAACATCATCGTTGCTTTAACTTGCCTGCATTTGATAAATGCAAATGAATAAAAGTTATTTTTTTTGTCTTCTAACAGGCTTGCCTATTACGCATTCATTATTATACAAAATTTTGAATTATTAGTTTTGTTCGTTTAGCAACATTAATAACCTAAACCAGTCTTAGAAAACTTTTGTTGTTAAAAATTAATTGATTTTTCTTATGAAGGAATATTTGTCATAAAATATTTTTACCCTCTGAGTTCACTCTGTAATAACTTGCCGTTTGACTCAGCTGTCGTTAATACTTTTTAGATAATGAAATCAATGCACATAGAGACACAGAGACTAACAATGATGAATATGTATTTACTTCTTTGTATTAAATGTAAAACGGTTGGGATTAAAAAATACCCTGCAATACGTGTAAGTCTAGGATATTTTAATGTTTTATAATAAGTTAACTTTTAGAAAACTGTATCTGCTCTGTTCTCATCGGGCTACATATTCGCGTATTAGAATGTCTCCTCCAGTACCAGAGTATGCCTTATGGTATGAGGATACAGCATTGCGTATAAGAACATGAACAACTCTTTCATTATTAAAATAAGTGTTCGGGTGTAAGGGTAAATCTTCGAGCATCATTATACGTTATGAGTATCTGGATACCTCTTCGAGCATCATAATACGTTATGAGTATCTGGATACCTCTTCGAGCATCATAATACGTTATGAGTATCTGGATACCTCTTCGAACATCATAATACGTTATGAGTGTCCGGATACCTCTTCGAGCATCATAATACGTTATGAGTATCCGGATACATCTTCGAGCATCATAATACGTTATGAGTATCCGGATACCTCTTCGAGCATCATTATACCGTATGAGTATCCGGATACCTCTTCGAACATCATAATACGTTATGAGTGTCCGGATACCTCTTCGAGCATCATAATACGTTATGAGTATCCGGATACCTCTTCGAGCATCATTATACGTAATGAGTATTCGGATACCTCTCCGAGCATCATAATACGTTATGAGTATCTGGATACCTCTTCGAACATCATATTACGTTATGAGTATGCGGATACAGTATATCTCAGAGTATCCGGATACCTCTTCGAGCATCATTATACCTTATGAGTATCTGGATACCTCTTCGAACATCATAATACGTTTTGAGTATCCGGATACAGTATATCTTAGAGTATCAGGATACCTCTTCGAGCATCATAATGCGTTATGAGTATCCGGATACAGCATTTCTCCGCGTATCAGGATACCTCTTCGGACAAAAAATTACGTTATGAATATCCGGATACCTCTTCGAGCATCATAATACGTTATGAGTATCCGGATACAGTATATCTCAGCGTATCAGGATACCTCTTCCAGCATCATTATACGTTATGAGTATCCGGATACAGTATATCTCAGCGTATCAGGGTACCTCTTCGAGCATCATATTACGTTATGAGTATCCGGACACAGTATATCTCCGTGTATCAGGATACCTCTTCGAGTATCATATTACGTTATGAGTATCCGGATACCTCTTCGAGCATCATAATACGTTATGAGTATCCGGATACAGTGTATCTCAGCGTATCAGGATACCTCTTCGAACATCATAATACGTTTTGAGTATCCGGATACAGTATATCTTCGCGTATCAGGATACCTCTTCGAGCATCATAATGCGTTATGAGTATCCGGATACAGCATTTCTCCGCGTATCAGGATACCTCTTCGGACAAAAAATTACGTTATGAATATCCGGATACCTCTTCGAGCATCATAATACGTTATGAGTATCCGGATACAGTATATCTCAGCGTATCAGGATACCTCTTCGAACATCATATTACGTTATGAGTATCCGGATACAGTATATCTCAGAGTATCAGGGTACCTCTTCGAACATCATATTACGTTATGAGTATCCGGGTACAGTATTTCTCCGCGTATCAGGATACCTCTTCGAGTATCATATTACGTTATGAGTATCCGGATACCTCTTCTAGCATCATAATACGTTATGAGTATCCGGATACAGTGTATCTCAGCGTATCAGGATACCTCTTCGAACGTCATAATACGTTTTGAGTATCCGGATACAGTATATCTTCGCGTATCAGGATACCTCTTCGAGCATCATAATGCGTTATGAGTATCCGGATACAGTATTTCTCCGCGTATCAGGATACTTCTTTAATCATCATAATACGTTATGAGTATCCGGATACAGTATATCTCCGCATATCACGATACCTCTTCGAGTATCAAAATACGTCTTCGGGCGTCATGATACATCGTCGAAAATATAAATACGTCTTCAGGTATCAAATTACGTCTTCGCGTATCAGGATACAACTTCGGATATCATGATACAACCTCATGTATCTGGATTCCTCGTCGAGTAGCATAATACGTCTTTGAGTGTTTTCGTTTTACGTAAATGATAAACTTAATTCAAGTCTAACTTCAAGGATACTATTCAAGTCGCACTGTAGAGTATTTTTATAATACTGTATTGATTAATTGGCCTGTAGCGAAAGGTAAAAAGTGAAGTAATGTACTCAGAGATTACTTCAAAATTCTGTGCAGCAGCACCTCAAAATGTCAGGCCAGAGTCTACTAGAGCATGGTGTAGGTAAGAACCCATGATCCAGACTATCAAAACTGGACTAACAATAGTATATTTTAAATTTGTGTCCCACAGTAGGAATATTACTACGATCATTTCTATTATATTGATGTTATTGCACCGCGTCTTCCACTGAAAATTGTTTAATGAATTCATAAGTAACTCTAATAAATAAATATGTAGTACAGTTAGTTATGTATTACAATACATTTTATATATATAAAACAGATTTGTTATCACACGAAACAAAGCTCCACAAGCACTTTAGTCACCCAAAGATAACAGACAGTGTAGCTAAGAGCACACCGTTAATTTAAAAAACATATTTTGACTTAACTTAGTTCATCAGTCAGTCCGTTCTCAAACCAGCTTTAAAGTGAAAGTATAAAAAATTATCAGATCTATAAAATTATGTGAGTTTTCTTGATCAGATTTTTTTTTTTTTTTTTTTTTTAGGAGAGGCCGATCTCCTCCTTAACCTTACTCTGACCATTTCCCATAGACCATTGATCTGTGCGAGGAACTTATTCAGTCAGAGTAAGGGGGCGAACCTGTACAGTACAAGGTGAATATTACTGATAAATCTTTTCAGTCTAGGCCGGATTCGAACCAGCGCTATCTCTAACCCAAGCTCAAAGTCCTGACGCCTTAGACCACTCGGCCACCGGCTCGCCCAAAAAAAGAATCTAAAAAAGTGTGCGCCGTCTATCTGCTAAGGTCAAATCGTTCAGTGTCGTTTTGTTATTAATCATTTCCTGTCACCTGAAGGCATAGGTAGTAGTAACATGTCATATAATGATCAGTTTTCTTGAACCTTCAATAATTGGATACGTGTTTTGACGCAGTCTCGTCAGCTCCGCGCTACTGACGGTAAGTTTCGACACACTGTTGGAAATCCCGTTGATGGCCGTTTTCCAACGCACTCCCAGGTCACGTGATCCCGTCCTTGAGATGCCTGCTGGTCTGTTGCCTGTTTGTTCCGCAGCGCCGTGGCCCTTGAACTTAACAAAGAATAAGCCGGTAATATTGCTTTGTTGGCAACCGAGTTGATTAATTATTAATTTGCCACATTCCCCGCTATATATTTCTGAATGTTGGCCTACATTTAATGCATTATATGTAAATTCATCATTCAAGAGGCCAGATTGTCTTCATTTACGATGTAACATATTTTACATGTTAGTGTTGTTGATTCGATAATTGTTTAACCCTAAGTATACAAGTTCAAGGCAAGCTAGAACATTAATTGCATGATGACTCGTGCCAAGAAAACACTTGCCTTGAATATTCCATGACCATACTTAGTTCTTCCAGTAGACTAGAACTTTTTTACAGAATCTTTTTGTAGTTTCCTTAATGACACAATTCTTTCCCTCTTTATTTATTTATTATTGTTTTTGCTGTTTTAGTTTTAAAATATTGCTTAGGCCTACAGGCTACAGTTTCTTAGCCGGCTTCGTTCTGTGCAATTATATTTACAGTAGGTTTTGGAAGACTTACCTTCAAAGCAGAGTAGATCGAAATTTATTGTTCTCTATGGCTTCTGTTAATTTATCGTTTGCCGCTCAGCATATAAGGGATTATGTACATTAATAGTCGTGGGCTTATACATAGGGTGGTGGCTCAGTCAACTAACTAACCTACTTCCTTACAAATGTGGTTCTTCCTCTAATTATTATGTTAATGACGGATTCGCGCCGATCTCAAAATCATTGCTGAAATTTACCAGTGTTTGTGCGAATAAGGAAACGTTCGTATTGCGTGATATTCGTCTTATGTTGGAAAATGGAACGCTTAAAACATACCTAAGAGACTTAATTTAGCATGCAAGGCTAGGAGGGCTAATGTAGCATTCCATACCATTATGGTACATTGAATATTTATGGACCGTAAGTCAGAGTAACTTGACAACTTGAAAACATTTTTTTGTTTCAGGACGACCGGTGTATCGTTTTTGACGGTTATGCTCGGTTTTGCCATGGTGGCGATGTATACACAGATTGCTCATGATATAGGGGAAACACTGCCCATTGAGAAAACGAGTCAGAGACAATCGTGGGTCGCCCCACCCCCCTCTGCTCACGTCCCAGTCGGACTGCCATACTTATCCAGTGGCAATGAGGATGTGTCGGTCCGTTTGGTAATCGCTCACTTATCGCATTACACTAATCGGTTTAGTCAATAGGTGTAGTTCGATTATTATTCGAGTTGGTTTTCGAGGTCGTGCTTCGATGTTTTGATTATGTCCATCTCTACCAGCCACGTGTTTTAGTAATCGACGACTTTTCCATCCATCGATGTATATATTATTTATCAATGGATTACATCACACTAGTCGGTAAGTGAAGTTCGATTATTCTAATAGGTTTTCCTATGTAATTTAGATATAACTTTACAAATGTCATGTAATTAAATGTTAGTAGTACAGTCACATAAAAAGAAATCAGTATTAAAAATTATTTAAACGATTTTTACTGTTATTAATTTATGGGAACACTTGCAGAAGTACAATAGGCCTACTCTTTTCTTACATTTGTAGTTTCATAGTTTTTTTTTTTTTTAAGACACTTATTCTAATACCTAATGACTGGTCGGACGTGCATACAAGGACACTCTCCGATTACCGGTAAAAAATAATAAATAATATGAAAAAACTTAAAAATACACTTCTTGAAAAAACTTGACAGTTTTCACTGCAAGTAAAAAAACAATAAAGTTACAGTGAACAAAAATGAAACTCCTATAAATCTAAAGACCCTAACAAAGTAAATAGTGTTCCATCCAATATTATCGGACGCCTTATTCCCTAAAACAGGAATAAAACAATGGACACAACATCTTTTGTTGTCTAGTTCCCAGGCTATTAGGCTATATTTGGTGAAGAAGTAATTTGAAACGGACGAATAATTAACTTGATTCTATATCGTCACAAGCATGTAGCTTCTTATAAGTGGCTTCATTAAGGAAGTGGTATCGTGTAAGCTGAAAACTGTTATTGCCGCACCTTTATTACAACTAAACACTAAGCATGTTTATAATTTTTCTTCATGCATTAAAATTTAATATACAATTTATTAAACTTATTAAAACTTCTATCGTGGCCAAGTACATATCGTCCCCTTTTTGGTAAAGTGACGTATCTAAATAAATTCTGTTTTGGAATACGACCATATTTGGAATCCTCTCTTCAGCTCTAAGCCTGTCTAGACGGCGCATCTCAATCTATACTGGTTTAAGAGATAAAAGCATTTTGTTCAGAGGCGTATCTCATTTTGAAAGATCAATAGTTTTCACCAATAGATGTAACTCAACATACGCCAGTTCGTGAAAAATCTGTTCGGGATGGACTCAATGTTCACGTAGTGGCATATCTCAACACCGCTTGGAGATACGGGTTTTTTTAGCTCTTCTACTTATAAATATTGTAATGTGAGTTCTGTTTTATTTTATACAACGAATTTAAAGACATGAAACAAAAAACTACGAAAAAAGACTCAAGAAGACAGAAAACCTATGTTTACTACCTTCCAAATGAAGGCAAAATAGTAAAGGTATGTAAAAATTGTTTTAATACCGTAAATGTATCAGAAAGGACAGTGAGAACCACATTAGAAAAAGTTAAGTTAAGTGGAATATAGAGAAATAAAAAACGAGGAGGGCGTCAAGAAAAAATGTTACAGAGAGATGAGCAAATCAAATTATCTATTGAAAATCACATTCAAGATTTCCAAGGATGGAGAACCACCATTATTGTAGGGTGGAAAGCACCAGAGAATATCTTCATCCTGATTTAAACACAACAAAAATGTTTTAAATGTATGTATCTAAACTTAAAGAAGGTGAAAAAATTCCTAGTAAATCCACCTATTGAAAAATCTTTAGAAGCAAAAACCTATCCTTTTACCAGCCGAAGAAAGATCAATGCTCTTTATGTTCTTATCGAGAGGGTGGTTCAGATGTTAAATGGAAACTTCAAGAAAAATACGAATCTCATACTTAAGAAAAAACAAAATAAGAGAGATTAAAGAATACTGCATAGTGCTGCCCTTACAAATCCAAAAGCACTATGTACAAAGTTTGATTTGCAGCAAGTTCATAATTTACCAATCACAAACGAAAGTGCAGTTTTTAGAAAATAAGTATACTGTGTTTATGATATTGCTAAAAAAGACTGCAATTGTTATGTATGGCATGAAAGTGGCAGCAAACGTGGTGCATCAGAGGTTTCGTCAGCTGTCTACTTATCATTAAAAAAAAAAGATAAAGAAGGTTGTGTGAGAGCAGACCTCTTTTCTGAAGGATGCGGCAATCAAAACAAGAATTCGATCTTCGCATCCATACTCTTGTACACTGTGGCTCACAGTACAAACTGAAACGAGATAGCTACCATGGACAGAGTGAGGGAGATTCTGCTCACAGCACTATTAACAGAGCTGTGAAAAATGCTGGGAATATCTATGTTCCATTTCAACGTGTTCCTGTTTTTCAGATTAGCAAGGAAAAATCACCTGTATGAAATTGTTGAGCTAAATCACTGAGATTTTCTTAATTTCAAGCAAATTTTGAAATAATTAAGATTTTTTAAAATTACTAGAATCTGAGGGTAGCTATGAAAAAGACGTAAACTGAAATAACATGATAGAAATACGGGTTGTTGAAAGATCACCCTGAACCGTTTTTTTTTTTTCAAACTAGCCACCTACAGACATCCTACAAGAAAATTCACTTAAAATGGCTAAAGAAAGAAATTAAAAGTTTTTAATTTGGAAATTTTAACTCTAGCAAACTAAAAATACCAGAAGATAAGTATTCAGCTTTAGTTTCATAGTGTTCAGGCCTGACACCAGTCATAAGTATTCAGCTTTAGTTTCATAGTGTTCAGGCCTGACACCAGTCATAAGTATTCAGCTTTAGTTTCATAGTGCTCAGGCCTGACATCAGTCATAAGTATTCAGCTTTAGTTTCATAGTGTTCAGGCCTGACACCAGTCATAAGTATTCAGCTTTAGTTTCATAGTGTTCAGGCCTGACACCAGTCATAAGTATTCAGCTTTAGTTTCATAGTGTTCAGGCCTGACACCAGTCATAAGTATTCAGCTTTAGTTTCATAGTGTTCAGGCCTGACACCAGTCATAAGTATTCAGCTTTAGTTTCATAGTGTTCAGGCCCGACACCAGTCATAAGTATTCAGCTTTAGTTTCATAGTGTTCAGGCCCGACATCAGTCATAAGTATTCAGCTTTAGTTTCGTAGTGTTCAGGCCCGACACCAGTCATAAGTATTCAGCTTTAGTCTCGTAGTGTTCAGGCCTGACACCAGTCATAAGTATTCAGCTTTAAACTCGTAGTGTTCAGGCCCGACACCAGTCATAAGTATTCAGCTTTAGTTTCGTAGTGTTCAGGCCCGACACCAGTCATAAGTATTCAGCTTTAGTTTCGTAGTGTTCAGGCCCGACACCAGTCATAAGTATTCAGCTTTAGTTTCATAGTGTTCAGGCCTGACACCAGTCATAAGTATTCAGCTTTAGTTTCATAGTGTTCAGGCCTGACACCAGTCATAAGTATTCAGCTTCAGTTTCATAGTGTTCAGGCCCGACACCAGTCATAAGTATTCAGCTTTAGTTTCATAGTGTTCAGGCCTGACACCAGTCATAAGTATTCAGCTTTAGTTTCATAGTGTTCAGGCCCGACACCAGTCAAAAGTATTCAGCTTTAGTTTCATAGTGTTCAGGCCCGACACCAGTCATAAGTATTCAGCTTTAGTTTCATAGTGTTCAGGCCTGACACCAGTCATAAGTTTTCAGCTTTAGTTTCATAGTGTTCAGGCCTGACACCAGTCATAAGTATTCAGCTTTAGTTTCATAGTGTTCAGGCCTGACACCAGTCATAAGTATTCAGCTTTAGTTTCATAGTGTTCAGGCCTGACACCAGTCATAAGTATTCAGCTTTAGTTTCATAGTGTTCAGGCCTGACACCAGTCATAAGTATTCAGCTTCAGTTTCATAGTGTTCAGGCCCGACACCAGTCATAAGTATTCAGCTTTAGTTTCATAGTGTTCAGGCCTGACACCAGTCATAAGTATTCAGCTTCAGTTTCATAGTGTTCAGGCCTGACACCAGTCATAAGTATTCAGCTTCAGTTTCATAGTGTTCAGGCCCGACACCAGTCATAAGTATCCAGCTTTAGTTTCATAGTGTTCAGGCCCAACACCAGTCATAAGTATTCAGCTTTGGTTTCATAGTGTTCAGGCTTGACACCAGTCATAAGTATTCAGCTTTAGTTTCATAGTGTTCAGGCCTGACACCAGTCATAAGTATTCAGCTTTAGTTTCATAGTGTTCAGGCCTGACACCAGTCATAAGTAATCAGCTTTAGTTTCGTAGTGTTCAGGCCCGACACCAGTCATAAGAATGGCTGAGCACCAGAATGTTTACAAGAATCTTGACCAATAAGTAACATTCCTTAAGTATCTCGTTAATTAATTATACTTTCATGGTACTTATTTTATACTTTTATACTGTTTATACTTTTTTATCCTGTAAAATAAAGTTTTACTACCTTAAGTGTAAAATAAAGTGTTAACTAACACTTACTTGCCTTGAGTGACGTAATTGTTGTGAAACTAAATTTTAATTTTTACGAAGTGACTTATCTCATTTATTTAATTTTTTCATCTAATTTATTACACCGATATTTTTTATTTCCATGTATGTATAGGCTTATACACGAACTACTTATATAAAAATAATCGTTGTCGTAGTGTTAAAATTACAGTCATAGCGAGAGCACACTCATACACAGAACCTTCACAGTGCTCTCCTGAAAAATCGATACGTCACTTTTCCAAAACATGAGCGATATGCAAGATTGTTTATTTAACGTTAATTAAGTGTTTATTTACATTAAAATAATGTTCAGTTATGTAAATCACGCTTTTTTATTTTGTTTAACATATGCTGGGACACATTGCACCTCACATGTATTCCTTATTGTGTTTTCAGAAAATGTGTCAAAAGTATTTTATAATAAATGCTTCAGATCTTACTAATTCTTTCAATTTTCTCATTAATTGCAAGTTAACGCATTCGAATATATTTTATCATAATAAGCAGGAAATCATTGTAATTTTATCATAACAAGCAGAAAATCGTTTTACAGTTTCCAGCACATATTACAGTACGTTGTCCTGGCTTCTCGTCTTCCCTATGGAGTGTTTCCCACTCTCTTCAGTAAACATCGCCTTGTTCTCTTCTTGTTAGGCTTTATAGTCTTTACGGGAATTACTTTCTTCCAGTCTTTGGCTCCTTTTCTCAACCCCGTAATATTATTCCGCTGTCTTATAATGGATAATGTTTTTGTAAAATATACTCTCACCACTTTTGAAACTGTAGGAAGGAATCTTACAGGTTGGTAATTGATGTATATAATGTACATGACCAATAATTGACTCGGTCTAACCCAGAAGAAGCTTTTTTTTAATAAAGGCTTCCATTGTAATTTACACTGTAGGCATTTACAATAGACATTCGCATGCATGGATTTTTTGTTGATGAGAAAATTTACTGAATTACTGTATTGAGATCTGAATTCAGGAATATAATCTCACTGTTAGCTGTCAGCGTGCAGTTTTGTCAAAAAATCATCACAATGCTGAAGGCCACATAACACCTGTATCAACCATAAAGTCTGATGACAGCATAGAATTGACCCGAATGCATGTTAATTTTATCGTGTTTCACGACAATCCCAGCACACCCAACGCCGACGTGTGAGGTGTGCTGGCGCCCGCATCAGGGCGGCGTGCTATCGTCCCTCCAGCTGAACGTAAACCGCCACCACAATATTATTGTTCAATATTGAAATCTGGGAAAATAATTTAGTTCTTACATTATATACTGTTGTTTCTACTAAGAGTGAATCTTAAGAATTTATGAACATGATTTTTGTATTAGTAACGATAACGTTGTAGTTGTGCGCGAACGGATGCTAGACGAGCACGTCAAGACCTGTAATGTTTCAATAGAATTTACTTGGCTCCACGAAGTTGTGCGCGAACGGATGCTAGACGAGCACGTCAAGACCTGTAATGTTTCAATAGTATTTACTTGGCTCTACGAAGTTGTGCGCGAACGGATGCTAGACGAGCACGTCAAGACCTGTAATGTTTCAATAGTATTTACTTGGCTCCACGAAGTTGTGCGCGAACGGATGCTAGACGAGCACGTCAAGACCTGTAATGTTTCAATAGTATTTACTTGGCTCCACGAAGTTGTGCGCGAACGGATGCTAGACGAGCACGTCAAGACCTGTAATGTTTCAATAGTATATACTTGGCTCTACGAAGTTGTGCGCGAACGGATGCTAGACGAGCACGTCAAGACCTGTAATGTTTCAATAGTATTTACTTGGCTCCACGAAGTTGTGCGCGAACGGATGCTAGACGAGCACGTCAAGACCTGTAATGTTTCAATAGTATATACTTGGCTCTACGAAGTTGTACGCGAACGGATGCTAGACGAGCACGTCAAGACCTGTAATGTTTCAATAGTATTTACTTGGCTCCACCAAGTTGTGCGCGAACGGATGCTAGACGAGCACGTTAAGACCTGTAATGTTTCAATAGTATTTACTTGGCTCCACGAAGTTGCTAGTATTTCCTTAGTCATTCCTCGTCAACGTTAAGTAAAAGGTTTTAAGTTATTGGCTGTTTTATTCACTTGCTTGACAAGCTTTTACTTTACTCGTGAGAAAATACTTTGAGCTTTTACTTGGTTTTTATTCACTTCACCTATTAGACTGGACGTTCACCTATTATAATGAATGCAGATGATGTCAATAGTCTTGCATTAGATGAGGTTCGGTGCTAGTGTTGGTAGTAAAACTTGTTTTACATACAGTTAATTGTGGTGATAATGATTATATCATACGAGTTTACCGGGCGATCTAGGTAATAGTTCCACTAGATAAATGTAGTGCTTGCAGTTTAGGTCTAGGTAATACTGGCATTAGATGAGTTTAGTGATGGCGATCTAGATAATATTTGCATTAGATAAGTTTATTGCTGACGATCTAGGTAATATTTGCATTAGATAAGTTTATTGCTGGTGATCTAGGTAATATTTCCGTTAGATAAGTTTATTGCTGGCGATCAAGGTAATATTTCCGTTAGATAAGTTTATTGCTGGTGATCTAGGTAATATTTCCGTTAGATAAGTTTATTGCTGGCGATCAAGGTAATATTTCCGTTAGATAAGTTTATTGCTGACGATCTAGGAAATATTTGGATTAGATAAGTTTATTGCTGACGATGTAGGTATTATATATGCATAAGATAAGTTTATTGCTGGCGATCTAGGTAATACTGGCATTAGATGAGTTTAGTGCTGGCGATCTAGGTAGGCCTAATATTTGCATTAGATAAGTAAATTGCTGACGATCTCGGTAATATTTGCATTAGATAAGTTTATTGCTGACGATGTAGGTAATATTTGCATTAGATAAATTTATTGCTGACGATGTAGGTAATATTTGCATTAGATAAGTTTATTGCTGACGATCTAGGTAATATTTGCATTAGATAAGTTTATTGCTGGTGATTTAGATAATATTTGCATTAGATAAGTTTATTGCTGACGATCTAGGTAATATTTGCATTAGATAAGTTTATTGCTGGCGATCTAGGTAATATTTGCATTAGATAAGTTTATTGCTGGTGATTTAGATAATATTTGTATTAGATAATTTTATTGCTGACGATCTAGGTAATATTTCCGTTAGATAAGTTTATTGCTGGAGATCTAGGTAATATTTGCATTAGATAAGTTTATTGCTGGCGATCTAGGTAATATTTGCATTAGATAAGTTTATTTCTGGTGATTTTGGTAATATTTGCATTAGATAATTTTATTGCTGACGATCTAGGTAATATTTCCGTTAGATAAGTTTATTGCTGACGATCTAGGTAATATTTCCGTTAGATAAGTTTATTGCTGACGATCTAGGTAATATTTGCATTAGATAAGTTTATTGCTGGTGATCTAGGTAATATTTGCATTAGATAAGTTTATTGCTGACGATCTAGGTAATATTTGCATTAGATAAGTTTATTGCTGGCGATCTAGGTAATATTTGCATTAGATAAGTTTATTGCTGGTGATTTAGGTAATATTTCCGTTAGATAAGTTTATTGCGGACGATCTAGGTAATATTTGCATTAGATAAGTTTATTGCTGACGATCTAGGTAATATTTCCGTTAGATAAGTTTATTGCTGACGATCTAGGTAATAGTTCCGTTAGATACGTTTATTGCTGACGATCTAGGTAATATTTGCATTAGATAAGTTTATTGCTGACGATCTAGGTAATATTTGCATTAGATAAGTTTATTGCTGGTGATTTAGATAATATTTCCGTTAGATAAGTTTATTGCTGACGATATAGGTAATATTTCCGTTAGATAAGTTTATTCCTGACGATCTAGGTAATATTTGCATTAGATAAGTTTATTGCTGACGATCTAGGTAATATTTGCATTAGATAAGTTTATTGCTGGTGATTTAGGTAATATTTGCATTAGATAAGTTTATTGCTGACGATCTAGGTAATATTTCCGTTAGATAAGTTTATTGCTGACGATCTAGGTAATATTTCCGTTAGATAAGTTTATTGCTGACGATCTAGGTAATATTTGCATTAGATAAGTTTATTGCTGGTGATCTAGGTAATATTTGCATTAGATAAGTTTATTGCTGACGATATAGTTAATATTTGCATTAGATAAGTTTATTGCTGGTGATCTAGGTAATATTTGCATTAGATAAGTTTATTGCTGGTGATTTAGATAATATTTCCGTTAGATAAGTTTATTGCTGACGATATAGGTAATATTTCCGTTAAATAAGTTTATTGCTGACGATCTAGGTAATATTTGCATTAGATAAGTTTATTGCTGACGATCTAGGTAATATTTGCATTAGATAAGTTTATTGCTGGTGATTTAGGTAATATTTGCATTAGATAAGTTTATTGCTGACGATCTAGGTAATATTTCCGTTAGATAAGTTTATTGCTGACGATCTAGGTAATATTTCCGTTAGATAAGTTTATTGCTGACGATCTAGGTAATATTTGCATTAGATAAGTTTATTGCTGGTGATCTAGGTAATATTTGCATTAGATAAGTTTATTGCTGACGATCTAGGTAATATTTGCATTAGATAAGTTTATTGCTGGCGATCTAGGTAATATTTGCATTAGATAAGTTTATTGCTGGTGATTTAGGTAATATTTCCGTTAGATAAGTTTATTGCTGACGATCTAGGTAATATTTGCATTAGATAAGTTTATTGCTGACGATCTAGGTAATATTTCCGTTAGATAAGTTTATTGCTGACGATCTAGGTAATATTTGCATTAGATAAGTTTATTGCTGACGATCTAGGTAATATTTGCATTAGATAAGTTTATTGCTGGCGATCTAGGTAATATTTGCATTAGATAAGTTTATTGCTGACGATCTAGGTAATATTTCCGTTAGATAAGTTTAATGCTGACGATCTAGGTAATATTTGCATTAGATAAGTTTATTGCTGACGATCTAGGTAATATTTCCGTTAGATAAGTTTATTGCTGACGATCTAGGTAATATTTCCGTAAGATAAGTTTATTGCTGACGATCTAGGTAATATTTGCATTAGATAAGTTTATTGCTGACGATCTAGGTAATATTTGCATTAGATAAGTTTATTGCTGGTGATTTAGGTAATATTTGCATTAGATAAGTTTATTGCTGACGATCTAGGTAATATTTCCGTTAGATAAGTTTATTGCTGACGATCTAGGTAATATTTCCGTTAGATAAGTTTATTGCTGACGATCTAGGCAATATTTGCATTAGATAAGTTTATTGCTGGTGATCTAGGTAATATTTGCATTAGATAAGGTTATTGCTGACGATCTAGGTAATATTTGCATTAGATAAGTTTATTGCTGGCGATCTAGGTAATATTTGCATTAGATAAGTTTATTGCTGGTGATTTAGGTAATATTTCCGTTAGATAAGTTTATTGCTGACGATATAGGTAATATTTCCGTTAGATAAGTTTATTGCTGACGATCTAGGTAATATTTGCATTAGATAAGTTTATTGATGACGATCTAGGTAATATTTGCATTAGATAAGTTTATTGCTGGTGATTTAGGTAATATTTGCATTAGATAAGTTTATTGCTGACGATCTAGGTAATATTTCCGTTAGATAAGTTTATTGCTGACGATCTAGGTAATATTTGCATTAGATAAGTTTATTGCTGACGATCTAGGTAATATTTGCATTAGATAAGTTTATTGCTGGTGATTTAGGTAATATTTCCGTTAGATAAGTTTATTGCTGACGATATAGGTAATATTTCCGTTAGATAAGTTTATTGCTGACGATCTAGGTAATATTTGCATTAGATAAGTTTATTGCTGGTGATCTAGGTAATATTTGCATTAGATAAGTTTATTGCTGACGATATAGTTAATATTTGCATTAGATAAGTTTATTGCTGGTGATCTAGGTAATATTTGCATTAGATAAGTTTATTGCTGGTGATTTAGATAATATTTCCGTTAGATAAGTTTATTGCTGACGATCTAGGTAATATTTGCATTAGATAAGTTTATTGCTGGCGATCTAGGTAATATTTGCATTAGATAAGTTTATTGCTGACGATCTAGGTAATATTTCCGTTAGATAAGTTTAATGCTGACGATCTAGGTAATATTTCCGTTAGATAAGTTTATTGCTGACGATCTAGGTAATATTTCCGTTAGATAAGTTTATTGCTGGTGATTTAGATAATATTTGTATTAGATAAGTTTATTGCTGACGATGTAGGTAATATTTGCATTAGATAAGTTTATTGCTGGCGATCTAGGTAATATTTGCATTAGATAAGTTTATTGCTGGTGATTAACATTTTTATGTCTCATAGGCTTCAGAGATACTATGTAAGTTGTGAATTATTTTAAAATATCGTTTTTCTAAAATTTAAGTATCTGTAAAACCTGAGACCGAACTGAGCCCTAGGACATTAAAAACGTGGTTGTAGTTTTTTATTTATTTATTTATTTTTTTTTTATTTTTACAACAAAGTAGGACAGGTACACATGTTACTAAAATCACAAATCTAGGAGTAATTTTTTAGTTTTTCTGATAATACTAGTGATTTACAAAAGACTCCGAGATTTACATACATTGATCCTAGACTCCTAGATTTAGGATCAGTGCATGAATGGATTAATATTCATGCACAAATATTATATAACTGTCAGTTGAAAATTACTATTGATGCATTTTTAGTACAGTAAAGCATTTTTATCATTAAGTCTATCTGCAATCCTTTGTTTTGCAGTTCTCTTGAAATGGCGTAGAAGATATGGATTCGAGTAAAACATAAAAAATATTAATTTATCGATTATATAATTATATTGAACAAACATACGATTTATCATTGTAAATAAGCAGTATTTAATATTAATTTATAGAACATATCTTAGTTAAAAGTTAAAGTTTAAAGGTCGTGATACAGATACGATGACTGATCAGGGATTTTGAATGATTCACACTCATTGCATAGCATTATCTTTTAACTGAATGAGGTTAAAACGTGAAAAGATTTAAAATATTGTCAGCATTAAGCTATCGAAGTTCTTCGAATCGAAACAAACACGGTGTGGCAAACTGTCGACACACCTTCGTGTTAAGGTGCTTTATTTAAGTCGTAGTTAGCCAGTTTTTTTCTTCTAAAAATCAAGCAAATTATTAGAGGGATCGTTTGATAACTACAAATGGAACTTTTTGAAGGAATAGTAGGCCTTAATCTGTTACAAAGACTACATTCGTTTATACATGCCATCATACTCAATCTAAATGCATTTACGCCCATATCTTGACAATCTTAAGAAAATAAATAAATAAACTTAATTAATTATTAAAAAGGTGAACAACATACTCTAGTGAAAATTACAAAGGATTGGCAAAATTATGATTTTTTAGAATTAATATAAATGTATTATTTCCCACACTTTTAAACTCTACTTAATTAATTGGTAATTTTTATAGCTTATTCAATTTACTCCAATTATAAGGTATTATATTTTCAATAAGAGACGAAGGGTGATTCATTACAGTGTGAACGCCTTGCTTTATGTATCGCAGTATGTTTTTAGAAATGATAAAACAAACAAATCATAACAATGACTAGTTACCGACAGATGTGAAAGTAAATAACTGTTGCAGTATCAGGAAAAGGCTCGCCGGTGTATTGAGTGCAGAGTTAATTAATATTATTACAAAACAAAACAAACAACGAGAGGTCCACTACTCTTGGTGCAAACTGTTTTATATTGTACTCGAACGACGAGAAGTCTACTACTTTAGGTGCAAACTGTTTTGTATTGTACTCGAACGACGAAAAGACCACTATTCTTGGTGCAAACTGTTTTATATTGTACTCGAACGACGAGAAGTCTACTACTTTAGGTGCAAACTGTTTTGTATTGTACTCGAACTGCGAGAAGTTCACTACTTGTTGTGTAAACTGTTTTGTATTGTACTCGAACGACGAGAAGTCCACTACTCTTGGTGCAAACTGTTTTATATTGTACTCGAACGACGAGAAGTCTACTACTTTAGGTGCAAACTGTTTTGTATTGTACTCGAACTGCGAGAAGTTCACTACTTGTTGTGTAAACTGTTTTGTATTGTACTCGAACGACGAGAAGTCCACTACTCTCTGTGCAAACGTTTTGAATTATACTCGAACGGCGAGAAGTCCACTACTTGTGGTGTAAACTGTTTTGTATTGTATTCGAACGACGAGAAGTCCACTACTCTCTGTGCAAACGTTTTGAATTATACTCGAACTGCGAGAAGTTCACTACTTGTGGTGTAAACTGTTTTGTATTGTACTCGAACGACGAGAAGTCCACTACTCTCTGTGCAAACGTTTTGAATTATACTCGAACGGCGAGAAGTCTTGTGGTGTAAACTGTTTTGTATTGTATTCGAACGACGAGAAGTCCACTACTATAAGATAACCTGTCTGAAGACATTTTGTACAGAGCTGTTTGTGTAGCTTGTGAATTAGAATATGAGATATCTTGAAAATGAGTTCGTTATTATCACCATAAAGTCTCTTTAGACAAATCAACAAAAATACAATTAATATGCAACGCTAGTTTTGAGGGGTCCACTTCCATTCTGTTGATGAACTCATGACCACTTCCATTCTGTTGATGAACTCATGACCACTGGTTCAGTTACCCTGTCCGCCTGGTGGAAGTCCTATGGTATGAGAGCTGAGTGTTAGGGAGTATACGGTTTTCCCCCAGAGAACAGAATGGTATAAGATATGGATTCGCTTTATAATGACAAATTTTAACGAAGTAAAATTTATTTCGTACTAGGCGAGTAGCAAGGTGTTATCTCTTCATTGAGGTCATACGTTCATAGTTCAAGGTTGTACTTAGAGATGCTAGAATACGGTTCAGAAGGCGTGGTTCCATAATAGAAGGGAGATCCCTGTTACCTCGCCCATACAATAGAAGGGGAGAGGCTCCCATTTTCTTATTTTCTGGATGAGAAGCCAATTTCAGTCATATTATTCGAAACTGATTAAATCCCTACATATTCTTGGTATTTTTATTTATGGATTATGATGTGTCTGAAGTGAAGTTTTTATTGGGTTAGAAGACTTCTTGAGTCCGAGATACTCCTCAATCGCATCGTTAATTTATTGTGGTTTCTATACTATAATATTTTCCTGATAATTCAAGATTCTCTTTGAAATTCTCATTTCCTAATAGCCCCAAAGGCGCCTACACAATGGTTTCTATGTACATGCTAAGGCTGAAAGTCGAAGGGAAATATACAAAGTTAGCCTAAGTAAAAGAATCCATTATCCCTGAATTGTGCATTTGGTCAGGAGTGTGTGTTTGAAATGCACGAAATCCACTGTCAGGGACACGTTCTCTGCAAGGCTATCCAAGAACAATGCCCCTCGCTTCCGCATTAAGTTTATCGTAAACAAATAGAATAAAAATCAAGATTTGTAAGAATTTCACATGTGCAATAAACCAAGGAAAAGACTATACTAGGAATATAACACAATTACTTATTTTTTAAAACCATACAATCCTGCGTCGTGCGATATTTTTTACTTTAAACAGATCCCTTATTGCCAAATAATGCATTGAAGACTCTCCATTTTGAAATGATTCTAAACAATCTATTTAAACTGTTTGAGAAGGAAAGCGAGCGTCAGGATTAAGAGCCTGGGTGAGAGAGAGTGCAGGTTCGAATCCTGCCTGGACTAGAAGTATATATCATTAATGTTCACCTTGTGCTGTATGGATTCGCCCCTAGCTCTGTCTAATCAATAGTCTACGTGTAATGGGCAGAGTAAGATTAAGAACGAGAACGGCCTCTACTAAAACAAATTATAAAAAACTATGTAACACTCAATTGCAATAGAATCGCAACGGTTCCAGAAAATTACTGAAAGTAATATGCAGATAAAAACAATATTTTACTCAACTGAAGATTTCCTATACAATATAAGATACAAATCACTATTATGGACTACATAAATAACATCAATTCAATGACAAATCATGTACATTAAATATTGGTTTTATCGGTGGATTTTAATGTTACCTTAAAAGTCTGCAGAGGCTGTCGGCCAAGGTCGAGGCTGTTGATTTTAATCCCATTAGAACAAAGTTATTTCCGAGTCGAACATACGATCACGCTTATCCAAAGTAAACAGTTTTCCAAACAAATTGCATTTGATCAAGAATACAATTGTGCGTTTGAATTGCATTGTGAATTCCTAATTAGTTTATAGAAACTATTCGGAATATGTATGTATTCGAAATATCAAAAGCAAATCCAATGCACAATATGATAACGTTTAAAATAACATTGCCGGCGTGGTGGCTCAATAACTAAGGCTTTGGACTGCGGGCACAACTTTTGGCCAATAAATAACGGAAAAATATCGATCCGAAAATAACATTGTTCTTATGAGATTAAAACCAACATGGCCGACAACCTCTGCAGACTCTCAAGTGTTTTTGTTATAAGTATACTGAACCACTCTTAAGTCTGATTTATTTTCTGTATAGGTTTATTTTTATCTCGCGAAAAATAGATTTAAAATTAATTAATTTGTTTTGTGCCACTAAGAATCGTTATTGATAAATAAATCTTAGTTTGGTATGTATAAATCTCGGTGTCCCTATAGAAGAAATTAGCATGAAAGTTGATTCTAAAAACACACATTTCATATAAGAAGGCTGAATATCTAAAATAATCTGTTTCAAAATGGCGGTTGTCTAAAAGTTTCAAAGTTAATTATAAAAATACTACAAGTTTTAAACAAACATTTTCAGATACAATATTTGTAAACATTTTGAAAAATTCAGTGATATGCAAATTTAAAAGATCAGACGATACATAGGCCTAACTTATTTTTTTTGTAAGTGAACGAATTTTTATTTGGGTTCTCTCTACCGAGATGACAATACTTTCAGTCTAAACATTTTTGGGTAAAATGTGTAGATTTTTTTATTTTACTTAGAAACTCTTAGAAAGCCACCGTTTTGAAACTAATAATCTTAAAAAACAAGCATCTTTTGAAATAAAACGTGTCAAACGGTTTATGAAATATTCATTTTTGTTGTAAAGAATACATACAGACAGATAACAAATCTTGAAAAAAATCTTGTTATATAGTATTACAATATTTGCTTGTATTGACCTGATTCACAATCCTCTAAAATATGCTACAGTAGAAGCTGGACACCCATATATGCCCCTGTTCTAATATCCTTTCACATTATAAACCCCTTTATTGTCTCCAGGCCATTCTCACAACTAAACGAACAAGCAAAGTCTTGGACTAGTGTATGTATATAAATGTTGCAAACAAAAAGAATTTAGGCAGTATTGGCATTCGAACAGATTACTCAGTCGCAATTGTTTACTAAGGTTATCAATATATCTACCTACAATTATTATATTTAAATTACTTATAATTATAAATCTCAATTTAAAATGTATATTGATGAAAACTTTAAGAGCTTAGGAACCTTGAAACATATCCTTACAAAAGTATCCTGTAGATTTCAAAAATTGCTTGTCCCGCATTTTTTATAATCTTAATAGAAATTTACCTTTTGTTTTTCCTGGCCCCATATGGCGACCGCATATCAAGTAATGTAAACGTTGTGCCGTCCCTACAATAAGTAGCCTACGTTTTGGTCTGCCCTTGCAAACTGTCATGAAGACGTAATTATAGTACTAAACTTTTGATCAATGGACGTAATTAATGTTGGTCAAATATTATATATTTGTCGAAACAAAAGATCCAAAGCTTGGGATAACTTCATGTTTGTAACCTAAATTAACTTGAAGGTAAATACTTCTTCTAATGAGGAACAAACTTTTATATTTTATTCGAGTTTATCTGGTAAGTGTTACCAATGTGAGTACATCAGGTGCGCTGTAAACAGCGTCGTGCGCTGTTTTGTTGGTGTTCTGAGTATTTCTGTCTTTTACGGGAAACGGATATGATAAGTCGCCCCCGCGCCTTATCTGAAACATTCTTTGGCTCTTCGCTACAGTGGCTCAAGGCTGTACAGAGACCACAAACACTATCAAGGCAATTCATGTGTCTTTGACCAAAATTACAACTTCAAATAACACATTCATCCTCTGAAATCTTTTGCTGGGTCCGGGGAAAACACACTTACTCAGAAACCTACGGCTGAGTCCGATAATAATGTACGAAAAACATTTAACAAAAACTGATTCTTTTTAATGAATGAGAATAACGCGTAAAGAAAGCCTTTACTTCCTCCCACTGAAACGTCAACAAGTGTTACGACACAAATTGCTGTTCTATAGAAGACAGTACAGGGTTACGAAGATCGTGTGAAAGTCTGAAATCTTTAATTACAACCTAGTGCCAACTGTAACAGGTTGGCTTCTCTACGACCGATCCGCTCTGTGAAGTAACAATGAAGTATGCATGCTGTCGCAACGCTCTCGACGAGATTCTCTGCCTGGAGTTCTAGGAGAGTACACTAAACTACACCGTCTGCACTTGTAACAGGTTGGCTTCCCTACGACCGATCCGCTCTGTGAAGTAACAATGATGGTATGCATGCTGTCGCAACGCTCTCGGCGAGATTCGCTGCCTGGAGTTCTAGAAGAGTACACTAAACTACACCGTCTGCACTTGTAATAGGTTGGCTTCCCTACGACCGATCCGCTCTGTGAAGTAACAAAGATGGTATGCATGCTGTCGCAACGCTCTCGGCGAGATTCGCTGCCTGGAGTTCTAGGAGAGTACACTAAACTACACCGTCTGCACCTGTAACAGGTTGGGTTGCCTGCAACCGATCCGCTCTGTGATGCAACTAACAGTGATGGTATATGCATGCTGTCGCAACGCTCGCGGCGAGATTCTCTGTCTGGAGTTCTAGGAGAGTACACTAAACTACACCGTCTGCACCTGTAACAGGTTGGCTTCCCTACGACCGATCCGCTCTGTGAAGTAACAATGATTGTATGCATGCTGTCGCAACGCTCTCGGCAAGATTCGCTGCCTGGAGTTCTAGGAGAGTACACTAAACTACACCGTCTGCACCTGTAACAGGTTGGGTTGCCTGCAACCGATCCGCTCTGTGATGCAACAGTGATGGTATATGCATGCTGTCGCAACGCTCGCGGCGAGATTCTCTGTCTGGAGTTCTAGAGAGTACACTAAATTACACCGTCTGCACTTGTAACAGGTTGGCTTCCCTACGACCGATCCGCTCTGTGAAGTAACAATGAAGGTATGCATGCTGTCGCAACGCTCGCGGTGAGATTCGCTGCCTGGAGTTCTAGGAGAGTACACTAAACTACACCGTCTGCACCTGTAACAGGTTGTGTTGCCTGCGACCGATCCGCTCTGTGATGCAACTAACAGTGATGGTATATGCATGCTGTCGCAACTCTCGCGGTGGGATCCGCCGTACAGAGAAGAAAGAAATGTCGCATTCATTAATGCGCTGAATGTGTGTCGGGTAGTTGTTTCTGCTGTTTTGCTATGCGAAGGCATGGTCAGCACATTGCCAGTCCTTCCCTTATTCGCTCTAAATCCTCAAAGATTATAATTATTACTCCACATTTATAATATGCAAATTATTTGTAATCTATGTATAACTGCCACTTCAGCGTTCGTTGCGGCCTTCTGAAAGCTTCCTATGTTTCCTCTTTTTCTGTGCAGGAATAAATAGATTTTTGTAATATGACATCGAGTTCAAGGAACCCATCTTTGGTGAGTATGCCTTTATATTTAAAGAAATTTTAAAATCACGAATTTGTATTTATTTATCTAAACTACAGTGGTTAAAAATATCAAGTATGGTCCAAGAAACGGGAGCAGTATCAGATGATCAGAATCTGGATTTTTATTTCAAAAGCATGGAATGTGAGGATTTTTATAATTGTTTAAAAAGTAAACCAGATTGACTTAAAAACATATTTTCAATTGAAAAACATTATATAGCCGCCCTACATTTTAAAAAAATCCTAATTTAAAAAAGATATAATTGTTCATCTTGAATAACTGTTTGGTTTGGTCTATATTTAGGGATGATCTAAGAATTAGATCGCAAAAGCCGCCTCTGTGGGTGTAACAAATGCCGTATGGTTACCGTATGGTTGGTTGTTGAATTAAGAATATATAAGAAAACAAAAATCTTTATTGCTTACTGTATTTTAAATTTACAAATCCAACAGTCGTAAAAGTACAGCTGAAAATGTACGCTGTCTCTCATGTGTTTTGATATAACAAAAAGGATGCAGCATTTTTATGTCCACCTTTCTAAATGTTCTTCATTGTTATGAGTCCGTACGCTTCGTATACATAACTCTGAAAATCATTGTTGAACCATTTGATCAAAGAGAAAGCTGATTGGCTGAAATGACATTGGCAACATTACTGCAGATCATCCTTCAAGTTTATAGAACCGTACTGTAATACGGAAGTGATAGTAACATCTACATAAAGCAGAAAAGACGCCGACCAATTATTTTTAACAAAGACTAATCTCATCGGAGTCTGAGATTGGTTCCCAAGGATCGCTCAGACACAGTAACCACAATTCACCTTATACAAAAATCCTAACTGGGATAAATAAACGATCCGTAAGATTCCTGATGAACAAAATATTCCCAACAACAAGCACTTTGGAAGTATTGCCTTTTTGTTTCATTTAGTGTGTTATTACTGTTATTCATCAATAAATGTTGGGTGGAGGAAAAGTTTTTTATGTTGAGGAAGTATTTTATCTAGACCCAAAACAAGGCATAAATTTACTGTCATAAATATGTTAACGAAACAATTGAGCTATCGTGTATTTCAGAAAATTTTAAATAATCAACAATGTTAAGTTTTGTTTACAAGCTTCTACAAAATACGAGCTTACAGCTACTATGTTCAATGCCACAATACGAGCTTACAGCTACTATGTTCAATGCCACAATACGAGCTTACAGCTACTATGTTCAATGCCACAATACGAGCTTACAGCTACTATGTTCAATGCCACAATACGAGCTTACAGCTACTATGTTCAATGCCACAATACGAGCTTACAGCTACTATGTTCAATGCCACAATACGAGCTTACAGCTACTATGTTCATTGCCACAATACGAGCTTACAGCTACTATGTTCAATGCCACAATACGAGCTTACAGCTACTATGTTCAATGCCACAATACGAGCTTACAGCTACTATGTTCAATGCCACAATACGAGCTTACACCTACTATGTTCAATGCCACAATTACGATCGAAGAGACTAAGACAGTTTTTACAATATATGATACACAAACCACTATCATTTTCAGGATAAATTCAATTTTACACATTTTCGATGCTTTTTAAATGTAAGGTTTGTGTTTGATGTCTTAGTTGAAGTTAGTTATGGCCTATATCTAAAAAATATTGTGCATATTAGTTTAAGAAAGTATTACATAATATTGCTGGGTTTCAATCGAAAAGACGAAACTAAAAATCTCGTAAGTTGACTATTATTTTTGGTTGAGAAGACTATCAAGTTGAGAAGATATTAAGCACATTTTAAGCACTTACTTTAAAAAAAAAAAATACTATGAATATAAAGGAAAATACTATTATCCTAATATTGAGTATTTGAGGGAACTGTTGGAGAGCTGGAGTTAATACCAAAAACATTTAATTTGTAAACAATTTTTTCTTGCCAATTCTTTCTGGTGATGAAAACAAAATTAAGATTGTAGTAAATGATAATTAGAGTGATTGCATGATCATTCTTGATCTTAAAAGCACAACTTATTTCGTGAAATAAGTTGGCTTGTTAGCTTATGGTGTTGTAGTATTTTGCTTATGCAGACTTATGAGTTTGCATTAGTTTTAAAATAATTGTTGGTTGGTTGTTCACATAAAAAACAGTTGTGTAAAATAATTTAATGACGAGTGGTGTAAATGTGTTTATAACAGAAGTGCCAATATGAAGGCATTGGCCACACAGTAGTTTTATTTACTCACCGTGTAGTAAATATACATATAAATACCTTCACTGTTCAGATCGTACTACAGTACTTTGATTTCCAGCGGCGGGAAATACTTTGTACGTCCGTTCTATCCACTCATCTCCATCCCGAGCACGCTGTCAAGTCTTCTCTGAATTACCAGCTGTAGAAGTGCTTGACGTAAGCTACTGATGTCATCCCTATAACGGATTGGACTTATTTATTTAACGAAGTATGGTTAACATCGGTGGCCTTTCATAGGGCGAAGAAATATGCTTTGGTATAGCAAGTATTGTAGTTCAACTGCTTACTTTTAATATTAAATATTCCTCACACATACTTACAGTAATGTAATACCTTACTTTCCCACCAAACTTTTATGTACAGCTGACTTTAGAAGAATGAAAATGTTATCTAGTTCATTGTTGTGGTTTAAATCTTTCAAATTTTTTAGCGATCTTGCTAATTTGCATCTCTCTTTAGCAACCGTCAAATGTATAATAGATCATATTTAGTTTGACGGAATTGTCTTGAAGTTAAACATGTTGTTTGTGTTTTTGCACTTACCGTTTTTATTGTCTGTTTTTATTTGCAACCAAATCAGCTGCTTACTAGAACATTGAATAAATTTTATGAGCTGATGTTTTCCGAAGTGATACAGGATGATTGTATTTTTAGCGTTTTCTCATCCTTTTCGTTTTTCTTGTATTTAATTCCTGCTACCTACCAGAATACTGAATCTAGTACTAAATCTAGTTTGTGTTTTTTCCACCTAGTCTTCTAAGTTTTCTGTCTGGTGTGTGTAACCGTCAACTTCGTAATACATCACAGAATATATTTGATGTATCGGTATATACAAGTGGTAAATCTATGTTTATGTTTTTCCACCTATTTTCCAAGTTTTCCGTCTGGTGTCTAAACGTCAACTTCGTAATACATCACAGAATATATTTTATGTATAGGTGTATACAAGTGGTAAATCTATGTTTGTGTTTTTGACACCTAATCGTACTATTTTTCTGTCTTGTATTTGCGACCGTCAGCTCCCTGTAGATCATTGAATCTATTTGATGGACTGGTGTATACAAATGTCATATTCTGTGTTTGTTTTTTACGCAAATCTTCCTATTTTTCTGTCTGTCGTTTGCAGCTGTCATCTTTCTAAATGATCACTGAATCTATTTGGTTGAGTGGTGTGTTCAAGTGCCATATTCTGTGTTTTGTTTTTTTTTTCTACTCCCAATCTTCCTATTTTCCGTTTGCTGTTTAAAACCGTCAGCTTCCTAGTAGATCACTAAATCTATTTTATGGACTGGTACCACATTATGTGTTTGTGTTTTTAGCACATAATCTTTCTATTTTACTTCTTGTTTCTGCAACCATCAGCTGTCTAATTCACAGAAGCAGTCAAGTTAGGCCCCCACTGTACTCGCTGAAAGTCATTCACCTTCCTTCGCCCAGCGTGGCGGTGACCCACTCCTCTCACCGAACTGCGTCATTCCTTACCAGTGGTGGTTGTGAGTAACTGCCACCTCTTTCAATTTAACTAACTGGAAAATTGCGCGTTGTGAGTCCAAATTACATGTACAAATTATATCTGATGATAATATATTTCACTTTTAATGGCAAATTTCGGTGATAAAGTGCATGATGTGTGGTATTGTCACTTGTTAAGATTGGGTAGTCTCTCAGGAAGTTATTTGTTGGTGGCTAATTGCCAGGACTTACGGATTCGAAACAACCACGCTTAGTGTCCCATTTTATTTGTTATCTTAACAAGCTTCAAAATCAGTAGCCCAAAAGTCGTGATCTAACCCAACAAGTGACCGTCCGATATCGGACGGTCTATCACTCTCAACAAGTGGTGACCGTCCGATATCGGACGGTCAAACATCACTGTGAAAATTTGATGTTATATCATTATGGCTACGTTTTTCGTCAAAACTAATCGATACTAATTGAAAGTCGATTAAATTCTGAATCGATTGTTATCAGTATCGATAATACTATCCACATGACAACTAGATGGAGAGAAGAAGAATCCAATGTTTACGATTTCATTTCGCCATTTCTTTAGTTGGCGTCTGTCAGTAAACTGTTTGTTTACATTCTGGTTTGAAGTACTTTGTGCAATGTTTTATTAGAATTGTTAGTGAAATAATTTAGAATTTATTACAATATATATAAATAATGTATGATTGATAAAATTATAATAACAGGCTAAGAAATTTATGAATACACAATTTTATAAAATGTTACCATAGAAACATCAATTTTCGGTAAAATGCACTATTTTAAGTTTTATCATTATAAATTCCTATAATAAACCCTATAAACAGTACATTTTCTGAAAGTTTATAAAATTTGGAAAAACTTGTATATCTTGGAATTGTGAATTGACTAGTATGTATTACATTTCCAGGTACCCTACCCCCCCCCCAAAATTCTTTTTGGTAAAACTTTTTTTTTATTTTATAAAAGGAAAAAAGTAAATAAGTGTTTATACTTATGTTATTTATTTTATATAAAAACACAGAATCTTACAAGTAAAATGATATAAAATAATACTAAATCTAAGGATCAGAAGTATTTTTAATTGTTTTTTTTTTTTAATATCCTTGCAAAACTAGGAAAATTGGGCTGCCAATAGAGGGTTTTTAGTTGCCAGTAGTTGGGCTAAAGGTCTGGGGTATTACATACTTAGCGTGAATAATGTAATGGTGATAACATTAAAGTGACGTAAAAGTACTACGTGTATCCCTCGTGACTTTCAAACAATTATGATTATTAAAATTCTAAAAGAATTTCTTAAAATGAGGAGACGGACTTTGCTTCGTAAAGTTGCACAATAATGAAGTAATTAGTTATGCTTAGTTTTAACACAGATTAGAAAATGGAAGTATTTTATGTTGAACATAATCTATATTATAGTTTAGAATTTAGAAAAAAACCTGAAATTTTGGGACCTGTTTCTAATTAATTGTTATATGAACTAAGCATAGTAAACTGTACAATAATAGACTAAAAATGGGTTTTTTCTAACCGAAACATGTCTCGCTATCATTCAATATAATATAGGCACCCTCAGGATAGGCGGTATAAATAATAATTTGAAGTCAGTTTGTTGAATTGTTGAGTGAACACAGTGTTGATGTAGTCAGAAAGATAAAGGATGCACTGTTGTACTATTGCATACCCATGTGTGTTTGCAAAACTACAGGCTGCTCGTAAAAATTGTAAATTTAATAGCATGTGTTTAAACCGTGACCTAGTTCTCTAAAACTACATCATTGCTCTGGTAGGCTTTAGAAACGGTTGAAAGATGGTTGAAGATAACGGTAAGCAAAGGCGAGTTTATGACTTATTACGAACTATTACATGTTTTATGGACATGAGTTGTTAGATAAAAGTCATGGTGAGTAGGAAGTAAAAGTCTTTAGGAAGCTTTTTTGTGTATTCCTATATAAAGTAAAACTGTTATCTGATCTTCAAGTTACAGTTATTCACATGAATACGCCGACACGACTTTTGCGATTGAAGGCGAATATGAAGGATTACACAAGTGTTGGATAGATGTGGATGACCTGTTTAGTTTAGTTACTAAATGAGTTCGACTTATGCTCAGAAAGGTCCATTTATTAACTGCCCAACAGCCAGGGCAACTAAGGCCATTTGTTTGGTGGACGCGTTGAGTGGCGTTGGGCAGTTTGAACGCTACCAGACACATTGAATTGCCCACCATGCTCAACGAGCGCTATTTGGGAAGTTTGACAACGTGCGGTAAGGTAGTAAGAAATGCAGTGATATTATTATATATAAAACGAAACTATGTATGTAAAAGGCAAAACAATTACTCAGGCATCAGAAGTTCTCCAACTTCCCGATACGCTGGAGAGGTGAAATTTGACTGACAGGTTTTCAAATAAGAAAACCAAGGGCGTTGATCGCCCTCAGACCTCAAGACTGCTCTCCACCGGGTTACAAACTTAGTTCCCATTTTTGTCTTTTGGCTGAATAAATTTAAAATAAATTCCATATGAAAACACGGTGCTTTTGTCAAAGTATCAACGCACATATAGGCCTACTTTTATGTTGGGGGGGGGGGGGGGAAATAATACCAAAAAAATATTTTTTTACTACCACAATAGGCTTACTGACTTTATCTTACGCATATGGATTAAGAAAAAAAGTCATAAAACTAACAACTGTTATGATCATTTTAATATGACAATAATATTGAATGAGCGTGATTATTCTGCAGTTTTCGTCGAGAAGAGATTTGCGTCATTTATCTCTTCTGGTGAAGAGGAATGAAGATAATTCGCGGTCGCCAGTCACGGTCAGTGTTTGCATTGTCCTGGACAGGTTTGCCGCGAGTCTAAAGATCCCAAGTCGACCTTGAACGAGCATCCTTAGCATCCTCCTTGTTGCCAGAATGCCAGACGGACCAAGTAAAGTCTCGACTCACTTTCATAGGTGGCAATAGAGAGTTTTGAACTCAACATTGTCCTTGACGGGTTTGCCGTGAGTCTTACGATCAAAAGTCAACCTTTGAGCAAACATCCTTTTCATCCTCCTTGATGCCAGACGGACTACGTAAAGTCACGTCTAACTTCCATAGGTGGCAATGGTGATTTTTGAACTCAACATTGTCCTTGACGGGTTTGCCGTGTGTCTTACAATCCCAAGTCAACCTTTGAGCAAGCATTCTTTTCATCTTCCTTGATGCCAGACGGACTACATAAAGTCAAACCTCACTTTCATAGGTGGCCTCACTTTCAATGGTGATTTTTGAACTCAACATTGTCCTTGACGGGTTTCCTGTGAATGTTAAAAATCCCAAGTCAACTTTTGAGCAAGCATCCTTGTTGTCAGACGAACTACGTAAAGCCAAGCATCACATCCATAAAAGGAAATGGAGATTTTTAAACTCAACAATATCCCTGACAAGTTCTCCGTGAGTCTTAAGATCCTAAGTCAACCTGTGAGCAAGCACTCTTGGAAATCTCCTTGTTGTCAGACGGATTACTTCAGTAGGTGGCAATGGGGATTTTTAAACTTGACATTGTCTTTGATAGGTTCGCCGTGTGTCTTAAGATCCTAAGTTGACCTTTTGTCGAGCATCCTTGGCATTATCCTTGTTGCCCAATGCTCTACGGAAAGTCAATCCTCACTTCAATATGTGGTAATAGGGACTTTTGAAATTCACATTGTGTTTGACAGGTTTGCCATGAGTATAAGCTTCCAAGTCGACATTTGAGCGAGCATCCTCTTGGCAACCTCCTTGTTCCCAGATGTGTTGTGACACATAGAGCAAAAACAGGTCACTTCTATTGAGGCAATGGGGATTTTTTTAACTCAACAATGGCCTTGACATGATCGCTTTAATTTTAAAGATTCCAAGTCGACATTAAACTAGTATCTTGTGCTTCCTTCTTGTTGCAGACAACGAACGAAATACGGCTCACTTCTACAGATGGCAATGGGGAATTTTAACTCAACAATATTTTGAAATGTAAGATTAAAAAATTTCATAAAAATTATTTTTATTATGTGGATAGTGTGTGACAGTTATTATCAGTAAGCGGTGTGTTAATATTATCAATCAACTCATTTTATGGTGCCACTCTTGATGATTTGCTGACTTGTTCAGTTAACATCGGAATGGACGCTTCTCAGTTATATATATTCCAGATTATTACAACAAAATCTTCACACACAAAAATAAAATCAGAAAGGGGTGGCTTGGTCTCTATTTATTTACATTATAAAGCGATCTTCCATGATTAAAAAAAATTGTATCTTCATTTCCAATAACCGAGATAGCAAGAGTTCAATCTTCTTGTCACATTACTTTGTTTAACAGTTTCAGCTTGCTAAAACCATGTCCACAATTAGTTGATCACTGCCAGTCTTCTAACCTTTCTGCGAACAAGTTACATTTGTTAGCTGGTCAGGAGATAAATAAATTTAACAGTTTAATGTTTTAATTTCCTATTGTTGTTTGAAATTGAAGTGATCTAAGATTAAATGTAATGTCTGAAAATAAGGATTATTATAAATGAAAAAGTATTCAGTTTGAATATGATGATACTGTATTTAAAAAGTCACCAGTGTATTTCTCATATGTAGACTATTAGTGCCTTGATGAAGTTCATAGGATAGATTCTTATCTGATCTTCGCTACCAGCATAAGTCCTATCTCGTTTACAAACATGTTAAAGCTTAGACCCGGTCGTTTACAGGAAACCATCACTCAGTTAAACCTGATAAAATGTAAAAATTCGCCTCATGAAACCAACTACAATGCTCTGGTTTAGCTTGAAATGAAATCTGTTGGTGGACTCCCTACTTCATTTTCTTTCTCTTGGATACTCTTATATCCAACTCAAATTTCTGTCGCTTCTCGTCACAAGTCAATGATGGTGCCTTGTTAAAAGCATCGTAACAGGTTACAATTTACGATTCAGATAATGATAAATATTTTGATTCAAGATATTTTTCAGATTTTTCACTTATTTCTTTGCTGCTTTAGTGCCTGCAGCTAATTTTCTCCTTTGAGCATCTGATATAATTAAAAAAAATCTTATTTGTATTTATTTCGAAGGAGTCGTTAGCTGCTTTAATGAAAGTGAAATGCTCACAGACATTTGTTCATTTTTTACATTTGGATATCAAGAATAATTAATATACTCGTAGTATTAATGGTTGGTTGTTTGGTTGGTAGGCCTATATTATATGAAAATCTTTATTATAATACTTTCTCAAATAAACAGTAGCCTTTTATTGTAAGCATCTACTATGGAGTAGGCCGCACAGTCAACCTGATCTCCTTTCAACGCAGAGTCGTACTGATATTCCGATCAGATTCGCGTATGAGAATAGGAGATTATCAAGTAGCATGGGAATCCATAATCAAGTGTGCAGTGGTATAGGTAGAGGGCACTGCCTCTGTTCAGGCGGATATAGAGTGGGTCGCACAGCCAACCTGATCTCCTTTCTACAGCAGAGTGCAATTATTGTTTGTGTCTGAGTGCGCCGCTCCGCGACTTTCTCCCGCTGAAGGTGAAACCTTTCACGTTCCAAGCGGCCCCATATCGACCTCGGGCCTCCTACACTGGGGTCTCCATGGTACTGTACCGTTGTACGCTCACATCGACTTCGGGCCTCCTAGACTGGGGTCCTCATGGTACTGTACAGTTGTACGCTCACGTCCACTTCGGGCCTCCTAGACTGGGGTCCTCATGGTACTGTACCTTTGTACCCTCATGTCGACCTCGGGCCTCATAGACTGGGGTCCTCATGGTACTGTACAGTTGTACGCTCACGTCGACCTCGGGCCTCCTAGACTGGGGTGCTCATGGTACTGTACCTTTGTACCCTCACGTCGACCTCGGGCCTCCTAGACTGGGGTCCTCATGGTACTGTACCTTTGTACCCTCACGTCGACCTCGGGCCTCCTAGACTGGGGTCCTCATGGTACTGTACCTTTGTACCCTCACGTCGACCTCGGGCCTCCTAGACTGGGGTCCTCATGGTACTGTACCTTTGTACCCTCACGTCGACCTCGGGCCTCCTAAACTGGGGTCCTCATGGTACTGTACCTTTGAACCCTCACGTCGACCTCGGGCCTCCTAGACTGGGGTCCTCATGGTACTGTACCTTTGTACCCTCATGTCGACCTCGGGCCTCATAGACTGGGGTCCTCATGGTACTGTACAGTTGTACCCTCACGTCGACCTCGGGCCTCCTAGACTGGGGTCCTCATGGTACTGTACCTTTGTACCCTCATGTCGACCTCGAGCCTCCTAGACTGGGGTCCTCATGGTACTGTACCTTTGTACCCTCACGTCGACCTCGGGCCTCCTAGACTTGGGTCCTCATGGTACTGTACCTTTGTACCCTCATGTCGACCTCGGGCCTCCTAGACTGGGGTCCTCATGGTACTGTACCTTTGTACCCTCATGTCGACCTCGGGCCTCCTAGACTGGAGTCCCCCTAGTATTGTACTTTTGTTGGCTCGGTTGAAACTGTGCCTTCATCAACTTATTGCACAACCAACAGTAGTGAAAGTTGCATCTCAAGCAGATCCCAAATATTAAACATTGATGAATAGTCTACGTTTTAACTTTTAATAATATACTATTTATGCAGTTCAAATTACCATTCGTCACCTCATGAGGGAAATATTTGAACGTTGTACGAATCTTGGACAAAATAATTTAAGGTTGCCATGATCTCGTACTTCAAGAGCGTAACAGATTTAATGCAAGTCACCATCACTACCAGGTAATGAAGTTCAAGGACATGTAAGAAGATTGTGGATATCTCGACAAAGGTGTGTTTAGATCATAATACTGGTGTTCATGATGAGCAAAGAGTTGAACCTCTACCGGTACCTTTCACTGCAACCAGTTTCTAAAAGTATTCTCCTAAAAAATATGTATTATTTAGAACAATCCGAGCTGTTTGTGATTATTTTCTTCTTACAGTAACTAATAAACATTACATAGCTTAGTTTAGTGCAGTCTGTAATAAACATTACATAGCTTAGTTTAGTGCAGTCTGTAATAAACATTACATAGCTTAGTTTAGTGCAGTCTGTAATAAACATTACATAGCTTAGTTTAGTGCAGTCTGTAATAAACATTATATAGCTTAGTTTAGTGCAGTCTGTAATAAACATTACATAGCTTAGTTTAGTGCAGTCTGTAATAAACATTACATAGCTTAGTTTAGTGCAGTCTGTAATAAACATTACATAGCTTAGTTTAGTGCAGTATGTAATAAACATTACATAGCTTAGTTTAGTCCAGTCTGTAATAAACATTATATAGCTTAGTTTAGTGCAGTCTGTAATAAACATTATATAGCTTAGTTTAGTGTAGTCTGTAATAAACATTACATAGCTTAGTTTAGTGCAGTCGTTAAAATATTTTGATTAGTGGAAATGAATCTACTTAAATGTTGGGTTTTAGAAGCCATTATACTTATTGTATAACTGAGGATTTAGTACTACATTAATTGTGTTTTTAGTAAAGAAATTGTGTTTAAACATCACACTAGAGAGAAGAGGGGCGGGGCTTGTTGGAGATGACCCAGCCACCAGGAAGTGCAGCAGTGAAAGCCGGAACTGCAAGTGCAGCGGCTTCCTGGCCTGGGACATGCTTCACTACAGAACCCACTTGCTGTCATGTCATGCTAATCTATTTCATAACTAGGGATTCAGAAACCTCCTTGCCGGCGTTCTGGAACTGGAGTACGGTGCTGAAGTATTCATGGAACGTCGCCTACTAGGGTGTCGCTAGTGACTGAAACGTCTGTAAAAACTAATTTAGGTTGTTGCTCAAGAAAAGCTTATCGCCAATGGATCAAACCTTGGCAAGAACCAGAATTTCCACTCAGTAAAGTTGAGTGGTGCAGATTTCTAGAATTGTTTTCATTTTAAATCACAAATTACGCTCGTTATCGATCACAAGCTCATGCTTGGCTTTTAAAATCTGAATTTTGAACAAATATTTATCATAACTTATAGAAATCGGAACTATTAACACCTGTTTTGTTTGGTACTTTCTAGACTCGTTCTGCCCTCGATGGTTAAATAAAATGAGTTTTACCAGTATCCAACACTCAAACTTCTGACTTCATCATCATCATCATCATCATCGCTTCCTCCAAGTATCGCTGGATTACAGCAAGCGCACTAATCTCGACACAAATAATTTAAATATATCATATTTGTTATCAGTTGGCCAACTATTAGTTTGATTTACTACTCTGCTCCGTAAAGTCGTAAAGTCATGTGTATGTATGAGTTGGTGGTGAAACAGTCTGTAACCCGAGTTCAGTCGTACTTTGTCATATGGTAATATATAAAACATTATTCCACTTTGATCGATATGACACGTATCGATGTGCAAGTCATATTTGATGTAAGAGTTCAATAGCATTGTTCGCATTGGAATGTCTGATACGAAGTTGTTTACAAGATTAATTAACTTTGATACAAATACATCGGTTAGGTCCTATATTTTGCAGCTTTGATCACACCTGCCATGTTTTTTTTTTTTTTTTTTATTTTAAAATTTAACCGATAACCCCTAATTGGCCACAATAAGAACGACGTGTACAGTATTAAAGACACTTCTAATTTCCTCATGTTAAATGTCTCAGGAACAATACCTCCGATGTTGACCTAGCTGTGAGTCCGAGTGGTAGTTATTTACTTCAGAAATATATTCCCAATAGTGCACCCATCCAGTGCACTATTGGATGCGACCTCTGTTTTTTTTACCCTCTTAGTCGTTGATTATTTGAATATCTTTAGTTCACTCCAATCAAAACATATTGGCTGCATGTGCAATATTTTACTTTCAGTGGGTGATATAATTCAATGTGATAGAATTGTTACTCATTGAAACTATCCAACATTTATCTCCCGCTTGCAAGTACACTAATTGTTTGTTGGTTTATTCAGTATACAATGTGTTCAAATCGTTTGTCAGTCAATATAGCGTAATGTTTTCAAATCTTTAGTTGACGTAATATATATACAGTATATATATATATATATATATATATATATATATATATATATATATATATATATATATAAATTTTCAAATAGTTTGTTAGTTCAAATTTGAGTTTTTATTAATTTTTATGTACATTATTTGTATGATTCATTCCCTAATTACACAGTGTGTATTGGTGGTTAAACAGAATTCAGTTACCTACACTGTATAAGTTGTATGAGAGGGATAATTATCGCTTCGGCTGCGTAGCGGATCGATAGCGGGCGTAGTCGGTTTCCAGCTAAACTATTTATCCAAGCTCCTGCATACTATTCAATAGAATAACAGGAATGCGAGTAAAAAACGTTTAAAAAACCAAACCAAGTCCTTTGAAATATTCTTACTTATACTAAAAGGCCAGTAACTTCAGATATAGGCTACCAACAGTGCAAATGGACGTGTGCTCCATTGTTACTCATGTCTCCGCGCTCATCAGTTTAATCATTTTAACAGTTTTCCAAAATAACTATTAATATAACAACGATCCACTATCTTTCACAATCTCTAAAGAAGACTCTTAACTCAAAAATTGTTGTTCTAAAACATGCTGTTAACAAATAACTCGCCAAATAAATACAGACTGTCTAGAAAGTAACCAGATTATTTCGCGTTCCAAAGTCAAATTCGAGTACAAATTCGTTAAAACCCTTTGAATGTTTGAAATTTAATATTTTGTTCATATAACGGTACTGGTATCAACTGTTGGGATACGTAAATTCATAACATTTACAACAAAATAATTAAATGGATTCCACTCAACATCGATTTTATAATGGTAAATCAGTAACTACAGCAGCTATCTCATATATAGATTCAATAATTGATTCCATCGATAAAAATGAATGTCATAGGAGTCTTTATGGACCTGTCAAAAGCATTTGACAGTGTTGACCATTCCATATTAATAAAAAAAATTAAAAATTCTTGGAGTAAAAAAATATGAGTGGTTTAAATCATATCTCGAAAACAGATTTCAATTTATAAACATATCACAAGTTTAAAACAATAAATTGAGAAAATGTCATTCATATTTACAACATATCCAATTTGGTGTCCCTCTAGGATCATTATTAGGACCAATTTTATTTGTTTGTTACATAAAAAACTTAGGACTACCTCTTAAAAATATCCCACAGAGTAACTTGTGCTTATACGCAGATGATTCTAATTTTAAAATATCAACAAAAGATTTTAATTAATTTGAATGTCTATCAAAGTTTGAACTAACAAACATTAACAATTTATAAATAAACATAACTTAACTTTAAATATTGAAAAAAAAAACAAAATTAATTTCTTTTAAAACTATACAAAACAATAAGATAGACATACCAAATAATATTATATTTAATAATAAAAATATTGAAAAATAAAACATCACAAATTTCCTTGGCATTGGTCAACTTTTAACTTGGAACAAACACATAAACAATTATTTCTAAAGTAGTTCAGGAATATATGCACTTTATAGAATGTCATTTTTATGTAATATTAAAACATTTAAAACAATTTATCATGCAAGTAAAAATTTCTTATGGTATTTGATTATATGGCACAACCAGTAAACAAAATCTTGATCAAGTCCTTAAACTAAAAAAAAGAGCCTTAAGAATCATGAACAAATACAAAGTACCACTGTACGTGTATCGGTTGGCGGTTGGGCATCTCAGACTACGGTGTCATGAGAGTACCTTAATGTATGGCGATTGTATTGATATATTTAATAATAGGATCAATCAGCTAAAACCTTTTTTAAAGATATGAAAATTCTCACAGTATATAGATAATACATTTACGACACAATTTTATTCATAATGAAAAGCCTAACAGAAATTAATATTACTTTTCAGATACGTAGACTAATTATAATACAAGAAATAAAATTTACATCATATCCGCACATCATAAACTAAATTTATATATATAAACATTATATATACATGGGACCAACATTTTTTAGATTTTTACCAGAAATTATAAAAAAGAGAACAACTTTAATAAATTCAAAATAACACTAAGAAAATACTTAGCTGATGCTGCACTATACTCAATCGAAGAATCCTTCAAAATCAAGAATAATATCCAATAAAGAAGAAAACAAAATTAAATAAAAAGAAATATAGCACAAAAATCAAAATTTCAATTTAAGATACCAAGAAAATAAATTAAAAAATTTTTTTTATCAATAGAAGCATAATCAATTAAACCGCTGGGTCAAGCGTATACTTTTTATTGGCTGATGTTTAGTTGCACCGGCGGTCATATCTGGGTCTCTTCAGGTAGAACGCACAGCCCTACCTAGACACACTTCCATTCCGGGATATTACATGTAATCACAGACAAATTCAACAAAAAGTTTACTTAGGTGAAACAATATAATATACTGATGTATGTTTGGTATACATTATGGTTACCGATAGCGTAGTAGAATTCACTGATAGTTGAGTGTGAAAAATGTTTAAATTCAGTAGTGAAACTTTCTAAAAAAATATTGTTTTTATAATGATTTCCAAACTTAGCCGTATGTAGTTCTTATAAGAGAGGCTTACTGCAGATTTTCATTTTCCCCGGTAAACAGGACGATGACTTAGGCCTTTAAGGTACACTATCATTGCTTTGGTTTATCATAATAATATCAGCTATAATAATTATCTTTTTAACTGGCTTTATCATATAAGACAACGTTTAATTCTTTAGCAAATTTATGTAGAACACACGGTTACCAAAAAAATCTAGTGATATTACTGAAGAGTCTGGAAGGGGTGATTTCAAAATCAATATGAAATATACTTTCAAATAATAGCAATAATGGATTACAACAATATACCAATAGATTATTACAATATGAAAATGAATTCACAGTTATTATTTTGACACCAAAGGAAAGGTAATTTGTCTAGTTTAGCAATCTATTACAAAATTAAATAAAGACGTCCATTATAAAATATCCACGATATTGACAATCTAAACACATGAACTGACATAAATACAAATTGCCTCTTTTCTATCTCCCACAACGACCACAATGATTTAAATGTAATACTATCAACATGTACTCACCCCATATATATTATAATAATCACTTCTTATCAAAGTTTGCACATTTCTTTATAGGTACTCATTATACATCCTTATAAGAACAACGAATAATGTAATCAACTAAACTTACCATGAGGCAAACATCGTCTTTTACGCATACAAAACACAAACATAATGATATATGATATCCTAACCTGCCCATAATGCACACTGAGGTATATCAACAAGACAACAATTTGTTAAAATAATCAGCAACACGTACAGTAGTATTGACCTGCCGTCCACCCATACAAGTACAGTAGTATTGACCCTGCCGCCCACCCATACAAGTACAGTAGTATTGACCCTGCCGCCCACCCATTCAAGTACAGTAGTATTGACCCTGCCGCCCACCCATACAAGTACAGTAGTATTGACCCTGCCGCCCACCCATACAAGTACAGTAGTATTGACCCTGCCGCCCACCCATACAAGTACAATAGTATTGACCCTGCCGCCCACCCATACAAGTACAGTAGTATTGACCCTGCCGCCCACCCATACAAGTACATTAGTATTGACCCTGCCGCCCACCCATACAAGTTCAGTAGTATTGACCCTTCCGCCCACCCATACAAGTACAGTAGTATTGACCCTGCCGCCCACCCATACAAGTTCAGTAGTATTGACCCTGCCGCCCACCCATACAAGTACAGTAGTATTGACCCTGCCGCCCACCCATACAAGTTCAGTGGTATTGACCCTCCCGCCCACCCATACAATTTCAGTGGTATTGACCCTCCCGCCCACCCATACAAGTACATTAGTATTGACCCTGCCGCCCACCCATACAAGTACAGTAGTATTGACCCTGCCGCCCACCCATACAAGTTCAGTGGTATTGACCCTTCCGCCCACCCATACAAGTTCAGTAGTATTGACCCTTCCGCCCACCCATACAAGTACAGTAGTATTGACCCTGCCGCCCACCCATACAAGTACAGTAGTATTGACCCTTCCGCCCACCCATACAAGTACAGTAGTATTGACCCTGCCGCCCACCCATACAAGTTCAGTAGTATTGACCCTTCCGCCCACCCATACAAGTACAGTAGTATTGACCCTGCCGCCCACCCATACACGTACAGTAGTATTGACCCTCCCGCCCACCCATACAAGTTCAGTAGTATTGGCCCTTCCGCCCACCCATACAAGTACAGTAGTATTGACCCTCCCGCCCACCCATACAAGTTCAGTAGTATTGACCCTGCCGCCCACCCATACACGTTCAGTAGTATTGGCCCTTCCTCCCACCCATACAAGTACAGTAGTATTGACCCTCCCGCCCACCCATACAAGTTCAGTAGTATTGGCCCTTCCGCCCACCCATACAAGTTCAGTAGTATTGACCCTCCCGCCCACCCATACAAGTTCAGTAGTATTGACCCTGCCGCCCACCCATACAAGTTCAGTGGTATTGACCCTCCCGCCCGCCCATACAATTTCAGTGGTATTGACCCTCCCGCCCACCCATACAAGTACATTAGTATTGACCCTGCCGCCCACCCATACAAGTACAGTAGTATTGACCCTGCCGCCCACCCATACAAGTTCAGTGGTATTGACCCTTCCGCCCACCCATACAAGTTCAGTAGTATTGACCCTGCCGCCCACCCATACAAGTTCAGTAGTATTGACCCTTCCGCCCACCCATACAAGTACAGTAGTATTGACCCTGCCGCCCACCCATACAAGTACAGTAGTATTGACCCTTCCGCCCACCCATACAAGTACAGTAGTATTGACCCTGCCGCCCACCCATACAAGTTCAGTAGTATTGACCCTTCCGCCCACCCATACAAGTACAGTAGTATTGACCCTGCCGCCCACCCATACACGTACAGTAGTATTGACCCTCCCGCCCACCCATACAAGTTCAGTAGTATTGGCCCTTCCGCCCACCCATACAAGTTCAGTAATATTGACCCTTCCGCCCACCCATACAAGTACAGTAGTATTGACCCTGCCGCCCACCCATACAAGTACAGTAGTATTGACCCTGCCGCCCACCCATACACGTACAGTAGTATTGACCCTCCCGCCCACCCATACAATTTCAGTGGTATTGACCATCCCGCCCACCCATACAAGTTCAGTAGTATTGACCCTTCCGCCCACCCCTACATGTGCACCAAGGCTATAACAAGGCTCTTCATGAAATCCTAGTTTAAAGCAATACTCACGTTTATATTCTATACTTTTCAGTTAAAAATTCCAAAACTGAAATAATTATAAACAAATACTGCCAATTATTAACAAATACCCGCCCGACCCACCAATACACGTACAGTGGTGATGACCCGCCCGCCCACCCATACACGTGCAATGGTGATGACTCCGCCGCCCACCCATATACGTGCAGTGGTGGAGTTTTCTTGGGATAAATGTGTTACGAAAATTAATAAATAAATAATCGACTATATTACGTCAATTATTTAAACCGACCATGGCCCGGTGCAACTAGACACTGTTTCAAAAGGTGCGAAATGACCACAGGTGCAACTGGACATAGTAATTAGGACCAACCTCTGGTCGCCGGTACAACTGGACAACCTCCCTTTTACTATAGCCGACAGCCCTTGCTTTTTACAGGCTAGTTCTCTGCGCTTGCTTACGCTTCCCTCTGTAGCTCTCACCAAACCATCACATCAATATAGAAGTTTAGCCTGAAGCCGTTCTCCTGTATAACAAAGTTTTGTAGTATACAAAACCCTGTAAGTGTACTGTAGGACAGATCCGTAGTGCAATGATGTCAGAGTTAGTAGAAATGGCATAAACATTTCAAACTAAAACTAAGTTATCCAATCTTTTGTGTGATGTTTATGTTTTTTATATCAGTTGTTTGAAATATATTATCAAATTAACGCCGATGTTACTCTTAAAGGGAAAAGGAGACGTTGATGGGATGCTTTTACTCTTTAGGATTAGAAACCCTTTTTTAGTGGATCTCCACGATACAAAAACTTCCTGCCTAATTTCGTGAAAATCTTTCTGTGGTTCCAGGGTTTTCGTGATGAGCCAGTACAGCCTTTTTTTAAATTTTATATTCAACTAGGGGACACCCCTGATTGAGCTGAAGATCCTTATATATAATACGTGAAGCCGTTTTTTGTCAACGCAACTCTTCCCTTATTTCTTGACCAATATAAACGGTTTAGTTGTCAACAAATTTGCCTCTGTTCGTAGTTGTGCAATAAGGTCTTAATTGTTCAACATTTTCACCCTTAAGGGCATGCGAAGCCCTCAAAATACGTTTTTTTGCCATAAGAATAACATGGGGAGAGATTTAATGAACCGAACAGACAGTTTTTCAAATGTAAATAATGATTTCTAAAAAGTTTTAACAGCTGTTGGAATGTAAACAATGGTGTTTGCAATAGTAAGGAGGTTAGATATTTTATAATGATAAACCAGGGATAGGTGTAATGAACACGTTTGAAATAGGTTCAGTAATATAATTGTGTGTTTATACTAATAAATAGGTTACGACGCAAGTAATGTGAGTGAGATATTGTAAATAAATTTAATATTGTGATTTTACATTATACAGTTATATTATTTTATTATTTGTAGTGAAAATTCACAGCCCGAGGCGTAACGAGCGCAGCGAGTGACGGGGTTGGCACGCGACGCTTGCAGGGGTATCCCCTAGTTAAACTCCTAATGCATCTATAGGGTAATGTCAAACATACAAAATAAACATGTTTATTTGTTTATAAAACAGCTGTTATTATATTAATTTACTAAAATCAACCCAATGTTATTCTTATGGAAAAAAAGGAAATTTTGAGGGGCTGTTTGTATCTCTTAGTAATACAATTTCAAAAAATCATTCTTAGTGGGTCCCTTCGATTCGAAACTTTCTTTAAACTTTCTTGTAAATCCGTTTGGTGGTTTTTTGAGATTTTGTGATGAGTGAGTGTCAGTCAATGGTGTTTGGCTTTTATAATATAGTTTATAGATTATTGTATTGAATTGTAAACATTGTGTTAAATCCTATATACTGTACTGTGAAAGGGTGGGGAAAATTAAATAATTTAGTTTAATTTATTTAACCGGACTATATAGCAATTAATTATTCCAGTCAAACAGACATTAGTAGTTTGTGAAATCCTTTTCCACTTTCTTTTAACAAAACGCCCTCTCCCTCTCCTAAAATTTACGTTTAGTGGCTTAAAGTCTGCCGAAACACCGCAAAGGCGAGGGGCATTATTCGTTTCCCAGAAGATTTCCGACTTCCTGGTATGATCCTCTGGCGCCATGAAGTCCACAGGAGATACGCCAGGAATGCGTCTGGGATCTTCGACTTCCGGGAAGGTGTGTGTGTATCCTTGGACCGCCCTCGGTGACTCAAAGGGTCCTGTTTCCTGTGCCCTAACCATTCATTACGGGAGAAAGCTGGTCAATGGAGTCGGTAAATACATGGACGAACTGTTTTATTGTGTCTCCATCACAGCCAATCACAGTACGGTGTAGCCATTAACACATTGGAAATAAAATAATATTTTAACAAGAAATATAGGTACTCTTGTTAGTCATAATTTTAAAATACAATATTAAGCTGAATTCTGCCTTGATTCACCATTAGTAGTAAGCTAGAATTGTATTAAAGTTAATTAAAGGATGTTTTATTATACCTGCGCTGCTTGCAAGGATGGAATCGCTCAGATGGTCACCCGTCCAAGGCACAGCCACGCAAGTTTGACGGCGTTATCTTGCGATAACGTCGGAACTCTCCTGTCAAAGCTACTGGCAAATTTTTATGTTTACACCAAACAAACAACTATTCCAATTCTATTTTTAGAATACAGATGCAATGCAGTGTTGAGATATTCATCTTAAATATAATACGACGAAGCCTATTTGGATATTTGTATACTTAAATGACTAATAAAGATATGCATTTTATTTGGGCTTATCAAATTAATTTATTGTCGTATCATGAAATTAATGTATTCGTTCATTTACTTTTTCATTAATATCGTTGATCTTAATTTGCTAATGACTGGATCGGCTGGGCTACGAAGGCGAGCATTTCTCGAGGTTGCGTTTGGAGAATGAAGGCTCTAGTATGGCGAAAAGCGGTAGCTGGCCTTGCGCGCACTATTTACTCACCATAATGTAGACAAACTATGGTCAATAGTTTCGGAGGAATTTTAATATATACCTTAAAGATTTATATATATTAAAACTTATATATTTTCAGCCGTATTTGAAGACCGAATTTATTGAAAAAATAAACATTCAAACCTACTTAAATCATATACATATCCTTGGTGACGCTTGAGAGATGAAAATCGATCTCCAGAAAAAAATTACTCAAATCAAAGCTTTTTTCTTTATAATGCGTTTTTACGATTGAAAACTCGCAAACAAGTAAAAACATATTTTTAACTAGCATATTTGCGTTCACATTTTTTCTTGAAGCCGTTAAAAGTGGTATAGTGAAATTAATTACCACAATATCTGTACCTATTTTTACTTATATCGTTATAAATTTGTATTTTGTAACTTTTAGTTGCTTGTAAGTAAAAACAGTGTTACTAGCATTTACTATACTGACATAAATTATTACTGTAATCTAGATTTTTGCTTCCAGTTGCACATTCCTGGTGGGGGGGGGGTTGTATTTTACAACATTTCCATCGGTACATGAGAATATTTTTGTAGTGTTGTAGAAGTATGCTCTTTGTTGAATCTATATTTATAAAAGAGGATGTATGTATATATATGTGTGTGTTTGAAGTTTATGCGCTGCCAAACTATCCAACCGACCGCCATGAAACTTTAGGATGTTGTCCTGTATACTCCCGAGATGGTTTCTGTGAAGTTTGATGCAGATCCGTCCACAGGGTCCCGCCCCACGGGCTCCTAAAGATCCCATGTTATTCAAATGGAGAATCTGAATTGTTTACAAAAAACATATGACTGTGTGTTTTAATGTAGTTTCACATGCCATAAGCAGATTGAAGTTCTCACAACAACAGTACTGTATATGTTTTGATTTATTGTAGTTCTACATTTCACCTTGAGAGTGTAGCACACACTACTTTTACTTGATCAGGTGATCTGTATTTGGTGTTAACCTTTTTTCCTCGGTAATTAAAACATGTGGTGAAACGTGAAAATAAAAAATAAATAATTATTTGTTTTGCAGTTTACTTTTTATGACATGCCTCCTAAAAAATCTTATTTTGGTATGTCAATGAAAAATGAAAGGTGAGACAACGTCCGCCGGGTTCAGCTAGTAATTGTATTAAATGTTTTTCAGACTAGACTCTATTATATAGTATATTTCATAACAAGAGTGGAAAGTGGGGTTTTGCATGTTCGAGACCATATGTTTGAAGTGCGAGACTTGTCGAGCACTTCAAATGGTCGAGAACATACAAAACACTTTCACTCGAGTTTTGAACGATACTTTTCACTACACTACGGAATAAAAACTCATTTTTGGAATGTTAACTGTTTATTAAATTAGAAACATGTTTTAAAAACAGGTGTTGTTGACTGTGGAAAATTTTCGGTTGTAAACAATGTTACTTTCGGTAGTAAACAATAGACAGCTGTTGAAAATATGATGTTTCGCAGGTTGTAAACACATAACGAAAATAGCTGAACTCATAGTAGTGTAGTGAAAAATATATTTCTTAGACTAGAGACCTACAAAAGACCCGAGGCCATAATTTAATCTTAAATGACAGTACTGTAGTTGAAATTTAATTGTAAGCCCTTAATAAATGTTACTACATAGTACGAGACTGATTCTGCACTTGAACAATTTCCTTGTCCTTACTCCTGCATTTTCGTAGAAGAAGTTGCAAATTTGGACGTTATTTTTATGTATGTTTATTATTGTATTTCGTGGAAAACAGTTCAGTTTTCACCGATTAGTATGGTTCATAAAGACTTGCATAAATTAGTATCGTAATGAATTTGGATTACTGGTCAGCACTTTAACAATTTGTGTAGGTTGTCTGTTTACCGGTCGGCACTAGTGGCATAGTGCTGTAATCCAGCTACTTGGGGACAAAGTGTGGAGGAGATTATAGGCGATATGTTCTATGCTCAGTCATCTTAATACTGACATGGCGTCTGGTCAATGGTTGCCATCGACGTAGACAACTAGAGAAGTCTGGGGTGTCCATGTTGGGTGTTAATCAGTGTCAGGGTGTTATATAGGAGATATAACTGAGTGTCAGGCTTGTCAATTAGCTTAAAAAAACTGTGTACTGCATTTATTCGACTGAACTTATATTTTTTCGGTTGTGTGCCGGAAAGGGAAAGATCGTCTAGTTTTTAACTGAATTATTACATAATCACAATTCCCTGAGTAATGAATGTCATAGGATAAATCCGTGCCCTCTTGTAACTTCTTCCTACTCATAAAAGCCTTTTCGTATGCCCGCTGCCTCGACAAGTACAGTTTTCCTGGCGTGATTGTTGACGGTCTTGTTGGGGCTTTGGGGCGTAATTCAGTCTCAAGTAGCGAACAGTTGGTGTCGTAACAAGTTACAATGTGACACCTACATGTGATGCCACATTCAATCAATGGTACTGCTATTATTGTTCTACGGCTTTCCTGGCGTGCATGATTTCATAAATAATATTGTTTAATTTGTACAAGTATTTTTACTCTTGATTGAATGCTTACTGTAAGGTCGTTTGGTTTGTTAGCCTAGAATTCTTTCCCTGTATTTTTCTGTATTCAACGAATATATTGCAGTCATTATTTATTATTAAACGTATCGATTTTATAGAATGATTCGTTTGTGAATTCCTCTGGTCTGAGAAAAGTAAATGTCGTTTGCCGAAATCGATCACTAGGGTGTTGGTGAATTGTGTGCTTATATTGTAGTATATGTGTGCATTTTGCACTTGTACTGTAGTATATTTTTTGCTTTATTAGTGCATTTTGTCCTGTACTGTAGTATATTTGTGCTTTTTGAGCTTATGTTTTACAGTAATATATTTGTGCATTTTGTACTTGAAATATATTTGTGCAATTTATGCTTATTCTCTAATATACTGTATTTGTGCATTTTGGGATTATGTTGTAATATTGTTGTGCATTTTGTACTTGTATTGCCCCGTTAAGTTGTAAAATAAAACTCAATAACTAAACAGAAAATATCAGTTCAAGAGGTACCGGTAAGTAAAGTGTAAAATCCAATAACACTTGTTTTAATAAAATAAAAGTACCTAATAGACGATATTATCTCAATTGCTTAAGAAACAATCGATTCTCCACAAATCAGTAAAAGCACGCTTCATAAATTAGTTTTACTGCCGTTTTACTTTCTCAGTTGCAGATTAGAATTATGTTTACCGTTACGTGTGGCCAGTCTTTATGTAACAGACGCTGGCTATCAAGACAATGTGCCCTAAATGGCCTATTACTGTGATACAATTCGCCTCCCACAGTGACATTGACGCATCTCTCGCCAGTTCTTGATTTGTAGCCTTACTTTCCAAATACTGTAAGTCCCTCTTAGAGCTCTTCTTCGCAGATAGTGGTAAGTCATTTGTTATGTGGTGACACACGGCAACTCGTGTCTGTGCGTGCCTTAGTTTTTCGTGCTGTTTTTTGTGTGTCTTTTATTCATGAAAACTGCCAGTTTAATTTCAGCAGCTGATGAAATTAGATTTTTAAAAGAAAGTTCGTTGGAATATAAAGTTATTTTTATTTCATCTTTACTTTAGAAAGCCCTTAAAACAAATTACTACTGTACAAAACTATTAATTTGAACTGTGGTCATATTATACTGTACCACTTTTATGTCTTCCATCAATTATTCTCAAATCAACTTCTGTGTTATGAGTAAATCTTTGAAAAAAATAATTTGATTCATTTACTTTGCATTCAGTCCTGTTTCAAACGAAAACTTGAGGAAATTAAAACAGTATTTACTTACCCAAACAGGAACTAAAAATAAAATATACTTCTCTTCAAATAAAATTAACTGTATTTAAAAAATAAATAAAACTGGCAAACAAATAAAAATAATATAAATTCAAACTTAATCACTTTACTACTTTTATACTTTACAATTACTTTTCTATAGAATAGCTAATTGGGTTTAAGAACTCTAGAACAAGATGTTAACACCTTCAAGTCTGGTTAAAGGATCAGGGGAGTAGTAACTCACATCCTCAGCTTTGAGTCTATTTGATTTCAACCAATCAGGAAGCTACACAATTAAGCAGCTGATTCAGGCTGTAAATATAGCTTGTGAAAAAAATATATTTAAATCTTTTTTTCTTACAAATAAAATGATATTCTACAATATGGACTGCAGCTATGGGATACTGCAAGTAATTCAAAGAAACCAGCCTAATATACAAGAAAGATTGTTAGAGCACCTTGGTATGTACATTGATGGTGTACACAGACACGTGTATTCATTAGTATGTATCAAACAAAACCTTTCGCCACTTGGTATGTACATAGATGGTGTACACAGACTCGTGTATTCATTAGTATGTATCAAACAAAACCTTTCGCCACTTGGTATGTACATAGATGGTGTACACAGACTCTTGTATTCATTAGTATGTATCAAACAAAACCTTTAACACTTGGTTTGTACATAGATGGTGTACACAGACACGTGTATTCATTAGTATGTATCAAACAAAACCTTTAACCACTTGGTTTGTACATAGATGGTGTACACAGACACGTGTATTCATTAGTATGTATCAAACAAAACCTTTCGCCACTTGGTATGTACATAGATGGTCTACACAGACTCTTGTATTCATTAGTATGTATCAAACAAAACCTTTCGCCACTTGGTATGTACATAGATGGTGTACACAGACACGTTTATTCATTAGTACGTATCAAACAAAACCTTTCGCCACTTGGTATGTACATAGATGGTGTACACAGACTCGTGTATTCATTATTATGTTTCAAACAAAACCTTTCGCCACTTGGTATGTACATAGATGGTGTACACAGACTCGTGTATTCAATAGTATGTAGGCCTATTAAACAAAAGCTTTCGCCACTTGGTATGTACATAGATGGTCTACACAGACTCGTGTATTCATTAGTATGTATCAAACAAAACCTTTCGCCACTTGGTATGTACATAGATGGTGTACATAGACTCGTGTATTCATTAGTATGTATAAAATAAAACCTTTCGCCACTTGGTATGTACATAGATGGTCTACAAAGACTCGTGTATTCATTAGTATGTATCAAACAAAACCTTTCGCCACTTGGTATGTACATAGATGGTGTACATAGACTCGTGTATTCATTAGTATGTATCAAATAAAACCTTTCGCCAGTTCCAACTATAAGACAGGAAATCTAATGAAGATACAGTGATTGTTATTTGTTGTCACCCTTATCTCCTAGCCGTGAACTACGACTACTTGTATGTGTATAGTAGATTGTAAGTGTAACAATCGATAACATCTAATTCAAGTCAAAATAATAATTTTGCAATATTTATGTGTTTATATCATCATTACATACGTGACAAGGAACAACGAACGACAGGAACCGTGTGGACATGGACATAGTAGACTCAGATTACTTATACAGTAAATGTAATAAAGGACGATATTACTTACTATGGTGAACGGGGTTTTTAACAAAAATGTATTATTATTGTATATATTTTTATAAGCGGTGAGAAATTAAAGCAAGGTCAAATAAATGTCTTCCATATTGCTTTGACTTAAAATGACAATTATTCTCAATTATTCTCCCACAATAAATAAAAAAAATAGTTATTTTATTAACAATGTGTCAGCCAGAAATATTTAAATAAGAAAATATTTATTTTGGTTCTTGAATGAGATAACCGTATTATATAATGTTGCCTGTTTGAATTTAGGTGTACTTTATATTTTGTAATTTATTTATTTGAGAACATAAATTTGTTATTATAACGGTATACAGGGTGTTTTTTTTTTTTTTTTTTTTTTTTTTTTTTTTTTTTTTTTTTTTTTTTTTTTTTTTTTTTAACTATCCATCATTGTGATGTTGGAAACTAGAAGTCTGTGAAAATATTAAATGAGAAATCTTACCTTGTTTTTAGATACAATTAAAATCTAATACAGCTGTCGATCTGCATTGGTTCACTTCAAGTTCACTTTAACAGTTGATAATGGGTAACAGTGCTGCCAATATCAATTTATCAGTGACAAAATAGTAAATATATTTGTTTAAATTTTGGAGTATTATAATTTAATACACTATTCTGCTAAATCGTGAAATAAGACTAGCAAAGCATACATTTTCGAAATGTTTGTTGTAATATTTTAGGTTAGATCATTTTAATTTTGAAACTAAATTTTAAAAACAATTGTGTCAATGGTAAGCTCCATAAGGAATCCAACCATTTTGAGCTCTCATATATACGGTGTTAAACAAAATATTGAAAACTGCCAAGAATACAAAAGTATTAAAATTACTATTTCTATCTAAAAAATCATAAAATAAGAAAAAACAAAGTTGACCACCATATTAGAAAATAGTGGCGTTTTATTTTAATTTGAAATACATATTTTTATTTGTCTCTAAATCAAAGTAAGGTTTCCCATTTAAAGTTTTTTGTCAGACTTATAGTTTCCAAAATCAAAATGGTGGCCCATTAAAAAAATATACCCTTTATAAAATCTTTAGAATACGCCATACAGACTCAATGTTAGTAGTTGAAAAAACTAATCTTTTATTTATTTTATTTGTTTTTGTGAAAATAATTATCATTATAAGGCAAAGCTTATTTGGAAGATATCTACTTTAACCTTGCTTTAATAATAAATTGTAAGTTAAGAGTAAAAAAGTGGAGCTTGGAAACAAAATGTTAGGCTTATAACTAACAAAACGTTAATTGTAACTTTGTTGTCTGTGTCTTAAGAAAGTATAACTTGTAAAGTTTACTTGTTATGGTCGATATTGTAATCCCTGTGGCTGCGGTTCGTCTTGGATGTAAATAAAGAACCAAACCGACGGCGGGGTAAGGGATCAAAATTGGTTCACTCCCACACTTGACCGTCGTTGATGGTTGTAGGAGGGGTAGTGGTAATGTGGAATTGAGTTCATGTTGGAGTGGGTTTTAGACTTCCACATGGCGTTCTAGAAAGGCCAGCTTTAATTTGTATAATTTTGCTTATAGTGGAAATTGTACTTTAAAAAAAATTGGTTCGTACTTTAAAAAAATACTGACCTTACTATCAATAGTAATTCACTTATTTAACTCCAATCTCATATATTTTAACAACTGATTAGTTGATTTAGTTCAAGTTAAGTTTAACTTAACTCAGTTTAAATGTGCTAGACGCATTAATAATCGTTACGTAGATCTTTCTTCAAAGCTTTTGATTTATTGCTGCTCATTTTTATAAAAAGTTTGTAGAGCTCTCCCACGTGATTGAAAGCCAGAAGGACACAGGCAGTTTCCTTGCGAGGCAGTTGTGTATAAAACTTTTCCTTGCGATATTGAGACACAAGGAGCGTCTCCCTCAAAGGGCGAAACTATTTTTTTTATTAAGAGTCTGCAGAGGCTGTCGGCCATGTTGGTTTTAATACCATAAGAACAATGTTATTTCAGAACCAGACATACGATCACGCGTATCCAGTCTAAACATTTATTGTTCAACGGATTTTCTCCAAACAAATTGCATTTGACCAAGAATTAAATTATAACTCTTGGATTTCCTTTGCAAATTCCTAATTAGTTTTACAGAAAAAAATAACAAAAATAATTTAGTTTGAAGCTCACCTATTTTTCAAAACTAGGAGTAGGCCTATGTATAAAAAAATATGAAAAACAAACCCATTGCGTAATACGATACGTTTACAATGACACCGCATACACAACTTTTGGTCAGCAATAAATAACGAGAAAAAATGGATTCGCACATTGTAGTTTATTAAATGACCCTAATGTTTTTTAACAACATTTCGGGAGGTCACTTATCTTCCTTTGAAATTTACAATTATTGGTGTTCTTCAATACACAGCAGTACACAGAGTGCCTGGCCGAGGGAGTTGAGCAGTACACAGAGTGTCTGGCCGAGGGAGTTGAGCAGTACACAGAATGCCTGGCCGAGGGAGTTGAGCAATACACAGTGTGCCTGGCCGAGGGAGTTGAGCAGTACACATTGTGCCTGGCCGAGGGAGTTGAGCAGTACACAGAGTGTCTGGCCGAGAGAGTTGAGCAGTACACAGAATGCCTGGCCGAGGGAGTTTAGCAGTACACAGTGTGCCTGGCCGAGGAAGTTGAGCAGTAGCCTACACAGAGTGTCTGGCCGAGGGAGTTGAGCAGTACACAGTGTGCCTGGCCGAGGGAGTTGAGCAGTACACAGTGTGCCTGGCCGAGGGAGTTGAGCAGTACAGTACACAGAATGCCTGGCCGAGTGAGTTGAGCAGTACACAGTGTGCCTGGCCGAGGGAGTTGAGCAGTACACAGTGTGCCTGGCCGCCCCTGCAGCCGTAACACGGGCTTGCGACACCGCTCTGGTCTGCCGCCCGCAACAGTTCTTGCCGAGAGAAATGTCGAGTCCTCAATATAGACACGCCATACTTATTCATGCAGTACACCTCAGTACAACTGGAAGTAAAAAAGTACAACGAACAGATTTTCGAGGAACCTGCAAGTAAAATTGTAGAAGGGTTTAACGTAATATTAATGTACAAGCAGTGTTATAGAATACATTTTTTTTTTAACTAACAGAATGTAAGGCAAAAACACAAATACCTGATCAAAGTTAAACAAATTATTCAGGGAGATTCCAGACAGAGAATGTTGTCAATGGAGGTTCCATCATATAATTTATAAATGCAGTAGTCCTATCCATTGAAATACGAGGATGTGATTCAATTTGTCAGAATTCAGTGTCTTGGTCCCTTCAATAACAAATCTAGCATTCTCTCCCAGAGCTGTGGCACCTTCACTCAGTGACCTTCCCTTTCAATAACAAATATAGCATTCTCTCCCAGAGCTGCGGCTCCTTCACTCAGTGTCTTGGTCCCTTCAATAACAAATCTAGCATTCTCTCCCAGAGCTGTGGCACCTTCACTCAGTGACTTTCCCTTTCAATAACAAATATAGCATTCTCTCCCAGAGATGCGGCTCCTTAACTTAGTGTTTTGGTCCCTTCAATAACAAATCTATCATTCTCTCCCAGAGCTGTGGCACCTTCACTCAGTGACTTTCCCTTTCAATAACAAAAATAGCATTGTCTCCCAGAGCTGTGGCTCCTTCACTCAGTTACTTGCCCTTTCAATAACAAATCTAGCATTCTCTCCCAGAGCTGTAGCACCTTCACTCAGTGACTTGCTCTTTCAATAACAAATATAGCATTCTCTCCCAGAGCTGCGGCTCCTTCACTCAGTGACTTGGTCCCTTCAGTAACAAATCTAGCATTCTCTCCCAGAGATGTGGCTCCTTCACTCAGTGACTTGCCCTTTCAATAACAAATATAGCATTCTTTCCCAGAGCTGTGGCTCCTTCACTCAGTGACTTGCCCTTTCAATAACAAATCTAGCATTCTCTCCCAGAGCTGTGGCTCCTTCACTTAGTGACTTGGTCACTTCAGTAACAAATCTAGCATTCTCTCCCAGAGCTGCGGCTCCTTCACTCAGTGTCTTGGTCCCTTCAATAACAAATCTAGCATTCTCTCCCAGAGCTGTGGCACCTTCACTCAGTGACTTTCCCTTTCAAAAACAAATATAGCATTCTCTCCCAGAGCTGTGGCTCCTTCACTCAGTTACTTGCCCTTTCAATAACAAATATAGCATTCTCTCCCAGAACTGTGGCACCTTCACTCAGTGACTTTCCCTTTCAATAACAAATATAGCATTCTCTCCCAGAGCTGTGGCACCTTCACTCAGTGACTTTCCCTTTCAATAACAAAAATAGCATTCTCTCCCAGATCTGTGGCTCCTTCACTCAGTTACTTGCCCTTTCAATAACAAATATAGCATTCTCTCCCAGAGCTGTGGCACCTTCACTCAGTGACTTTCCCTTTCAATAACAAATATAGCATTCTCTCCCAGAGCTGTGGCTCCTTCACTCAGTGACTTGCCCTTTCAATAACAAATCTAGCATTCTCTCCCAGAGCTGTGGCTCCTTCACTCAGTGACTTGGTCACTTCAGTAACAAATCTAGCATTCTCTCCCAGAGCTGTGGCTCCTTCACTCAGTGACTTGGTCACTTCAGTAACAAATCTAGCATTCTCTCCCAGAGCTGTAGCTCCTTCGCTAAGTCACTTGGTCCCTTCAATAACAAATCTAGCATTCTCTCCCAGACTAGTGCCCAGCCCCTTCCCTTAAATAGTGACTGGTACTGGCTCTCTAGAGGTGTTGTCCTGCCACTCAATGGTCTCCTCCCTTTAATAAACAATTCACCACTCTCTTATATGTGTGGTTATATTACTTTAGAGGTTAAGACCCTTCACTTAAAGGTTTAAGGGTTTAGCGTTTACAATACTGATGTATAATTATACTAACCAACATTACAAAATAAATATTGTAGTCAAAACTTTTTCATACAACATTAATAGATATGGCAAACAATGCTAAACGTAAGCACAACATAAATAATCACAAACATAACCTAATCATAACTTTTAACTTATGGTTTCCTAGAGGTGACGGGTGGCTGATGCAGTATATACATATATGTGTTGACATAGTGCAACGTTTATGTTTCCGAATAAAAAAATTAATTTAATAATAGGTATGATTTGTTACTATGTGCTATTTACATATTTAGTAAACATTATGAAAAATAAAAAACGGCATGTTATATGTTATTTAGATTTAGCAAACACTAAGACAAATAAAATGAAACACTGAATACACCCTGGGATTAAATAATAAAATTAAACTCAAAATGTAATCAAAACATGAACTTATATATCTAAGAAACCCTAAAGTACTAAATTGTTAGTAAATACTGTCGTAGAATCACGAATTTTATATTTGTTGCAATGGTTTTCCGTGAAGTATAGTGTAGGAAAGTATTATAGCAATTTTTTACATTTCAATAATTTATTATAAAACATGTTCCATTAAAATAGAGGGTAGCATCATTGAATATTTACGTTGTAGAAGTTCAGCCAAAATCTGTTCTATACTAAAGTAATTCTATACTATACTCTGGTAAGACTATACATCTTAAAAAACTATAATTCATGAAATTAATGATAAAACTAGTGGAGCACTAGTTTCAAGATTCTCAGCCTATATCGTGAACCCTTGTAAAACCCATTTCAAACATGATCCGTGAGGGTACGACATAATTGCGCGTGGAGACTATGCGCGATTTTGTCGTACTTAGATTATTTTCTCTCTGTCAGGATGACAGATTTTTGACATGCGCTACTTTTTCGTTCTCCTAAAAACCAAAACTACCGCTCAACTTTTCTTAGAAATAATTTGGATGCAATGTGTGTTTGTTAAATTGGCTGACACCCAGGTTGGAATTTCCAGGCGTGAATTTACCGAAGATGATTCATAAATGACTGTGGTTGAAATGAGCCCAACCGATAGCTGAGTCACATTTGCAGCCATGAATACGCATTAGAGCCCTTCTGACCCGCAATATTCAGTTGGTGTAAGTAAACTCTGGCTCCACTAGTGTTGGCAGGAAATATTCAGTTGGTGTGAGTAAACTGGCTCCACTAGTGTTGGCAGGAATATTCAGTTGGTGTAAGTAAACTCTGGCTCCACTAGTGTTGGCAGGAAATATTCAGTTGGTGTAAGTAAACTCTGGCTCCACTAGTGTTAGCAGGAAATATTCAGTTGGTGTAAGTAAACTCTGGCTCCACTAGTGTTGGCAGGAAATATTCAGTTGGTGTAAGTAAACTCTGGCTCCACTAGTGTTGGCAGGAAATATTCAGTTGGTGTAAGTAAACTCTGGCTCCACTAGTGTTGGCAGGAAATATTCAGTTGGTTTGGTGTAAGTAAACTCTGGCTCCACTAGTGTTGGCAGGAAATATTCAGTTGGTGTAAGTAAACTCTGGCTCCACTAGTGTTGGCAGGAAATATTCAGTTGGTGTAAGTAAACTCTGGCTCCACTAGTGTTGGCAGGAAATATTTAGTTGGTGAACTCTGGTTCCAATAATGCTGGTTGTAATTATTCAGTTGGTGTAAGGAAACTCTGGCTCCACTAGTGTTACGGCGTATGTATGCCGCGGTAAGCCAATTCGGAAACTTGTACGTTAAATAGTAATTAATGAAACAAAATGAGATGTGATCACTGAGTTTATTGATATTGAAGTTAATGGTATGAACTTATTGAAACTGTGACAAAACTTGAGATTAAAGTAAAATGTAACTGATCTAAATAAATTGTAAATGTATCTAATCTATATGTAACGAATCTAAATGTATCGAATCAATATGAGCTCGTGGCTACAACACTGCAAGAGTGGGTGAGGCACTACGCGAGACTGACTCAATAGAACTAAAAATGAAAATGATACAATTTTAAACTTGATGAACTGAAAAATACAAGTCTTAGCTAATGATGGTTATAAATGGACAAATATGATATTGATACACTTAAAACATACCTACAAACATTAGCAAACAAGAAATTATCAAGTACGTTATGAACAACAACGATAATTCAACATGGCAAAAATGCTAACCTATATACTATACAAATTGTAAGAAATAATAAAACTGACATGATAAAAATAACAGATACGAGCATCATGGTGATTTATATTAAAACATGAAAACATATAAAGTGGTCAAATAAAACAATGAAAGTTATATAATACAAACAATGACTTTCAAAATATAAGCCTAATGAATAAAATTGGCATAAATCTCGTTAAGTATAAAGAATAAAAAATCGCATTACTTGAAATAGCAGGCAAAGAATTGAAAGCAAAATGGTAAATATACAAACACAAATTATGAAATTCTTATAAATGATTATTAATAATTATATGATATAATTGTTACTATATTAGAAATGCTACGAAATGTACAAGTTAAAGAGATAAGTAAGTATAATAATGTTATGACAGTTTAATTATGTGAAAATTTAACTATATACATAAGGCTTAATTTATTAATGTTGAGCACATGATATGACAGTGGGAAAAATAACTATAACTAAGTAAATTGTAAACAAAAGTTTGAATTGTCTCTTGGGACTTTTATTGCTCGATGGGTAGGAGACATACCTCTTTACCTCTCCCGCAGCAGTCTTTACTGTAACTACCCTTACCAGACTGTCCTTTCCTGGAGACGGGTGTAGTAGCGTCCACTTCCCCCTTTGCTGAAGATTGTTCAGGCATTCCTTCGACCACCTGGACCAAAAGTGTTGTAGCAGACGATGCAAATTCTGCCATCGGGAAAGCAGTCCTTCAGGGATCTGCATCAGAAGAAGTTCTGGAAGAGCTGTAAGTGAGCCACCTGTAAGGGAATGTGCGGGAGCGGAGGTGGTTAGGTCGAAGGGATCATTTGGATATAGGAATTATGGGTCTAGAATTCAAAACTGCCTCTATTTGTGTTAAAATAGTGCTTAAATCATCGAAGGTACGAACTGCTGATCCAACTATCCTCTGGAGATGGTGCTTAAGGGATTTAACTGCTGCTTCCCATGTGTGGTGCATAGGGTGGAATGAAGCTCCATTGGATTCCATCTTCAATTGCCGCCTTTGAGATGGCAGGTGCTTCCTTCTCGAAGAAGTTGTACAACTCTTGCAGTTGTCTCTTGGCTCCAACGAACGTTGTTCCGTTGTTAGATGACATGTTTGATTAACACTTGTTTGGTTAATCTCTCGCTCCAGCTTACCTCGTACCACCCAACCTAATCTGGTTTTCTGTAAAGTTGGATAGCCCTTTGATTTTAGTTGTCCAATGCAGATAATGTCATAGAATATTTCTTGGCCGATCAGTAAGTCAATGGGACCAGGGCTGGCAAAGCCAGGGTCTGCCAAGGTGATGTGGTCAGGTATTTTGAACGCTTCAATGTTGACCTGTTCTCTGGGTAAGTCATTTGTAATTTTTGGAACAACCACAAATGACAAGTTTGTTTTGTAGCTGGTAACGCAAGACCTAACCAAAGAAGTAGTTGTTCCACTCATGCTTATTGGAACATTGTTCACACCAACAATTTGGCACTCGTTTCTGGTTTTGCGTAGTCCTAAGGCTTGACACACGTTCTCAGTCATGAAGCAAGACTGTGAACCATTATCAAGCACGGCTCGGCATCTCAGCTGTTTTCCTGTGGGGCTCACAACGTCTACTAGCGCTGTAGACAGCAGGACTTGATGTGGGTTCTGATTATGAGTAGCCGTGTGTGCACTTACAACTTTGTTTTTGTTCTCACGAGTATAAACATTTGTAGCTCCTACAGGAACTTCCTTAAGTGATGTTTCCTGAGCAGATGATGAATCGGATGAGTGAAGAGCGGTGTTATGTTTTTGTTGCATATTCTACAGCCTCTTGAAGAACATTGTGATTGCTTGTGGCCTGGCTTAAGGCAGTTGAAGCAGACTCCAGCCTTCCTTAGCATGTGATGACGGTCACCTGGTGGGCTTTTCAGCAAATCCTGGCACTTTAAATGGGATTTTTACCATTACACAATCGACAGTTTGATCTCTGGGCCAACAGGTAGGATCGTTGTGCTGGTCTTGTCTTCGTAGGTCTTGTGAGCGTAGTGCTCAAGGCAATGTGTTTTTGTGACAGTCTGACATTTGAATTTTCCAGGATCTGACACCTCCTTTCTAAGAATTCTCTTAAGTTCTTGAACGTCGGAAGGTGGTCTGGCTCTGTGGAGAGCTCCCACTCCCGCAGTAGGCTGAAGTTCAACTTCGATGTTATTAAGTGTAATAACAGCGTGTCCCAACTATCAGTGGGTTGACCTAAAGCCGCTAGGGCGCGGATGTGCTTCAATGTGCCGTCCAGCAAGTTCCTTATGCTATGACCTGCTTCTTTATCTACAGAAGCGAGCTCAAACAGACATTTCACATGTTTTTGTATGATAATTCTTTTATTCTTGTAGCGGCCTTCCAATAAACTCCAGGCTACTGAGTAATTGGAAGCAATTAGCTCCAGGGATTGTATAAGTTCAGAAGCATCACCCTTCAAAGATGACCTCAGGTAGTGAAACCTTTGCACATTATTGAGTGACTCATTGGTATGAATCAATGCATTGAAGGTTTCCGAAAAAGATAACCAGTCTTCGTACTGGCCACTGAAGCTGGGCAAGTCTATTGTTGGGAGTTTTACTTGGACTTGGCTGTTGGATGAGGTACTTGATAGACCATTGTTGAGAGTAGATGCAATGGCAGGTTGTGGGATCCGACTCTGCACAGTGTCTTCACCTTGAGCTGCTAATTTGTAGTACATCAATTCAAAAGACTCCCTTTCTTCCTCTTGTGAGTCGCTTGGGTCAATGACCTCTATTTGTGATTGTATTTCTTCAAATTCTGATAAAATACCCTCTAATCTAGCTAGTCTTAGTTTTAGCTCTGTCACACTAGTTGTTTCTGATTACGAGTCAAGAAAGGTCTTAAATCTAGATAGCTTGGCTTTAGCTTGTCCTCTCTTCTGAACCAGTTGTTTCAGTTCTTGACTACTATTATCGTTATCACCTGCCATTGTAATGACAGACTAAACGAAAATAAAATGAAATGATGATTTAAAACAAACTGGTACTAGTAATATTGAATCAAATGCGATTTTAAATAAAAATGAAACAATCAAAATTAATCAATGTAAAATGGCAGTTAGCGACGAGGGTAGTTTACTACAAGGTTTGTTTTGATAGAAGAGAGTGAAATAAACAGCTGAGGGTGTAGAAAAGGAAAGTGAGTGTGGAGTCAACGGTTGCCCTGAAGGATAGTGAAAGCGGAAGGGCTCACTCACATGTGTCCATAGAGGCGCGCAAGGGCTGGTGGAGGCGAGAGGTTCACAATGGGGCTGGAACGCAGTCGGCAGATGTTGAGGGTCTTTATGGGCGCCGTGAAGTCGCTGGGCTAGCTGGAGACAATGAAGACTTCGGAGAAAGCAGGCGAGGGTGGTTGTCACCAACACCCAACTGGCATTACACTGCACTGTACAAGCTACACAACGTAGCTAAAGAACCACTGTTTCACTGCACAAAGTAATGTAATCCGTTTCGTATACGATCCGGCCCAGAGGACCAAAAATGTTACGCCGTATGTATACCGCGGTAAGCCAATTCGGAAACGTGTAAATAGTAACTAATGAAACAAAATGAGATGTGATCACTGAGTTTATTGATATTGAAGTTAATGGTATGAACTTATTGAAACTGTGACAAAACTTGAGATTAAAGTAAAATGTAACTGATCTAAATAAATTGTAAATGTATCTAATCTATATATAACGAATCTAAATGTATCGAATCAATATGAGCTCGTCGCTACAATACTGCAAGAGTGGGTGAGGCGCTACGGGAGACTGACTGCCCGAGGGGTGACGGCTCGAACCCACCCCCACCCCTACAGTAGAAATCAGTCTCGAACAACTACTGTAGTGTTGGCAGGAAATATTCAGTTGGTGTAAGTAAACTCTGGCTCCACTAGTGTTGGCAGGAAATATTCAGTTGGTGAACTCTGGTTCCAATAATGCTGGTTGTAATTATTCAGTTGGTGTAAGGAAACTGGCTCCACTAGTGTTGGCAGGAAATATTCAGTTGGTGAACTCTGGTTCCAATAATGCTGGTTGTAATTATTCAGTTGGTGTAAGGAAACTCTGGCTCCACTAGTGTTCGCAGGAAATATTCAGTTGGTGTTAACTATGGCTCCAATATTGTTGGCTGGAAGTATTCAGTTGGTGCTAACTCTGGCTCCAACAGTGCTGGTTGGAATTATTCAGTTGATGTAAGGAAACTCTGTCTCCAATATTGTTGGCTGGAAGTATTCAGTTGGTGCTAACTCTGGCTCCAACAGTGCTGGTTGGAATTATTCAGTTGATGTAAGGAAACTCTGGCTCCAATATTGTTGGCTGGAAATATTCAGTTGGTGCTAACTCTGGCTCTAATAGTGTTGGCTGGAAGTATTCAGTTGGTGCTAACTCTGGCTCTAATAGTGTTGGCTGGAAATATTCAGTTGATGTAAGGAAACTCTGGCTCCAATATTGTTGGCTGGAAATATTCAGTTGGTGCTAACTCTGGCTCTAATAGTGTTGGCTGGAAATATTCAGTTGGTGCTAACTCTGGCTCTAATAGTGTTGGCTGGAAATATTCAGTTGGTGCTAACTCTGGCTCTAATAGTGTTGGCTGGAAATATTCAGTTGGTGCTAAACTCTGGCTCCAATATCGTTGGCTGGAAATATTCAGTTGGTGCTAACTCTGGCTCCAATAGTGTTCACTGGAAATATGCTGTTGTCTGATGGGTGTTAAGTGCTGATAGATACATAGCATATAATAATAATAATGGGTTAGGTGTAACCGGGCTCATTTTAATAAATGACAATGAAGAGTTATAATAATAATAAATAGCTTTTTTCTCAAAACTATAGGATGGACAATGTAGTAAACATTATCTCGTACGTTTTTAAAATAAAATAAATTTAAACATATAGACTATATAGAGGGGGCACTTCGTGCTTGTTTGGTTTTGAACACATTTAAGTACATGGCTGATGACCTAATTCATGTTCTATATGAGAATGGCATGGTTTACAGTCGCCCAGCTGTTGCTCTCGTAAACATTTTATCCCAGCTTATTGTAATATTTATTGTATTTTTTAAATTCTGTTATTCATATGCAATGCATAATAAGTGACCAATTTCATAAAAAAAATACCGATTTAACAAAACAAACAAATTTACAAGTGGAACTGCCGTCATAATAATTCTCATATCCAGTCTACCCCGCCGTCTGAGAGCACGCGGCCCACCAACCCAGAAATCAATGGAACGGTTTCCCCCTAAAGAAGGGTACGTTAGTGTGTAGTAAAACAGCTGGGGTAGCGTGGGAGCCCATTCATGGGGTGCACACTCCGTTCATTGACTTTGTTTCTGCCGACCTTCCGTGATCGGGAGTCACCGCCGGCACTCGGGTGGTCTCGGACATGTTCGTCGCCACTCGGCCAGCCACGTCAACTATCTGACAACTGACGTTCAGTCCTCGATTGAGCCGCGGACCGAACCGCTACACAGTCTATAGTCTGTTTTGTTTTCACTGGCTCAAATATATACTTTATTTACGTTTTATATTCAATAAATAAGTGCTATTCTGTAATCGTGTATCAATTTTAGTGGATATCATTTATAAAATTTTCTATAGAGGAACTATTGATATAGGATTTTTCTCACAATATATGTAAGTAGGCTACTTATAAAAAATCTAGTAATATAAGTCGGCAAATGGTATTGTTGTATTTTATAAAAAAAACACTTGTCTTCAGTAATTAAAACTGTACAAGGTTGATTGTGGTTCAGTTTAGCTATTTTTAAACGCTTTGTAGTTTATTACATTTTAAATCGGGCTAAGATTTAATTCATGATTAGAAATTTGTCCAAAGGCGAGTGTTTCTTATCTTAATGGCCAAATTGTCGAACTCAAAGTGATTAAAATCCCCTGCTTAATTTAATCTTTGTGTAGATTAATTAAAGTTCATAAACCTTAATGAAGACAGAAACGGAGCCGTAAGTGTCACTACACTAATAAGAATTGTTGCTAGTATTGAATTGCTCTATTAGTCTGGATACTAATTCCACTGATGTAGTGTCGATTTTCTAAATACTATCCTAAAAAAAACCCTACAGTTTTGGTTTATGAAGTACAAAATGAATCTTGACTTGAACATTAGTCAGTAACATGTTTAGTTTAGTGAAGTTGAGATCGAGTTGATATTGGTTACCTAAATATGTTCAAATTATAACATTTTCAAAGAAACCAATACATTTTAATTTCAACTAGGCCTTTCGCCAGCAAATTTGCCTGATGATGCCAGCCAGCTTTGCTGGCAAAAGGCCTAGTTGAAATTAAAATGTATTGGTTTTTATTGAAAATTTTATAATTTGAATAAGTTTAATTTACTTGGAGTAGATTCAAAGAAAATATAGGTTATGTGCAATGATATTTTATTAATCTATTTGAACACATACTAAGACGTGTAATTTATTTATCTACATTCATCCTATGAAATAAAATTCCTGATTTATTTCTGATAATTTTAGATAGGCTTTAATTAGCATAATACGTGTTGGTACAAATACAGTACAATTGAACGTCACACATAAGATTCATGTTGTGTGACGTTTACTTGTACTGCATTTATAGATAAAAGAATAAGCTTAAAGTAAATTCCCAAAGAAATGTTTTACCGAAAAATGAAAACCTTCTATTCATCATCTTTTATCTATTGACACCTTTTTTATTGGTGTTTTTTATGAACGTAAATGTTATAAATTCTATTTTACTATTGGATTTATATCTAATAAAATGTGCAAAATACGATAGGGACTTGTCGTAAAACTACAGATTACAAACTTAAATATATTTCCATCGGAAGAACTACCGGCGGGTATTCCTGGTGTCTCCCGGCGGGTATTCCTGGTGTCTGGGCCTCGATTTTAACGCATATCTGGACACCTTGTTAATAACACTTAGGTTTGGATAAGAGGAAAGTTTTGATGGAGTAAAATCATTTGAATATTTAAAAAGTTGATTATTCACTTTCCACTGACATTTAAAATAAATACCAACATTTTTGTGAAATAAGTCTAGAATGTAGTTTTCCGATCGACATAATTACTGTATCTACCTTCAAAATATAATTTTTTTAATTCAACGTTTTTTAAGAAAAAAAATAATAAAAAAGAGCGTATAACTACTAATCATATTTTGTATACTGTGGTTTTTCGTAAAACTAAACTTGTTCGAAAGTGTAATCTTAAATTGACGAATATATCGATGACCATATCTTGTCTACCCAGCATTACGCAGTTTTCAGTAATAGTAAAAAAATAATAAAAATAAATAAAAAAATAAGATGTGTTTATGTTGTATAAGAACTAGGACGTAATTACAGATAAGAACAGTCTTGAATGAAACATCGCCTGCTGGTATAACCGCAAGTGGGCATTATCACATACTATATTAGGCCAATGATACATCTGTTAGAATTACTAACTGTAATTAGTTAAAATGTTTACGTACATTCCTGAATCAATTCTGTCAGTCTGATACGTGACTTCGCTAATTGTTATTGATGGGCGATACAAATCACCAGTCACTGTCAAAACCAGCGTTCACTATCACTCAATTAGTGAGGGTTTCGAGTTCGAACCTTGACGCTAATTGTGTTCAGAATCGTAGTCTGGGTTCGGACTGCCAGTTAATTATGGAAATTAGATCCACTGATTAGCCTACTGACATCACTGAAACTTAAGCTTTCATAGTTTTCTTAGACACCGAAACGTCATTTAGTGTAATTGATAAATACTGTGATGTCCTAAACCGTGATTATATATCTACAGTAGGCGTATAGCAATCAAGTCTCATCTGAGATTATCACCATGAAAGCCTACCAAGAATGTTTTTGAAGTTAATGAGTCATCTGAAATAAAATTATGAATGCTTTGAAATTTAAATTATAGATTTATTAAACTATAGGGACGTGCATATTCAGTTTAATCATAAGTCGAGGCCAGTAATGTATTTATTTGTTATAAATACAGTAAATTCAAATTCATAGGAGAAAGGTATTTTTAATTAATAAGTATATGTATGCACAAATAAAAAAACGAGATTATCACCAAATTAATTATGGTAATTTAACAAATATGCTATCCTAGGAAGATTCGAATTTTAATATGGTTAACTGATATTGTTAAAAACGACAGATAAGTGATTATACAGGGTGTCCACATTCTGGAAAGTCAGGGAAATCTGCACCAGTGATGGATTTTAGGGGATTGTTTTATGCTCTAGTCGGCCGTAACCTCAACTAACATTGCATTTTTCTAGTTATGTTATATAATTAATTAAAGTAATGGTCAATAGTGCAATGTCCTATATCATTGATTTTATACACAAATAGATTTACCATCCAATGTTAAATTTTGACAAATGTCTCAAAACATCACATGTTTTTGTGGTCCATTAGTGGAGTGCTAGTATAGTCCCATGTAAACGTAATGCAGTTTCATATATGTTCTGATAATATTCTCCAGTGTTGAAATAAGTATTTAAATGTAATTTTTCTTCATTTGTAAGATTAATTTTGTTAGACTTTTATATTTTTACTTATAGGTTTCCCTTTTGTAAGTGTGCATAATGAAAATATTAGCAATGTAGCTTCGTAGAAATATATTTGTATTTTCAATAAAAGTATAAAAAGGAAAGAAGAGAGAACTAGGCCGGTTATGGGTATGGAGGAGGCTGGGGTTTCTTGTTTCTTTCTTTTATAATGCTTATTTACACTTTGTAATAGCAAGATTAATATCTCCAGAATAATCATTTTCATGTAATGCTTATAATGCAACACATTTAGACTACAATGCATTTATGAAAAATTGCGGGAGTCAGGAAATATTGTGTGGACACCCTGTTATATTAACAGATTTATTGTTTGCATGCTTAACAGTGTCAATGCTCTTTTCTATAATTTGTGGACTGACCGCTTTGCAGCGCGTCGAACGTTTGTGGACTGAGCGTGGTTGTCAGATCAGTCCAGTGTACACAGGGACAAAAGTGGAGTTTTGAGTGGTGCCGTCATTCTCGTATGGCTACGCCGCTCTTATGTAGCTTTAGATAAAACGCTTGCTCAAGTGAACCACGGCACATTTTCCTCTAAACCTAAACCATAAGCAATCATCGTTATATTTAGTTTTATTGTACAACCTGCTCAGTATTTTCGCAAGTGCACCATGCTTATGTTTTTCATGCTGCCATATTTTTCAAGAATCCCTCAGTGGTTGTCGAGGTGACGGTAGATATGCATAGATTACCTAGCAGCACTTGCACAGGTCCATAGAGTATTCAAAACGATGAAGCGGCAGAGCAAGGCCACACTAGAGCCATCCGATTATGTACTGTACGCAAGGATGGAGGAAGGAACATAACTTTTAATGATCCTGTATTTAATTTTTCTGAAAAAAAATTGAATTATCCAGGAGTCGCTGTTTCGCTATTGAGGATGGTGCGTGCTGTTATTTGGTTGTGCAACAGAGAAAATGTGTAAATTATTAAGCTGTCAGTATGTGTGGGCATTTTATGACACAATCCAATAAGTTTTTTTCACGTTATTTTGCTAAAAACTTGCAGGTTGAGACTGTATTATTTTCATTGATATCATCTCCAATTAATTCTACCAGCTTCCTAACGTTTTATTTTAAGACATTAACATGCATAACTATCTGTACAGTTTCTAAATTAGCAATATAAAAGCAGATATTTTGCGCATACGTCCCTCACCAAGTCCCCGCGACCAGTGTCACTGTGGTCTGCCACGTGCCCATGCATGATAAAGCGTAATGATTGGTTTCATTGATCCCCAATGAAATAATTGTACGTGCGTGTTCACAAGACTCCAGACGCACACCGCGCAAGGTGGATCTTAGGCCCCTTTTATGCACCGCGTCTGACGCGCGCCCTCTAAAACACGACGCACCTATCTAGGTTACGCGCGTTGGGCGCGTGTCGAGCGAGCGCCTCTTCGACGTCATGTTGTAGGGGCGGGGGTTTGTTTAGTTTGCTCCTTTTTAATTCAGATGTAGTAGAGCTTGTTTGCAGTCATGGAAGACGTTGAAGTTGAAGTCCTTATAGAGACAGTGAAGTCTCGACAGTTTGGGATTCTGCAAACGAGGTCTACAAACACAAACTTAAGAGGATGCAAGGGTAGAAGTATGTGCTGCGATTTATTCTGATTTTACGAACGATAGTGACATAAACCAGAACAATATAGGTCAGTTTAATTTGTTTTTTTTTAAGATAGCCATTATTACGATTGGATCCATGTTCGTACCACAACAAATGCAAACTGAGGTAAGGACAATGACGCACACACACGACGGTCGTCGGGCGCTCGGAGAACGCGTGACATTTTGTTCTCGCATCGAAGACGTCCACACGACGCCCTGCATAAAAGGGGCCTTAACTACTCAGGCTCCTTAGCTCAAAATTACTAATGGTTAAGAGTTAGCATCTCCGGTTCTCTACAAATGATAAATGGAACGTTTTATAAACCAACAATATATACTGCTAGCCTTTGAGTAAAAAATTCTTCTCATGAACCAAAACGAGACTGAACTTTCTTGATTTGTCCTGGGCTTAAACATCAAGGTCCTTTCAGAATTCTTTGAGTCAATTTCATATTGAATTACTAAAAGACATTTAATATATGTGTTTTGGAGAATACACTGATGACAAATATACAAAGTAATTAACGCACATACGGTATTCATGTATTACCGCTAAGACATGTGCAAACAAATTTGGTGGGAAGAATGGCCATATAATTTGTAGTCTTCATGACGACCTAGCTTTACAGACATTTAAATAATACTTCAATGACAAATATAGGCTGATCCCTTGTGTCTTTCAGAATTTTGTTTGGCTGGAAACAATCAGACAAGTGATGAGAATTGTTTCATATCTAGAGTTTTGAATTTTTTAAATTCAGAGATAAAAAAAATTGTCTTTGCAACTACACTACAAACCAATATTGCATCCAACAATAGTCAAAGGTCTCTTTATTCAATCTTATTTTAAACAAGACAAATGAGCACTATGTCGCAGTTTGGATAAATAATAATAAGGCGGGTTACACACATATGCATCTCGCACGGTGCGACTAGCATTTTTGATGCCAGTAGCACTGTGCGAGATGCATATGTGTGTAACCAGCATGCAGGCTGCATGGTCGTGGCACGTGCTAGTGGCAAGGTGAGAGAGGTGGGGACTTTTTGGCGCTCAGTTCATTGGAAAATGTCATCGTCGTCGGATGATGAAATGCTGTTGTTATTTACCGTCATTAGAAGAAGACGACGCCAAAGAAGAATAAATATTGAACGTGAATATTGGGTACACCCTTATTGGCGCCAAAATGTTAAAAGTAGCCAATACATAATCAGCAAATAGCTAATTTAAACTGGGGTACACTATTTAATTACACTATTTAATTACAAATTATTATTAACAAAACTCAAGCTATTCAAAAAGTGACTTTCCGCACTTGTCAACGTAGTACACCATGGGAACAAGAGCGTCAGGGCTTGGAAATGTGTTCTGCGCATGATGTCTTTATTTGTAAACATTTGAAATATTTCCAAAAGGTTGAATTTACTACCACTAGGCCATCTTTTACAATTACATTTGGGTTATGTTGGCCTGCCTATGGACTGCACACAATTTCAGCAAGGATTGGACAACTCATGACATACGCTTTACTCTATTAATGAAATTCGTATATCATAGTTTGGCTTTAAAATTAATTGGTAGATCACTTTTAAATTACATACGTTGTTGGTGTTTTACATGCGATTCGAACGTCTGATCACGATTTCCTCGAAATCTCCCTATTATTAAGCTAACGAACTGAAACAAGGAAAAGTAAGTTAATTATGCACTGTCGCCGGACTCTTATGCATAATGCGAAAAATTAGGCATCATTTGATTACTAGTTGGGATAGTTGCGTCACGGAAATTTCAAAGACTGTAGACTTCCTCGTCGGCTCATCATATAACCAAGAGGTTGAGGGACAGGGGCGACCTTTCCACAAGGTTTCTCCAGCAGATCACGAAGGCCGTTCCACACGATCGACCAACACACGATGCTGGAGACAGACATCTTTGGATCCACAAAGTCATCTTTTTAGTATTGCATCGATGTAAAAATATCATAGATGCAAACTCGCCTACGACAAGTGATACTGGATCATTGCTAAAGTCTTGTATATGGCTCCTCAAAGTTATCTTTGTAGTACGTCATTGACGTCAAAATATCATAGATTCAATATATTTCCTATGCTAAGTAATATTGGGATATTATCTTTAGATATATAATGTTGTCTTTGTAGCCTTTCACCTGAAGTCAAATTTTAATGTGTTTGATATCCGTTCTCGATGATGGTGCTTAAATTATTTGACATTTCACAGTCGTAGATGCAAAGGATATCGTTAGGATTGCAATTGTTCACTCCTTAAATTATGTTTGCATTGCTCTTTAGTTGTATTTAAATCGACAAGTCTGTTAGTTACCGAATACTACTAGTCGAACTCGTTATCATGCTCTTACTCTCATTCTGTGGTTTCAGGATACGTGATCAATTTGCTGGTTTGATCGTGAATTCAATATACTTTTCAACAAAATTATGTTATTCATTGTTAACTTCAATTCCCTTTTTGCATATTTCGAATAAAAAAATAATTTTAAAACGTTTGTTCTTGTTTAAGTTTGCTATTACAAATTTTTACATACAAGTCACTTCTTCCAGTGGCGAATATTGATAATAATTGAGTATGAATTGATTCCGGGTAGAAATCGCCAATTCAGTGTTTATTATTATAGTTGACGTAATTGAAACTTAATTCAGTCTCGATCATTATTTAAATTAGTAATGTCATATAGTTTCATATACGTAATCTGTTGAAGAGATTATGAAGGAAACCTGTTTATAGCTCAATTTTATAGCCTATAAATCTTTCAACAGTCATAAAAACGGATGTTGCTAGTTGTTAAATAAAAGTGCTGCTAGTGCTTGCAAGATGGGTAAACGATGGGATTGAGCCTTGTCGTGATAAGGTTAAACTTCTAAAGACTTGCAATAAAATTGACATCCCCAAGTGGTTCGAGTCCTAAGATATTATAGGTTTAGTGGGGTTTGTTTAGTTTCTGCTCTACTATTAGTAAATAACTGGATATTACCTGATTTCTGATCGTCAGTCTACACATTTCGTCAATATTCACGTAGACTAATCCTTCATACTGTCTTGAATTACCAATATATTAGACTTAATTAATAAGGTTCAGTGGCTAATCTAAAATATATTATCTTTAGAATTGAAATTTGTCTCTTGATGACCTTACAAAATAGTTTAGTTGTTGTCATGCTTTTGCACACTTGACACGCTTGCAAATCGCCAGTCAATAAAATTATTCACGGAGACTTTTTTTATCGAACAGAATATGATATTTTTGGAACGTCATGGGCTGGTAAACCTCTTGCTTCTCCGGAATATCTTCGTCATGCAATAGCAAAGGTTCCAGTGTTTGTCCAGGACTTTTTGGTACATACTTCGTAGTTCCTTCACCGTACAGTACTTCGTCATTCAATAGCAAAGGTTCCAGTGTTTGGCCAGGACTTTTTGGTACATTCTTCGTAGTTCCTTCACCTTACAGTATCTTCGTCATTCAATAGCAACGGTTCCAGTGTTTGGCCAGGTCTTTTTGGTACATACTTCGTAGTTCCTTCACCTTACAGTATCTTCGTCATTCAATAGCAAAGGTTCCAGTGTTTGGCCAGGACTTTTTGGTACATACTTCGTAGTTCCTTCACCTTACAGTATCTTCGTCATTCAATAGCAAAGGTTCCAGTGTTTGGCCAGGTCTTTTTGGTACATACTTCGTAGTTCCTTCACCTTAAAGTATCTTCGTCATTCAATAGCAAAGGTTCTAGTGTTTGGCCAGGACTTTTTGGTACATACTTCGTAGTTCCTTCACCTTACAGTATCTTCGTCATTCAATAGCAAAGGTTCCAGTGTTTGGCCAGGTCTTTTTGGTACATACTTCGTAGTTCCTTCACCTTACAGTATCTTCGTCATTCAATAGCAAAGGTTCCAGTGTTTGGCCAGGTCTTTTTGGTACATACTTCGTAGTTCCTTAACCTTTGAGTATCTTCGTCATTCAATAGCAAAGGTTCCAGTGTTTGGCCAGGACTTTTTGGTACATGGTTCCTTTAATCATATATTGTTTTTCCATCTTCTCTCTTGCTTGCTTTCTCATCCTTAGTCTCTATTCATAATACTGTATATTCTTATGAACCCTACACCAAATATCCTTTGGCCAATTGCAAGGTCTTATATATTTTCCCTACTCCTTCTTAACCCTCTCAGCATCATATTCTTCTTTGTTCTTTTTACATAGTGTCCTAACAATTTGTATCATATCTTCTTCTATACAATTTTGTTGTAGTGTCTTTTAAATATAACTCATACTTACTCGCCCTTAGCTTATTAATATTTTTAACAGAGGAAGTTGGGATTAAATTTCTTGGGTTAAAAATATCAATTATTGATTTTTATTTGCTAGTTAAAGACTCTATGTCAGAGTTAAAATCATATTTTGATTTTTCATTGTCTGGTATTATTTATAAGAAGCAAGTTTTAGTAATAAGCGGATTCCCCTAAGTTGATTATATATGATTCAAGTGAGTTATATTCCCCTAAGTTGATTATATATGATTCAAGTGAGTTATATTCCCCTAAGTTGATTATATATGATTCAAGTGAGTTCAAATGATGTTTCCACTGCTTTCTTGTCTTGCTTTGCCTGATTGCATGTCAGTGGTATTTAGAGGAGACAGTTTGCTGCTATGACTCTTGGTAAGCCTGTTTGTGTTCTTTTAACGTGTTCTTTGATGTCGCAGATCTTAAATTATCTTGCGTGGACGGTTCGTTAAAATAAGTTATTAGGGGATTTATACTAAGGAGTTATACATTACATTGACCCATTTGTTTTGTATTCCATTGAAATAAAAAAGTCAATCACTTTGTAAATTTAATAAATATTGATGAAGATATTTTCATCACCCTGGTAGATAAGTTTTAGAGCCAAGTTTAACATGTAATGTAACTTTGATATCAATGTTCAACACGAAGATAACTTTTGACAATCACGATCGCCATAGTAGATAACTTTGGTATACCCGTTCACCTTAATGATAACTTTGATATTCACACTCAGCAAGGCAAACTTTAGTAAACCCCTGAGAGATTACTAACCTAATAATGTTTAAATATCCTGCTGATAAAATCAATTACATATTCTTACCCTTGTCAGTCTAATAATCTGCTCATCTCATTAATAATTGTACCGAGTTGAACTAGCTATGGTCTAGAGTTTATGGCAGGGTTCCTCACTAGATTTTCATGATGAGCCTTTACCTTTCTGAAAATAATCTAAGGTACAAGTACATATACATACAGTTTTTTCGTATGTTTTCTAGCTTGTATTTCGTCTGTCTCTTTCCTATTAATTTAGTATTTAGTGCATGAAAACAAAGACAAAGCATTCTGAGCATTTTTGTGGCTTATAAAATACCAAAGCGGTTGTCACTTTAATAAATTATTATAGTTCTAGAAAATTTTAAGGCCACACAAAATTGTCTATCCCTTATCTAGGGGGGCCTAGTAGTGTGTATCCCTGGTCTAGGGTAAAAACATGTGTTCTTAGAGATTAAAATAACGTTTATTGTGTTCACGAATTATCCTTCCAATCTGAAAAATGTCATCAAGGTTATTTAACAGGTTCAGTATATAAGAAATAAATTTTACGCGAAAAAAACAAAGTGTTGTTAATTAATTATAGAAGGCGGTGACTGAAAATGTCTAGAGGTCGAATTTTATTGTCCTTGACGTCTTAGACCGATGCTGCCAGAAATTGCGTCCATCTGGTGTGACGACCGATGAAGTCATCACGTCTGGTCCTATGCTAACGATGTAGATGGTGACTAAGAGAAGCCTGGAAGGTCGAAGTTTAGTGTCCTTGACGTCCTAGATGAGTGCCGCCAATAATTGCGTCCATCTGGTTTGACGACTGATGGAGTCATAACGTCTGGTCCTATGCTGACGATGTAGATGGTGACTAAGAGAAGCCTGGAAGGTCGAAGTTTAGTGTCCTTGACGTCCTAGATGAGTGCCGCCAATAATTGCGTCCATCTGGTTTGACGACTGATCATCACGTCTGGTCCTATGCTGACGATGTAGATGGTGACTAAGAGAAGCCTGCAAGGTCGAAGTTTAGTGTCCTTGACGTCCTAGATGGGTGCCGCCAATAATTGCGTCCATCTGGTTTGACGACTGATGGAGTCATCACGTCTGGTCCTCTGCTCGCGCTCACGATGTAGATGAAGACTGGGAGACGCTTGAAATGTTGAAGTTTAGTGTCCTTGACGTCCTAGATCGGTGCCGCCAGTAATTGCGTCCATCTGATGTGACGACCGATGGATCCATAACGTCTGATTTTCTGCTCGCACTCACGATGTAGATGGTGACTGAGAGATGCCTGGGAGGTCGAAGTTTAGTATCCTTGACGTACTAGACCGATGCGCCCAGTAATTGCGTCCATCTGGTGTGACGACCGATGGAGTCATCACGTCGAGTCCGATCCGATATCTTGTTCGGTGTTCGGATTCCCCACTAACTATTGGACTCCCCCTTCATCTTCCCTTTTCCTACTCCTTGCTATGCCCGATGTTTTGTTTGGGAAAAACTCTGATAGTGTGAGCCCGGCTGTTTGGACCGAGCAGGGAGCAAGTAAGCAGGGAAGGAATGTATCTAAGAGCGGTTCGGAAAACGCAAAACAGTTACCCGAACAAGGTGATGAGTTATGGATGCATAAGCTGCAGCTGCTTGTATTTTTATGTACATATGGCAACCCAAACAAATATGAAACTGAAAAGGTGACGTCTTTGGTCTGAAAAGTGCTGTTTGAAAAATATGGATCCTACGTTCATGTCAGACCTAAAATTTCTACACATCGGTGGACGGTACACAAATTTTACATGTATGTCCTCCTGGGTCTGAATACTTTTTTTAAGCCTGTTCGGTGAAATTATATCAACAAAGGCATATACGCTTAGTGGATATATGTAGTAGATTTTAGTGGATGTATGTAAGAGTCGTCAATACGCTTAGTGGAGTTTTACTTACCAAATATTTTCAGAACAAATGTACGAATTGCTAACCCTTGTTGATGACTAACTTCATAATGTACTTTTGTATGACGGGTAAGATGCATATAGCAGCATTTTCCTTTGATTTATTTGTGTAATTAAATTGTGGCCTCTAATAAAATGTCTTACCACAAGTAAAATCTTTGAACATGTGTTATTGTGTACTATATCAGCCTTTTTCAATGCTGTTTGTGGTGTTCTTATGTGCTAGAAAACCACTTTAAAATTATGTATATCTTGATTTATACTTTCGTTTAATATTTTTGTTGAACTCTTTGTGTGCCATCCTCCATTGGACGCGAAGAATCACTTACTACCCTAAAAACTATTTCTTAAGTTCAGTAGTTATTTACAAAGTTCAACTTTCCTAATTTGAGACTAGAAAAGAATGTTAAACCGTCTAGAACAGGACTTACATTGTAACCTTTTAATTTGAAACCAGCGCCATTTTTTAAAGAGTTAACTTTTTTAGGTCAGATTTGTGGGTTTATGTTCTACTTCTACAGAGCTTTAATTTGATGTACTAATCGACCTATGCTCTCATTTAAAATTTTCTTATTGCCACTGTATGCCGTCCTCCTGAGAAAACGGCAAGTTACATTAAAAAATGTAGGCCTGCCAGGTTTTATTGCGGTACTTTATAAACACCTCGAATGTATAAATCAAAAGAATAAATGAGGGACTGTGTGGCTTGAAGTGTGGCCGGGACGTTAGGACGATACTATAAAGGGTGTTCTCTCTCTAAACACTTGTCTCAACTCTATAGTTCGAATAAAATAACTTTGGTACTGGCGGAACGGCCTCGCGCCACTGGTCTGAAATGACAAAACTCTGAGCTTTAACTTGCTGTCAAACGTAAAATAATTAAGCAATAATTTTCAAACTAATTGTATAGTGTACACCATTTTATATTCTTTAAGGAAAAATTATGCTGAAGATTTTTCTAGAGCTAATTTGCTTTTTAAAAGTAATATTTGTATTTAAAAACACGTTTTTATGAGTGAAATTGCGCGTGAGTCGTCTTTAACCTGTCACTGTTGCGAGAATAATAATAATAAAATAATGTCTTGTGGATGGATGACAGTTTGATTTATTGTGATTAGTTTGTTATAAGTCTCATTTAATAATTTTAACAGGTTAATGAGAAATTAATTGTTTTGTAAACCCTTGCAAACTCTGAAACGAAAAACGCTAGACAAAATTTCTTTGAGCAAACATTAACTGTTTTATTTATGTATTACTAAAATAATACTGTTGTACTAATAAAACATGTGGAAAAATAATGAAGAGTTGATGAAGTAAACTCATAGTTCGTTTACATCGAGGCTGTGTCGGACGCGTAAGGTATACTCTGCTCAAGGGAAAGTGTAGACTGAATATTCAGCCCAAGCGTAAAACGAATTCCGATCGACAATATTTCCAGATAAGAAATGTTTCTCCAGTAATAAATAAGGTAAGTTAGTTGACTTTTGACTTTGTGGTGTGTTCGTGTTCAGTTCTTTATATATTTAACAGTGCTTAGTATAGTATAACCACTAGTTTATTTTGATTACAGTTATTTAGTTTTAGTGATATTACAATTTTTTTTTATTTAGATGTGACAATAATGGTATAGGATTCATTGTATATATAATTATCAGTGTTTATTGCAATTCTAATATTTAGGCTCTTTCAAATTTTAGGTAATGTTCTATTGCTAATTGACAAGATTTGTTTGCAATGGAAGAGGCCAGAGCTGAGCCAGTGACTGTACATTGTGCGTGTGGTATCACCGCTGCCTTGTTGACAATCTAGTTTTGAAAACTCCTGAATCTTTCTTCCTAGTTCAAGAAAATTCTATTTAATACGAGAGTAAGATTTTAGTGTCACTTAAATAACACAATTAATTTAGGTTTAAACAGATTTTGTCTAGCGTTTGTCATTACCGAGTTTGCAAAGGTTTACAAAAAAATTAATTTCTCATTAACCTGTTTGAATTATTAAATGAGACTTATACCAAACTAATCACAATGAATCAAACTGTCATCCATCTACAAGACATTATTTTATTATTATTATTCTCGCAACAGTGACAGGTTAAAGACGACTCACGCGTAATTTCACTCATAAAAACGTGTTTTTAAATACAAATATCACTTTAAAAAGCAAATTAGCTCTAGAAAAATCTCCAGCATAATTTTTCCTTAAAGAATATAAAATGGTGTATACTATACATTTCGTTTGAAAATTATTGCTTACTTATTTTAAGTTTGACAGCAAATTAAAGCTCAGAGTTTTGTCATTTCAGACCAGTGGCGCGAGGCCGTTCCGCCAGTACCAAAGTTATTTTATTCGGACTATAGGTTTGGTTGGTACTGGTGGCGCAGTGCTGTAACCCAACTACTTGGGGACAAAGTGTTTAGGAGATTGTCTTAATACCGACTCGGAGTCCGCTCAATGGTTGTCATCGACATGGACCCATCTAGAGAAGTCTGGGGTGTCCATGTTGGACGGTAGTCAACGTTCAGATGTTGTGTAGAGAAGAGAAATGAGTGTCAGACTTGTCAGTTAGCTGAAGATCAGACCAACAGTACGTGGTTCAGATTCAGCGTAAAGCTGTAGGTCCAATAATTGCCTTGGCTATTGGGATATTAATAAATAGTCCTTTCTGAGTTATGTCGAACTCAGATAGTAACAATGATTACACTCATTCATCTTCACTCATCACACTCATTCAACTCTCATATTCGCCCATACTCTCTACTCTTAAAAGGTAAATCCATTATCATTATATTATTTGTTGTATTAATATCCAGAAGTAGGAATCATGAATTCCCATATCTCTACGATCGGCGTCTTAAAAATTAACAATGAATAATAGGCCTAATTTTAATGTATACTAATCAAAATAACTTTGGCCCATTTTCAGTAACTGCAATCAACTCACCACACTTATCATGTTAATTTGCATTTAATTCACGATAGGAGTAAGTAAAACAATTGATGTGTGTTAACCGTTATCGCTGTTATCAAAGGTAACGTGTTTTACTGTTGTCATGTCGTTAGATACAATAAACACTAAACAGTATGCAACTGATAGTGTAACAAAGGTTAGTGTTACAATGTGGAAACTGTTTGCTAATTGCAAATCGTGATAATAATGGCAAACAAGTTGGCTGGGAACATCGAGGCGCAATCAACTTTTGTCTCATTCTTATTTCTTTCTTTACGATCTTTTCAGATACAGTACATATATGTGTGGGTTAGAACTTAGTTCGGTAATATTTCCCAAACATTAAGCTAACATTTACCGAACTCACTCGAAAATATAGCAAGTTAAACATCGAATACATTAAAATTGGAAATGAGGACTAGTTTTGTTTGAAAAGACTGTTGCACCAACCGGACTCCCGCACGAGCTAATTGCTCATTGAGAGATCAAAAATTGAATAAAAATATTTTTAAAGTGAACTTGAATGCAGGTGTAAATAAATTAAAAGATAATAAATATCGATATACAGTATTTTGTTTATTAGTAATATATAATAGGCTATAAACAATCACAAAATAGAATTCATTATAGAATAAATTATTCATTATTTAAATATTGTTTTTGAACATATATTTTCTGTAGGAATTATATTTTAATCTAGCGTTTTCATTTGGAGAATCGATGGTAGCGGTTTTGTAAGTTCTAAAATACATAATTGGTAATATACTATAGAACCTTATTAGTGATTGGATTCCATGCTATTTCTATGCAACTGGCAGGCCCAGCCATATGCGGCAATCTGATATTTGCGGCGATTGCAATGACTTAAACCAGTGTTTTTGTTGTACTGTGTTGGTAAAGGTTGACGCTGTCACTTGGAAGGGATGAGCACAAGCGGTGAATATTAACCTAACCCTTTTTACAGTTTTTCCTGGGCGGAAGATTGCATTATTATTAGTACACCGTACCTTCCATTGGCACAAATAAACAAGATATTATATCAAGCTACAACACATGATTCTGATCTTAGTAAATATTACTAAAAAATTCTTTAAACCAATTTTCGTTCCCCTCTCTTTATCAACTACAGTTAGTTCTATAGTCTTTGGTTGTACGGTAATACGATAGTCGTAACTGTTTGTTTAACGTCACAGAGATCCCACTTCCATGAACCCATACCTATAACAGATACTAAACACCTAAATACACAATTTCTTACGTTTACGGACGTCAATAGATATCATATACATTTAGGTGTTCGTTATTGATGCGAGTAAGTAACATGACACGTAGACTGGTAGTAATCTGTCACTTTTCCTCCTAATCCCATTATTTATTGTTTATTAAATTATTTTTAAGGAGAAGTCGATCTCCTTAACTTTACTCTGGCCATTCCCCATAGACTATTCTGCGAGGAACATTTATTCAGAGTAAATAAGAAGCGAACCAGTAGGCCTACAGTTGAAGATGAATATTACTGATAAACTTCAAGTTTAGGCCAGCGGATTCGAGTTAGCGCTCTCTAATCCAAGCTCAAAATCTTAACAACTTAGTCCGTTCGGGCACCGGCTCGCAAATTAATTAATGGGTCAGTTTAAGTCGAACAGAAAATGGCAGGGCCGCAAATGGCACCACAGCCAGTGGGATTTGACGTGGCGTCCTCAACTTACCCTCCCCATGTATGTGAGGTGGTTTATTTTGTTCTACCACATAATATAGACAGATATTCTGTGGTTCTACTGACAGACGATACAAGCCTGTTGAACTTTCAAGTACTATGATTTGGAGCCAAATTCCATAGTTTGATTACTACTGTCCTAGAATAAAATGTATTGGATTGACCATTCATTCAACATTGTGAAAATCTCTGATCCCTTGAAAACCCGTCCTCTTGAGGTTCTTGCGAGACATTCTTCGAGTAAGGTGCCAACTGTCAGCTCGTTTGGAGACTAAAATCTTGGAAACTGCAGTTAAAACCTTTTTCAAAATGTTCCATAAAAACTGGAAAGTTGCAAGTGTGTTTGCCGTTCTCACAGAAATTTGCATAGTGTTGTACATATAGGTGAATATGTTTTATAAGCTTGTTTTCACAAATTACGGTAATTTCTGGAGCCTATGTGCTCGACAACACCCCGTCCGGCACGTAAACTTATCCTACTCTATCTACATAACCAAGGCAATACATCCCGACTTATCGCAATTTAACCTGCGTAAAGCCATGTTTTTTTGTTTGTAATTAACTTCAGTGCATTGTGTTTTGAGACAATGCCAATTTACAATAACTCTCATACTTCGTAGTCCGAAGCGTTTAGCCACTGAGGCATTACTCAACTAACAAGATCCTTATAGTTATAACAGTTTTGTACTGTATTGTATAATTGCTTCAACAAATGTTTTAAACGTTCTCTAAATGCAATAATTAATTGTAACCGTTATTTTTGTTCGTTACTTACAATTCGAATGACTCATTGACAAAAGGCCTAATGGTCACTTACAGAAGGACGCTGTCAAGAGTTTTATTGTCACATAACATATGGCCTTGAGGAAACTCAGTGTCGGCAGTCTGGGTGTTGTAAAACAACAAAAAAAACCAAACTACCGCCAAATGTCATTAGGTTTGGTGTAGTGGCGCCCGTGTCCAACAACCTCGGTTACTCGATAGCCTCGGTCAGTCTAACTTTATCACCAAATATCATTAGCTACGTTGTGGTGGTGCCCTTGTCTACCTAGCCCAATTACTCATTACTCCTTGGTTAGTCTATCCCTATCGATAAATATCATTAACTGCGGTGTAGTTGCGCCCTTGTCCAGCTAACCGAGTTGGCATTTACTCATTACTCCCCGGTCATTCCATCATTCTCACCAAATACCATTGCCTGTGGTGTAGTGGCGCCCTTGTCCAGCTAGCCCAGTTACTCATTACTCCCCGGTCATTCCATCTCTATCGCCAAATAAATCTCATCTGTAGTGTAGTGGCGCCCTTGTCACCCATCCCAGTTACCTATTACTCCCTGGTCATTCCATCTCTATCCAGCTTCCTTGTGAATATGTGACATTTTATTGCAAAGTAGGCTACTTTTGTTTCAAATTGGTACTCTACATGTGGGAATTTATTCTAATAGATTCTTTAATATTTATGAGCGTCCTGATTATTGCTGAATATGCTTGACATATATTTGTTATTATAACGTTTTTCCATATATATTAGCTCATATCTCTAGTATACTAGATTGTTAAATAATTGTTTTCTTTAAATATTTTATATTTATGTTAGTCCATGTTGTTGAAGGATTTTATTATAATTACGTCTATTTAGCAATATTCTCGAACGTAAATGTACATTAAAATGAAGATAGTGGTTTACTATCAACATATTCTTACAAATAAAAGTGCTGTATCTTTGATCAATGTTACTTACCAGACAAACTGTGGCGTTAGTTCCCACTCTAGTATCCCCTCTCCTACCTTTCTTCAGTTGCAAGGGGGCTCTGACGTCAGTCGAGGTACAGTCCGTTAAGCAACCTTTACTACTAGTTAGAAAGTATATTGTATTCGAATTAAGATCGTATCAACATTTATTAGTTACGTTTTAACTAGATATTGGTATATCTAAGGCCTTTCTAACCTTAAATATCAGACCAGTTTAACACCATTCGCAACAGAAAGTGAATTTTACTCCAAGTTCAAGTGTCAGAAACCTTCAAGAGGTCATTAGAGGCAAATATATGTATCCGTTCTAAACCTTATAAATATGTTTTTAACTAAAGAACTGAGCTCCGAGGCAAGAAATTGATTTTCGATTAAATGTAAAATCATTCAATATTAGGGGCCAGGAAAAGAAAATGCTTAGCCCATTTATTAAACATTTTCAGGAGAGCGTTTTAAAAGTGTAAACTAAATCACCTCTATCTCTTTAAAGGTTTTTTTTTTAATTTTTACATGAGTGCCTGACCATGTTCTTCCCAATAATTATGGGAACACAATAAACTCTGTATTAAAAAACTTGTGAAGAATAAACAAAAAATGGGTTGAGTCTGTTCTTTTCATGATGCATTAAGATCGTGAATCTAATGCAAATGAAAAATAATTTTAGATTCAAATGTTTAATATTAAATATCCACCTTGAATCGCAGATCTAATGTTCTATGAAAAACTGGAATTCTCTAGTTTATGTAAAAAATTTTTTTATTTTTATATGACAAAATACATATTATACCAAGAAACATTAATCTGTCCCTCGCCTAGTAGTGTTTGTTGGCTCCGTGTTTACAAAAACAGGTGATTTCGACTTCCTAAATGACCTCTTTAACGTTGTTTGTTTTAGGGAAGAGTTCTCAGGAATCTTTATGTTTATCTAAGGTATGATATTATTTCTTTATGGCTTCGAAAGACAAATACGGTACTCTAAACAAATCTCTGGCTGGCGTCATCGGAGGTCAAGTGTTATTTATCGTTGGTGTCGGCGTTTTAATCGCGATTCGTTAAAAGCTATTTCTCATTTGTTCTTCGTTGTTTCCTTATTACAGCTAAATTTCTAGATTAGGTTTTCCAACTTCATTTAATGAGGTCAGTAAGGCGGGATTCCCATGCTTCGGGTTACATAAATCTAAACGAGTAATTTAATATTTAAGTAATTTTGTGTGTTTGTGGATCAACTACCTTATAATAATCGAGAAGTGATTTTATTGTATAAAGGTTATCGAATGAACATTAAATAATCGAGAAAGGATTATGTAAGTTGTGGTAGAAGTTATCAACTTATTAAATAATCAGCAAATCTTAGGTAATCGAGAAGTGTTTATTGTTGAGAATGTTGACGATAAATCCATAGCATAACATTTTTCAATTTAATTTAATTTTGTGAACCAACTGTTGAATAGTTTTGCAGTCAATGGCTCTGTGTCAGCTTCCATCGTTATCTGTCTTCCGGCCGATACAACTATCGGACCACGTGCTCTGCCAGTCCAAAGCGCGTGAAGGTAGTAGCCTTTTGGAGTTTTTGATAAATACGTGTTCTCAACACGCTGTCAAAGGTCAGTCTTACGTCAGGCTCTATAGTTCTGCCGCAAATGGTGCAGTTGCATCACTGCTATCATAATGTTTTCAATTTGCTACGTATTTGAACTACATTATGATGAAAAGAGTTATCAGTTAAATGACAAATATGGGGCCTTTCAGAGAATAACTGAAAGAATTTACTTTTCGATGCAGATTTAAAACTGCTTATTATCTTTTTCTATTTCTCTTTAAAATTGTAAATTAGAATGTTCATAAAGCTTAAGTGGCCAAATTTCCTTGGCTGAATTCAGAACGCACTAAAAGTATTCGTAGATTTTGTGATGATAATCTAGAGGCTTTAGTGGATTTTCGGTTACGTGCGTTATGCACTGGTACGATTTGAGCCAAGGGTTAATTTGCGACTGACCCAAAATTTCAGCATGCGATTTTCGCCGGCCCCTCCATGAAGCATCTCCTATTTTGTGAATGTAAGTTAGTTGCTCTTAGAAACAATTGGTGTTCGAGTTGAACTAGATATTGCCCGGGGATGGCGGTCACCACATGTACCCAACGTACTCTAGCCCCCAGCCCACTCCCGGCGGTCACCACATGAACATAGGGATCGGTCAAACGTACTCTAGTCCCCAGCCCACCCCCGGCGGTCATCACATGGACATAGGGATCGGTCCAACGTACTTTAGCCCCCATTCCACCTCCGGTGGTCACCACATGGACATAGTGATCGGCCACACGTACTCTAGCTTCCAGTCCACTACCGGCGGTCACAACATGAACATGGTGATCGGCCAAACCAGCCTACCCCCGGCGGTCATCACATGGACATAGTGATCGGCCAAACGTACTCTAGCCTCCAGCCTACCCCCGGCGGTCATCACATGGACATAGTGATCGGCTACACATACTCTAGCCTCCAGCCCACCCCCGGCGGTCACAACATGGACATAGTGATCGGCCTCACGTACTCTAGCCCCCAGCCTACCCCCGGTGGCCACCACATGGACATAGAGATCGGCTACACGTACTCTAGCCTCCAGCCCACCCCCGGCGGTCACCACATGGACATAGTGATCGGCTACACGTACTCTAGCCCCCAGCCCATCCCCGGCGGTCATCACATGAACATAGTGATCGGCCAAACGTACTCTAGCCCCCAGCCTACCCCCGGCGGTCATCACTTGGACATAGTGATCGGCCTCACGTACTCTAGCCCCCAGCCTACCCCCGGCGGTCAACACATGGACATAGTGATCGGCTACACGTACTCTAGCCTCCAGCCCACCCCGGCGGTCACAACATGGACATAGTGATCGGCCCAACGTACTCTAGCCCCTAGCCCACCCCTGGCGGTCACCATATGGACATAGTGATCGGCCTCACGTACTCTAGCCCCCAGCCTACCCCCGGCGGTCACAATATGAATATAGTGATCGGCCCGACGCCCTACTCCCGGCGGTCACAACATGGACATAGTGATCGGCCCAACGTACTCTAGCCCCTAGCCCACCCCTGGCGGTCACCATATGGACATAGTGATCGGCCTCACGTACTCTAGCCCCCAGCCCACCCCCGGCGGTCACAACATGAACATAGTGATCGGCCCGACGTCCTACTCCCGGCGGTCATCACATGGACATAGAGATCGGCCCAACGTACTTTAGCCCCCAGCCTACAACACCATTAGTTGACACTGAATGAAAGGCACTGAGCAACTTATTGCTGACAAAATACCTACGGACACACCACTCTTAAATATCGGACGTTTTAAAGTATAGAAATGAGTATGTTTTACTTACACAATCACTCATCATTATTTCTTATAGGAAATTATTCTTAAGTCACCATGATTATTGTGTAAATTTGACTCACATATTCCATAACGTAAAATGCTATCCGTTGAATTAACCAGGCATTTGTATAATAATAATAATAATTCATAGAATACCTGATACACTGTAACAGGCTTGATATATCAGCAATCTTTTGACTTTCTCATACAGCACTTTTGTTTAAAACAATTGGTTACAATTTTCCTTTGTGCTATTATGTAGACAGAATATTCATAACAATTGGTAATAATTTTGTTTCGGCCTATTATGTTGATAGGATATTTGAAACAATTGGTATTAATTTCATTCTCTCCTATTACGTAGAAAAATCTTCAAAACAATTGATAACTATATTGTTCTGGCATATTATATAGAGAGAATCTTCAAAATAATTGGTAATAATTTTGTTCTGGTCTCTTTGTAGGCACTAGTGGCGGATGATGGAGTACTAACATAAGGGTGCACACCTGGCAACAAAATACCTCTTTTAAATAAATGAAAAGGAAAACTTTTGGTCTATGAATTTTCAACTTTTAGTGCTAAGCTTCATTGAACTATAAATTACGCCAATTTTTAAATTAAACCTTTCATTAATTTGTTATGAACCTGCGTCAGTGAACCTGTAGCACGAGTTGCCACTGGTAGGCAGGATGTTTAAACACAAAGAGGGATCCTTCTTGCCGTGTCCGGCGCAAATCGCACCGGTATATAATGCACGACACTGGATTTTACACGCAATGTGCTTTAATAGGGATTTTTAATAGTTGTTTTGAAAAAGAAAGCGTTGATTGATATTTGTGTATTTTATTATTAAAATTATAATGACAAGAGTCTTTGTTGTAGACTTGTAAGAATCTTTGTAAGGACTTTCACTTGAGTATGAAAAAATGTTCTGCCATCTTGCAAAATTGATTCAAATTGCTGACCCGAATGGGAAGTTGGTTACCTTAAAAATTAAACTAAATTTGAGTTTGAACTTTCCGTCTGTTTGCGTCCATAGTGCAGGTCTAGTACCTTCTTCTATGTGTAATATTAGGTAATACAGTGACGTTAGTTCGAAACATCAGAAGAGCCGATTGGTATCTGATGGTGCTTCATTAACATATCCATTAGCTCTGTGATCGTCAGATGAATGGTCGGAAACGAACGGTGAAGAAAGCTGAAACGAATCAAGGAAAAGATTCCAGTTTGATAAAAGTCGATTGTTGAGGAGTACTTGTTGCCTTGTATATAAAAGAGATCTCATTCAGAATGGCATTTTATAGTCACATTTTACCTTGCAAAACTTGAAGTCGGATTGCATATTTAGAATTTGCATGTAGTTAAAAAAAGTCTCAAAAACCTACCAAACAGGTAGTATAATGTTTCTTTTGATCATATTTTTCTATTCTCCCCCATACGTTAGACGAACGTACACTTAACAATTGGATTGGTAGAAGATTTAGAGACAAAGAAGAAGAATGACATGAAAGATGCTTGGTTCCATTTTCCAAAACAGAAATAAAATTAGTATCAGACAAAAATTGATACAAAAATATGGGAAAGGTTTTAGATTCTACGTAAAGGAATTGAAGGATGAATTTCTTTGCACATATCCTCGAATGGAGAATAACTGATTTACAAAAAGCATCTGATTTTTTTACAATAGAAAACAAGGGTTCAAGAAAACTTTGAAGAATAATTATATAGCAAAAAGACCTCATAAACAAACTAAGGATTAAAATTTGAGGTTCTAAGAAAAACCATAAACTCAAGACTAGAAAAAAATGCCTGTTGAAATAAACCACATTTTAAAATTTTTGGAGACAATGAAAATAAGAGTAACTGATTTATCGCACCCTAACGTTGTTTGGTTAATCGAAGAAAATCACAGAGAAAAAATTCCTTTGTTCTTTTGTGCTGCTATAGCTAAAGTCTATGATATGTGGAGGTATTCTTTTCTAATATCATACAAACTACTGTTTGTTCTTGCATACAGTGTGTCTTAAGAGTCTCAACATGTTTTATCTGTCAGTCCTATATAAGACCAACGATATTTTAAAATTCCTTTGCGCACCAATCTTGACTGCACCGGAGGTGTACATTTTCCCAGGAAGTTTGCCCGTTGGCACATTCTTGTGGCAGTTCAGTTCGCCATGCTAGCCAGCTGAGCCTGGAACAGTCTGGAATGCGAGTACGACCTTGGTCCAACCAGAGCGCTCTAGCGGCGGCGGCCTCCACCAGCGGCCGAGCCTGGCCTCCTTGCCGGTCATTCGGTCACTACCGTCCTAGTCCTGGGAATCGTATACTTTCAGTTTGCTTAGCAGTCCCTGAATGATCCCAAATGACATGCATCTGGGAGTTTAATTGTTATTGAAATGGTTCCATTTTATACCTAGTTGTTCTACGAACTTTCGTAATTTATGCCTTCGTCAGTTGGAAAATTTGAGCTAGTTTTGATAATATTGTATTAAAAAAAGGTCAAAGTTAATAAACATTTTCTAGAAGTGTAAATTTATCTCTACAATTACACTATAGGGTGACCAAGGAAGACCAGTGATACACATTTATTCTTAATTATTTCAGGTACAGTATAATGGTACATATTGGGTGAGTGTAGTTTGCGAATAACGTAGTGAATTAGTTTGTATTTGCAAAATAAGACCTTACAAAATTAGTGTTGGCAGTGACAAATAAAGTCAGTTATCAGCTGATCGTTGACAACATTTTACTCCATTGGGATCGATTCGGTTACATCTAGATGTAGCTATGCCAACGGCAAGTGGTAGTCCCACAAATCAAATTGTTTGAAGGTTGATTTAGATTATTTCATGCTTTGTCCAGAAATGTTGTTATTGTTGCTTGCATCTCATGTTTTAGTTGTTTTAAGAAACGTAAATTGTTATTAGCCAAAGGACAATAGAATTTTTTTTATTACGAATTTAGGACTACCTCCATATTGGTGACTTCACTTGTTTAGTGGTACAAATACTACATATAGTTAATTGTTACATATACACTGTCGATTTAAACTCTCCCTTTTATTTTTAGTTCGTATGATAAACTGAGATAAATGCCCCTTCAATGAATTCATCTATTGGCTATACTCGTTATGAGGGTATTGGATCTTGAAAACAGATTTATAGCGTTGGATACACACGTTGATGTTAGGGAATTGATATTGAAAACAAACTTTTTATTGGCTATACACTATACTCGTTGTTGTGAGGGTACATTTGGTAAAAAATGTTGGTCACATGATGACTGAAACTATTTTTTAATTAATTCTTTTTTATTAAATTATGTATATAGGACCTAGTCTAGCATACATAGGTTGTCGTAAGGGCAAGTGCTATATATTTTTGCTATAAATTGTGAAAATATTTGCATGATATTTTCATTGTTCGTGATATGCACATTGTTGTTAGGCTCAGTGGACACTAGAGATTTGTCTATCGGCCGAATGTTGCCTTGCTGAATGTTGAGATTCGCCTGTATATTATTTGATCCTGTAGTAGAGCAATGCGTTCTATTAAAATTGCTTGTGTTTGTGCTCTTGTTATTCATGCGAGAAAAAGAAGAAGAGAACGAAAATGTTGGGTTCATCATAGTCAATAATCAATGGCCTAAGGCTTTTCAACAGTAATTTTTATCAACATTTCAATTTTTCCAGCGTTTATTCGAAAGAAATTTTGAGTAAACAATGCGCACAACTCACTCCACGTTTTCTTTGACATTTATGTCACTATACTCATTGAGATATTTAAATATAAGTTAATTGAATTATTTTGCCAATTTCATCAATAAAAATGTTAGTGTCTTGAAAGCCATTTTCAAGAAAACAACAAATAAATTCCTTGAACTCAAACAAAATCCAGGTCAACTTGCTAACATAAGACAGCCGATGATAATGACGTATTAGTATATATACTGTAGTATCGCCAGTGTGCTTGGACCAAAAGCTATGCCTTAAAATTTTCAAATTGCCTCGCCTACAAATCTGTGATATGCTATCGATTTTTAAATCAGCGGAAATTTCGATCGCCTGTGTAACTTCATTTTGCTTGATTTGCATATGTGTAAGTTAATGAATTTATTGCGAAAAATCCTTATGGTGACCTACCTACGTTGATATTAGGAAATTGATACCTAATCTAATTTCTAGCAAGGCCGTTGATAAAGTGATTCACTGTCGGTGACTCACTGAGGGTTGTTATCACTACGGCTGCACAGCGTGAGGCAGTTACGTCATGTGAAGAACGCAAGTCGCGGTTTCACACGGGCATGGTGATTCCCTCGGCACGATTGTCCCATCGTATTAGCCATTATGAAGACAATGCGTCAGTAAAGCTCAACTCGGGGAAACACAGGTCGACGATCTCGATGCTGTCGCTAATCGATTTGCACCGCTTGCAGTTTCGAGTTTGGTAATGATGGATAAGCACGTATTGTACAAGTAATATAATTTTTGAAAAGAAATTACATTCGATTTTGCTTATTAACACATTTGAAAAAATATTGTCTCTGTTATCTTGAACTAATTTACGTAGAATACTTAAGAGATTTTCATTTGAATCCAAATTTACTCATTCCAGTTTAGATTTAATTCATCTCGTAATCATTATCAATGTGGCTCGTACAAGTGCTGCAAACAATCAATGTTCTTTATCATCTTCAGTGCGATTCTAAAACTATGTCTGTGGGATTGAAGATAAGTTTCTTATCAATTTAATGAACTACTGTAGATAATGTGCTGCATTAGGTACTGTAGTACTGTGCCTATATTTATTAATTCCCAAGATATATGGCCGAATATGGATTTAGAATGATATTGACTAGTTTTGAGCGAATGTACCCTTTGTTGCAAACTAAGAGACACTATTCCCTATAAACAAGTCTTTAAGAACAGTAACAAACAGTGCTTATCAGCCTACCCGTTTCAAAATTTGTTTGTCTCTCATTGGGATCAGAACCTACAGCTTACGAATTTGGGCATTGCACTTCCTAGCTTATGAGATATGGCCACCAACAACACTATTGACCGGTAGTAGCTTTGATAACGGCTTTTTAAAATCAAGAACCATTAACGATAGTTTTGTGACTTATGAAAACTATATTAAGCATTGTTGAAGGTTTGATGTATGACGTCTAATATAGCGTTGACCTAAGGGCTTCCGGGAGAAAAAAGGCTCTGTCTAGCATCAGCGCGTGCAGTGAAGTCAAGTATTTATGTATAACGGGACAGAAAAACATATCAGGCTAGTGAGTGGCTATTCTGGGCGCAGACAGTAGCCAGACCTGCCGCAACCTAGCCAATATCCAGAAGATAACGCCTACTGACTATATCACATTCTTAGCCGGCACTGTGTGCTTGTGTGGTAGGCTACATCAACAAGGTTTCTCTCCCCCATGTGGGCAATACATGTCTGACTAGTGAGTGGCTATTCTGAGCACTGAGAGTAGCCAGACCTGCCGCAACCTAGCCAATATCCAGAAGATCCCGCCTACTGACTATATCACATTCTTGGCTGGCACTGTGTGCTTGTGTGGTACATCAACAAGGTTTCTCTCTCCCATGTGGGCAATACATGTCTGACTACTGAGTAGCTATTCTGAGCACTGACAGTAGCCAGACCTGCCGCAACCTAGCCAATGTCCAGAAGATCACGCCTACTGACTATATAACATTCTTGGCTGGCACTGTGTGCTTGTGTGGTACATCAACAAGGTTTCTCTCCCCCATGTGGGCAATACATATCTGACTAGTGAGTGGCTATTCTGAGCACTGACAGTAGCCAGACCTGCCGCAACCTCTCCAATATCCAGAAGATGACGCCTACTGACTATATCACATTCTTAGCTGGCACTGTGTGCTTGTGTGGTACATCAACAAGGTTTCTCTCTCCCATGTGGGCAATACATATCTGACTAGTGAGTGGCTATTCTGAGCACAGACAGTAGCCAGACCTGCCGCAACCTAGCCAATGTCCAGAAGATCACGCCTACTGACTATATCACATTCTTGGCTGGCACTGTGTGCTTTTGTGGTACATCAACAAGGTTTCTCTCTCCCATGTGGGCAATACATATCTGACTAGTGAGTGGATATTCTGAGCACAGACAGTAGCCAGACCTGCCGCAACCTAGCCAATATCCAGAAGATGACGCCTACTGACTATATCACATTCTTAGCTGGCACTGTGTGCTTGTGTGGTACATCAACAAGGTTTCTCTCTCCCATGTGGGCAATACATATCTGACTAGTGAGTGGCTATTCTGAGCACAGACAGTAGCCAGACCTGCCGCAACCTAGCCAATGTCCAGAAGATCACGCCTACTGACTATATCACATTCTTAGCTGGCACTGTGTGCTTGTGTGGTACATCAACAAGGTTTCTCTCTCCCATGTGGGCAATACATATCTGACTAGTGAGTGGCTATTCTGAGCACAGACAGTAGCCAGACCTGCCGCAACCTAGCCAATGTCCAGAAGATGACGCCTACTGACTATATCACATTCTTAGCTGGCACTGTGTGCTTGTGTGGTACATCAACAAGGTTTCTCTCTCCCATGTGGGCAATGCATATCTGACTAGTGAGTGGCTATTCTGAGCGCAGACAGTAGCCAGACCTGCCGCAACCTAGCCAATGTCCAGATGACCCCACCTACGTAGTACTCCAAAACTGGAAGGACCAACACTGAGTGTGACAAACGGTATGTGATACCTTGAACCAAATAGCACATCTCGATGTAAACTCATATCAACTTCATCATCAACAAAAAAATATGAAGACTTGTTTGTTGATAATATCTTGATGTCCACATTCATGAACTTCATCATCAACATAATTATATGAGGACTTTTTTGTTGATAATATCTCGATGTCCACATTCGTGAACTTCATCTTCAACATAAATATATGACGACTTGTTTGTTGTTAATATCTCGATGTCCACATTCATGAACTTCATCATCAACATAAATATATGAGGACTTGTTTGTTGATAATATCTCGATGTCCACATTCGTGAACTTCATCATCAACATAAAAATATGAAGACTTGTTCGTTGTTAATATCTCGATGTCCACATTCGTGAACTTCATCATCAACATAAATATATGAGGACTTGTTTGTTGATAATATCTCGATGTCCACATTCATGAACTTCATCATCAACATAAAAATATGAGGACTTGTTTGTTGATAATATCTCGATGTCCACATTCATGAACTTCATCATCAACATAAAAATATGAAGACTTGTTTGTTGTTAATATCTCGATGTCCACATTCGTGAACTTCATCATCAACATAAATATATGAGGACTTGTTTGTTGATAATATATCGATGTCCACATTCATGAACTTCATCATCAACATAAAAATATGAGGACTTGTTTGTTGATAATATCTCGATATCCACATTCGTGAACTTCATCATCAACATAAAAATATGAGGACTTGTTTGTTCTTAATATCTCGATGTCCACATTCGTGAACTTCATCATCTACATAAAAATATGAAGACTTGTTTGTTGTTAATATCTCGATGTCCACATTCGTGAACTTCATCATCAACATAAAAATATGAAGACTTGTTTGTTGTTAATATCTCGATGTCCACATTCATGAACTTCATCATCAACATAAAAATATGAGAACTTGTTTGTCGTTCATTTTGCCATAAAATCGCCAATACAATTCACGGTGCAAGTCTCCTAAAAGATTTTAATTAATATTTAAATTTCACGGCAGTCATTTGAGAAAAGTAACCATCAAGATACGACCAAGTGTCGATCAAAGTTAGGAACTGAGTGTAGATAATTATGTAGCTTACTGTAACTAGTATCAGTCACGGTAAACAAGTGTGGGCACCTAGAAAATATTCCTGGAAGACCTCTAATGACCTAATGTTTATATTTAAAATATCATCAAGTAAATTACAGAGCCGTTGATTGGCAGTGGGGTTCTGGGAACTCGCCGACCATTTGATGTTTTGCAAGCACGATCTGACCGTAGTTATTGATGCTGATTGCAAAGCTATCACAATATCAACACTAACATCCTGCGTCTATGTTTGACTCGGATCGGTCACAAATTTTATGTCTGTGTTGAAACAATAAACTAGACGTTTTACGCAAAATGTTAAAGGCAGCAATATGTTTAGTTTATAGACTTTATTTAACCTTATATTTTTGGTTACAATGCAAGTGCTTCATTTGAATGCTTAGCAATAAATTTAATGTAACAGTTACATTAATTTCATATTCAAACTTGCAAATCTTGTACATGAATTTAACCGCCTATCTAGGGCCAATGAATAGTCGATGATCGGTTACAAACAACTGAAATGAATGTCACTTGAAATGTAATTTTCTTTTTAAGTACGGTAATATAAGTAGTTATTTATATATTTATATAAATATATATATATATATATATCAGAAATAAAAAATGTGATGTCGAAAGAAGGGTTTGAATTAATGGATTTAAAAATGAAAACAAGCCATATAACAAACGCTCCTTAGCTAGGACGATGCTTGCAGAACATAATAAACCGTGCTTGGTAAACAAACTGATCATACTGTAGTTAAGTATTTAGACAACTATTTTAATATTCCTCTTCATGATTTAAATTCGGATGGTTAACACTTTGTAATAACATTTAAGTGGACAATAAGTTAAGTTCGTATATTAAACGATATTTCTTTAGACGCATTACCAAATTGTTATGTTCTAAATAAAATTCAAATACAACACGACTATGCAGTAATAATTTGTCACAGTATTATCTTAAATCGTTGGTGTTATTTTGTATGGAAAATTGTTGGCGATTTTTATTTTTATAATCAGTCATGATAAGAAATATTGGTTGGTATGTTTTTTCTTTGTCTTTAGTGAGAAGATATTTCAATTGACCGATATGATCAAATTACTGGTTACGATTTCACATTAGCCCTTAGCTCCCTTAATTTGAATTCAAGTACCAGTTTTCTTTTCTGTGGAATACTAATAAATGCAAGGTTACAATCAGGCCGAATTTGCCACGTTCGTCCACAGTGATGAGTAGACCCAAACAAAAATGATGTTGGGAAGGAATGTGACGTGAGAGACAAAGAATGAAATGGTGGAAGAGTGTATCCTTGCGGGCTACTTTCACCTGTAGAGTCATCGCACCGCACGTCTTGTGGCAACCTGTTCTCATCTCGTGTAGAAAGTACTCGAAATAATCGTTCCTTAGCACAACATGACAACATCGCACCAAGTTCCCTTTAGTCATCCCACCGCACGTCCCGTCTTTGTAACGACCTGTTCTCATCTCGTGAAGATCGTACTCGAAATAATCGTTCCTTAGCACAACATGACAACATCGCACCAAGTTCCCTTTAGTCATCCCACCGCACGTCCCGTCTTTGTAACGACCTGTTCTCATCTCGTGAAGATCGTACTCGAAATAATCGTTCCTCAGCACAACATGACAACATCGCACCAAGTTCCCTGTAGTCATCCCATCGTACGTCCCGTCTTTGTAACGACCTGTTCTCATCTCGTGAAGATCGTACATGAAATAATCGTTCCTCAGCACAACATGACAACATCGCACCAAGTTCCCTGTAGTCATCCCATCGTACGTCCCGTCTTTGTAGCGACCTGTTCTCATCTCGTGAAGATCGTACACGAAATAATCGTTCCTTAACACAACATGACAACATCGTACCAAGTTCTCTGTAGTCATCCCACCGCACGTCCCGTCTTTGTAGCGACCTGTTCTCATCTCGTGAAGATCGTACACGAAATAATCGATCCTTAGCACAACATGACAACATCGTACCAAGTTCTCTGTGGTCATCCCACCGCACGTCCCGTCTTTGTAGCGACCTGTTCTCATCTCGTGAAGATCGTACACGAAATAATCGATCCTTAGCACAACATGACAACATCGTACCAAGTTCTCTGTAGTCATCCCACCGCACGTCCCGTCTTTGTAGCGACCTGTTCTCATCTCGTAAAGATCGTACACGAAATAATCGATCCTTAGCACAACATCACACCAACGAACAAAGTTCCCCGCAATTCAGTACATCAAGTTATTGCATATTAATTATGGCTTTCGATAAATCTCACATTGAACACTTGTGTTTACTTTAGTTGAGATTTGATCGCAATCCAATGTTTGGTTTTCAATTACGTATTTTCTCTTGTTTTCCCTGTTCAAATAGTTTCCTCAATTCCATTTTTGGTTTTCCATTCCAGTACCAGCTACTCATTACGACTGTTAGTAGCTGATTTAGATGTTCACAAGTGACGTTACAAGACGTAACATTCCGACCCTATGGTACAGGAGTATGTTGAGTTCAGAGAAAAAATCATTACAAATAAAACGTTTTCCTAGTTAACTTGTACTGAGTTATGACGAATAATTTATCTAGTTTTGAAGTTATGATGTGAGTTATGATTCGTTAAAGTTAGTTTGGATTGATTGGTTTCGGTTTGTGTAAATTATGACTCTGAATTGAGCCGACAAACAAGATAAGTTATCGCCTCTAACCTCCATTCATCCCCTCCTCCCACTCACACTACTTGTGTGAAACCATCGTCTGGACTATAAATTGCAACATCTGTATGCATCTCGTTCTACAAAATATTACTACGCGTGCTTCTTTTTTATTGTAATAGTTCTTTTTTGAGGGATAAGCTGCAACAATTGCAAATAAGATTTTGATATGTATTGGAATTGTGTATAGGCCTACTCAAATCGATCCCTTGAGAGTAGTCCCAGGGGAACGGCCATGACGACTTGGGGAACGCTAGGTCGGATGATTTGGATTGAATGGCTAAAGAGTTGGGATGGCAAATATTTTTAACATATCGATATATCGCTAATCAAATATCGATAAATTGGGTTACCGATATATCGAATTTTAAATTATTTATCTGTCTAAAATTATGGACTAACTCTAATGTCGTGACAAAAAATATACTTATGTTTTGCTGTCACTATTTAGAATACCCTACTAAAAGTAAAAATTAAATCCATTTATCTACATGAAACAAGTAGTGGTCTGTGGGCTGAATGAAAAAAATTCAAAATAATAATTATTATTATAGTTTAATTATGTTAATTATAAAAGAATAATGTAATGATGATTTGAAAGGCATCTCAGAGGCAGCGTTGCCAACTCGCACACAGCTTCAATTACCTACAATAAATTACAGTTTACTACGTTTCCAACCCGTAAAAAACTAAATAAAGTTACTTTATCATATCAATGCTTGTTTTGTACGCATGACTGTCAATTTAAATATGTTTTTTTTCGACTCATGATGATTTTGAGCAGAGAGAATAACGTCAATATTTTGTGATTCGATATATCGGACCAAAATATCGATATATGTTCGATATTATCGAAAGAAAACATCGATACTAATATATCGACACGTATTTATCGATATTTCCGGTATATCGATATATCGTTGCCATCTCTAAATGAGAGAGAATTGCCTTACACTACCGCTACTCACACTTTTCTGAACAACAACACTAACTGAATTGCAAATCAGTATCGTTATAAGTCTCATTTTCGAGAATGCCAACATTAATATTTTAATTTTCAAGCAATGTAAAAAAATGTAAAATAATGATAATGCTTATTTTAGATTTAACCTTTTCTTTCCTTATATGAAATTCTTCGTTTTTTTCATTTATTTGGTCATCATCATAAATGCTCTATTTTCATAGCGTGTTATTGACGAATTGGTTGATGATCAGTTGGTAGTGTTTATTTCATACATACAAATAATTTGTTGTGAGCATTGAACTTTAAAATCGATACCGCGAGTAGACACTTACTTTAATCTTACGAAACTGAGTAAAGAATATCTTATTGTTTTTGTTTTTTTTAACATTTCATATTAAGGTAAATAACATTATTAGTTTATTACATTTAAAGATTAATCAAATAATGTTCAACATTTCCATATTTATATCTAATTCGTTTTGACGCCAAGTTGATAACCCTGATGTCATCAAATGGAGAATATTATTCATAAATTACTGATGCAACCTCCCATATCTCAGTGGGTCACGTCGGTCGAGTATTGTAGCAGCCAGCTGTGACTGATGCAACTACCCACCACTCCTACAAGTCACATTGGTCTTATGTTGATTGACCATATTCCTCCCTCAGTGGGTCACGTCGGTCGAGTATTGTAGCAGCCGGATGTGACTGATGCAACCACCCACCGCTCCTACAAGTCACATTGGTCTTATTGAGTGACCATATTATATTCCTCCCTCAGTGGGTCACGTCGGTCGAGTATTGTAGCGTCGGTCGAGTATTGTAGCAGCCGGATGTGATTGATGCAACCAACCACCGCTCTTAAAAGTCACATTGGTTTTATGTTGAGTGACCATATTCCATAACCCCTCAGTGGGTCACGTCGGTCGAGTATTATAGCAGCCAACTGTGACTGATGCAACCACCCTCGCCTTCTACAAGTCACATTGGTCTTATGTTAAGTGACCATATTCCATATTCACCCTCAGTGGGTCACGTTGGTCGAGTATTGTAGCAGCCAGCTGTCACTGACTGGAGAGTGGACAGCATCCATTGAATGGAGCCAACGTCTTATCGTACCGGAAGTCCTCAATTTCCTGCTGCAAATTACGCACAGACCTTGCTCCGCGCCCACACTACCCCCGCTTGAACCTCACCGTCATTGACAGAAAGATCCATTCGTTATATTTCAATGTCAGTTGTTTCTAACATACATCCTTTTACTTAAATTTGTTGTAGTTTCGTTTGTTGTTGTTGCACGTTTATCTTCACATTTCGAACATGAAGTTAGTTTTAATAAACACAACTCCGATTATGGACTGTGCAAAAGTTGGTTTAAATTACATTTCTTTACTTTGTTTGATTTTGATAATTTTCTTTTCATTGGCAATAAAACTCGTGACAAATGAAATATAATTTGTAACATTAGATTTGTAATGTTTTACGGATTATATATACTTTGATAACAAAAAAAACTTTATTAAGGTTTCTAAGTGTAAATATCTAATTATATCCCCAGCAGAGTACTATCAAAAATAAATCGTCAAATAAGTATTTTCATGTACATGTCCATCTCAACTATTGTTGGTTCAGGTCTGTCTTGTTGCTCCACAAGGGTTGTAGCTCTGAATGTGAACGCGTGTACTCGTCGTGTGGTGGTGGGGGATTTGTGGGCTGATTACAATCGATACGGCGCGACAACCCCTCACTGCGCTGCATCTCTACGACCCCGACACTACTACCCCACAATTTATGTTACTGGACCTGTGACGTCAACCCCACCCCTGGGCGAATCCTCGATTGTTGTTTACCTCATGTTCCATGTCACCTACTAATAAATGGTGGAGGGCCGTCAGTAGTCTTGTACGTCCGAAGGGTGGAGGGCCGTCACTAGTCTTGTACGTCCGAAGGGTGGAGGGCCATCAGTAGTCTTGTACGTCCGAAGGGTGGAGGGCCGTCAGTATTCTTGTACGTCCAAAAAGTGGAGAGCGGTCCGTATCACATACATGTAAACAGACATTTATTATGTCATCTCTTTTTATTCTGTGTTCCGTAGTCATGTATGTCCGAAAAGTGGAGAGCTGTCAGTAGTTTTGTACGTCCTGTGCAAAGTCCACTTGAATCACATTTACTTCTTCAACCGAGAGGAAGGTTTGCTAGCATATATAATTTGTTATGATATAAACTACAATTTATTCAAGCAATTACATATACATATTTGTACTCAACATATACATACATATTTTTATGAGATTCGGTGGTGTGAACCTTTATGCCCGTCATCTTATTATTAGGATAGAAACACCATTGCGATGTAAAGCAAACATATTAAAATTTTCTTTACATACAGTAATCAACATACCAAAAATATCCTTATCGATAAGAAATGTAATTTTGTGTATTTTTAATAATAAAAATTTTTAGCTAGATAATTATCTCGTCTGAACCATTCGCTGCGTGCCAATTGATCTTGCCTCCGGTCAAGAAGACTGTCTGGAGTATATTTATTGTTGCCAATTTACCAACCGGAGTTGGGTCTGAGATTCGTGACGAGATATCTCGTCTGAACCATTCGCTGCGTGCCTATTGATTTCGTCCCGGGTCAAGAAGACTGTCTGGAAGATATTTATTCTTGCCAATTTGACCAAACGGGGTTGTGTCTGAGATTAGTGGCTAGGTATCTTGTCCAAAGCAGTCGCTGCGTGCCAATTGATTATATGCCCCCGGTCAAAAAGCCTGAACATTGTTCTGTACAGGAGGATTTTTATTGTTGCCAATTTACCAACCGGGGTTGTGTCTGAGATTGGTGGCGAGATATCTTGTCTAAACCAGTCGGTGCGTGCCAATTGATCTTGCCTTGGGTTCAGAAGACTGTCTGGAGGTTATTGATTGTTGCCAATTTGACCATCCGAGGTTGTGTCTGAAGTTGGTGGCTAGATATATTGTCTAAACCAGTCGCTGCATGCCAATTGATCTTGCCCCGGGACAAGAAGACTGCCTGGAGTTTTTGATTTTGCCAATTTTACCAACCGTGGGTTGTGTGTGAAGTTGGTGGCTAGATAGCTTGTCTAAATCAGTCGCTGCGTACCAATTGATTTTGCCCAGGGTCAAGGAGACTGTCTGGTATTGGTGGCTAGATATCTTGTCTGAACTAGTCAGTGCGTGCCAATTTATCTTGCCCCGGATAAATTGGCAAGATCAAGTACAAGTACCCCGGATAAATGGCAAGCCATACTACAGTACAAGTACAAAATGTACAACTTAAATGTAACTTTCAATGTCACTGTACGTGTATGGGTGGGTAGGTGGGTCAATGCCACTGTACGTGTATGGGTTGGGGGGTGGGTCAGTGCCACTGTACGTGTATGGGTGGGTGGGTGGCTCAATGCCACTACTATACGTGTATGTGTGGGTGGGTGGGTCAATAATAGTTGTTGTTCCCTATAACTAAAATACTACCATTCGTATGTGGGAGGTTGGGTGGATTAGTCACCACTGTACGTGTAAGGGTAGGTGGGTGGGAGGGTCAAGAAGACTGTCTGGAGGTTATTGATTGTTGCCAATTCACGCTGCATCTGTTTAAAGTGCAGCACTTTGCCTAGAAGGCACTTTGTACTTGATTTGCTCCATCTTCGAGATACATCCATTCATTAAGGACGATCGATCACGTGGTCAAATTTGACACAAGTTTGTTTGTGAGGTTTAAAACATCCTTTTGAATATTACTTTTAAATTCCAAAATCTATTTATGCAAAAGTTGCTCATTGTTTAGCCGAGCTGTTGTATAGCCATGGCTAGTTTACTCAAATAAGTTGTTGGTCATTTAACAGGAAATTCTTTCCGTTATACGCAAAGTTCTAAGTAACCATGTCGTATACATGTATAATCATGTATAATCTATTAAATTTCATCAAATGTTGCAGCTCAATTAATGTCAACAAATCGTGTTCATGTAGAGAACATATTCTTCAGAATCAAGGTAAAGGAGAATGGCTTTGGTTTTAAAAGTTCGGGTACATCATCACTTTTGTTTCTGTTAATCACGGTACGGAATATTTAATACAGTACCTCTAATACAACAAATCTAATAATGTATTAGGTTGTCTGTGAGATGGACAGGGACTCAGACTAACAAGCACTTGCAATCGGCTCAATGCAGAAGTTTCATTCATAGAGCTCACATTATTTATGGACCGAATTTATTTGTAGCCTATTATTTTATGCATCACGTTTACTGGATTGCCTATACTGTATTTTCTTCTCGTTTGACTGATCAACTAATTACTTTATCTTTTTTGTATAATTGATCTGCGAGCATTTGTAGATGTCGACCATTTTACTTGAATGTGGTCAACATGGAAATTGGGGCTTATCAATGATCTGTTAGCAGTTACATAAGAAACAAAACAATATTGTCAGCTAGTTTTCGAATACGTAAAAGGCAACACACTGCTGGTAGTACGTGTAGGTAATAAGTGTCAGTATAACATTTAATTGCTCGGATCATGTTCAGTGGCCCGTTTCACAGCTACCTGTGGGAAGGCATTGTCAGCTATTGAAATGTCAAACTATACTGTTACTCGTACTGGTTTGAGGCAATTAACAATTTGCTTAATTAGTTACAAATGCTTATTTGATCCATGTTTCCTGTTCAGTTTCGAATGATCATTGTTATCTCAATTAGTTATCCACTGATTACCTCCTTGATAAGATGTCATTTGGGGCACTCGGTAGTAGGGTTCCGTCTGAGTTTTCTTGTCGTCGAAAATCTGCTCGTGGTATGAGGAAAACTGAGCGCGGTTTTTGTCTAGACAAAGACACTTCATCGGCATGACCTTGCGGCGTTGCGATCATGAAAGGGGAGTCACACAGAGAAAAAGCACAATTGTCATACCAGTGTTGACCTAACAGTGGACCGACAATCTAACAACTTCGCTCGGTCCACAAACTGCAGAAAATTGTGTGGCCCAGTTTAGCCTGGAAACAATCATCCTGTGTTTGGTTAATATTTCTGTGGCTATGTAAAGTCATCTATTGCCACTGTAATGTCTCCGTGAGTGAACCCAGTGGACAACGAGAGTTTTGCGTTAACTACGAACTGCTCCCTTCTTGCTCCACTGTAATGCCTCCGTAAGTGAACCCATTGGACAACGAGAGTTTTGCGTTAACTTCGAACTGCTCCCTTCTTGCTCCACTGTAATGCCTCCGTAAGTGAACCCATTGGACAACGAGAGTTTTGCGTTAACTACGAACTGCTCCCTTCTTGCTCCACTGTAATGCCTCCGTGAGTGAACCCAGTGGACAACGAGAGTTTTGCGTTAACTACGAACTGCTCCCTTCTTGCTCCACTGTAATGCCTCCGTAAGTGAACCCATTGGACAACGAGAGTTTTGCGTTAACTACGAACTGCTCCCTTCTTGCTCCACTGTAATGCCTCCGTAAGTGAACCCATTGGACAACGAGAGTTTTGCGTTAACTACGAACTGCTCCCTTCTTGCTCCACTGTAATGCCTCCGTGAGTTAACCCAGTGGACAACGAGAGTTTTGCGTTAACTACGAACTGCTCCCTTCTTGCTCCACTGTAATGCCTCCGTGAGTGAACCCAGTGGACAACGAGAGTTTTGCGTTAACTACGAACTGCTCCCTTCTTGCTCCACTGCAATTTTTTATTTCTTGCTATTTCGATCATTAATATGCTCTTCTCAACCCTGATTTGATCGGTGCATAACAGACCTGTGGTGTTGGAGGAACACAAAGGGTTTCTTAAGAATAAAAATCCAATGAAAAATGCTAGGCTGAAATCTGTAGAGATTAAATCTATTCAGATTTGGTTTAGAACTCCTAATCAATTCAAGTACTGCTTGATCTTTCAACGACATCAACAATACGCACAATAAACAAGTCGGTTGATCGTTAAAGCGTGTTTAGAATGCTTCAACTAAGTTCAACTAAGTTTAATACAGTACCACCGTAACTAGAATAATATAGTAGGGTTCACGCGCATGGTGCGCTGTTAATCTTGGTGTTAATGACGTCACACAGACTTATCAGCTGGTTCCACTGTTACACTGAATGTAGTTATAATCAGTAACTGCTTTTCCTAAATCACTGTTTTCATTAACAATAACAAGGTTGTAACCCCTTCGTAACTATTAATAATGATATACAAATACTTTCAATAGTAATATTATTAATATATATTATTATCACGCACGTTCGCTCTCAGCTGCTGACATTACCACCGTCAGCGGCATTTAACATTATAATAAATACGCAGTGAATAGTTTGTGCGTTGCTATTTTGCATTATTTATTATATTTTTGCATTAATTATCGTTGTTTATATTTAATCGTCGTGTATTTTATTAAGTGGGACTCTATTTGAAAGTTTAAAAAATATACAATACAAAAAATTATTTTAAATACAATTAAAAAATTGTGATTACTTACCAATAATGGATTGTCGTCGTATTTTGACAGATGTGCTGGCATAGTTTGATTATAATTTTTGGTAATTTTTCTTATTTTAACGATTTTTTCTAATTTGACCACATTTGTCTCTTAAATAAACATAGGTTATACATAAAATGTACATATTTATTCAAACACTAGTAGTACGTTATTAGTTTAAATTTTTTTCATTTTCTTGCATATTTTTCTATGAGCTTCTTTTGGGAAAAAACTGTTTTTTTAAGATTGTTCTTCCTGTTTAGATCTTTCATCCTTATGAATGATCGTGTTCCGACATAACACATTATAGCAAATTCGTCTATGTTATTAAATTTTTGTTGTAACTTATTCGCAAGTGTTTTCATGACATCACATTTATTAATACCATTGCCATGAAATTCGTCAACCTCTTTTTTACATTGTAAAACTATTTCCAGCCATTCTTGAGATAGGTTAATCAGTGACCCCCTTTATTAAGTTGAAAGCCAGTCTCTATTCTTAACTTGTACTAGTCCTATTTTTTCACCATACATAAATGTTAGTTGCAAATATATTTATTCATATTTATAAATAAATAACATGTGTCAAGTATTGAAACAGCTGTTTAAATTGGGTATGAAATTAATATTCACTCTTGAATTAATTATTACAACAGTTAAATGCTTTTTTAAAATAATCAGTTCTTTTGTCTGAAAATGGTCTATTTTTATTTATTTTGGCCAAATATCCCTAATAGTATTAATATAAGTATTTGTATAGCCTTAGTAATAGTTACTAACGGGTACAGCCTTGTTGATAATGAAAACAGTGATTTAGGAAAAGCAGTTATTGATTATTACTACATTCAGCGTAACAGGTGAACCAGCTGATAAGTCTGTGTGACGTCATTGGCACCAAGATTAACTGATCACTATGCCCGTGAACCCTATCGTATTATTCTAGTTACAGTATTATTCTACTCCCCAACTTGCGTGAAAAGAGGAAAAAACTGTCGGTTTCGGAACTTGATCCATCAGTTTTTGTAGTTGGCTAGTAGGTTAGGTTAGGTTAGGTTATGGCTAAATGGAAAGACACTAAGGATTAAAACAGTAGCTATAAGTTGTAAATTTTCTTAATTTATCTTGTATTATTTAGCTCTGTAATTATGTACGGATGTCGACTCGTACTTCCATGGTATTTCAATTGTATGTTATCGTAATAATGTTCACATTTTATCTACTCCGGATTTAGCATAGTAAGATTTTTTTTGCACTTGAAATATTTATTTCGGATTATTTAATATGCCGCTTTTAATGACGAATCATGTAGGTATTTCGGCGTTTTGTCAAACAGTGACGTATTGAATAGCGGTGCCAACTTCTATGGCATACAACGTAATGTGTGTGTGGAAAAATAAAATACCATATTTTGTTAACATAATAAAATGTGGCTTTCTTTCTTTCTGAAATGTAGAACCGATGAAAACAGGAGATTCTAGAAACTATTCTAATATCATGTACGGTTTATGAACTTTCCAGCTTCAGTTTAAAAAAATATAAAGCTGAAATTGTGTTTTGTGTCAACATTGGGTGAATTTTAAGGTTTTTTTGTGTATTGAAAGGATTTTCATTGTACGCTCTTGTACTATAATTCCATTATTTTTTCTGGACAAACTCTTTTATCTTTCATTCTGTCTAATCAATAATTAATTGTCAAACATTATTGGGATGTAGATTATTTTTTAAGTGAAAACGGCCAATTTAACTAAAACAAAAAGTAACTGATAGTGTTTTCATTTTAACATGTAGTTCGAATACTTTATAATGTCTCTAAGTAAGATGGCGTAGAGTATAAGCGTATAGACCCGTGTTGTAGGTTGCCTGTGGGAAATATGTCCCCATTCTCTGTGGTTGCATGACAGATCGGCCAGCCAAGTGACCACCATCTGTCCACACTCAATACAGAGTGACTCATCTGGCCTTGGTGTCGCGCCGATGAGGTTTTCGGCCTTGATACCGGTTATACGGTCTGGGTACTCCGGTCCCTGAGTCCGGTCAACTGAAGGCGACTCGGTCACAGCACTGAACTATACAGTGCCATTACAAACTACCATCAAGACTTCAAGGATTCGGTCGGTATCATCAAGTTTGTCCTGTCTTGATGGAGAACTGTTGTAAATCAATCCCAAAGTTTACTACTCGTACTGAGACAGGAGGGGGATAGAATGAGCTATCTTATTATTCTGGTGGACTCGTGAGTTTTCTATCATTTTCTGTTTAGTCGAATAAAAACGGTTTATAAACGTATCGTACTCGATTACTTTTGTCACTAAAAATCTACGTCGTCTTAAGGTGGGTTTACACTTATAGCTCGGATATGTAGCTCTACTATATATTCTTTTAAGATTTGCCGTTTGTGTAGCAGATAAGTTCGTCTGAAGATACCGAGCATCAAGTACTTCTTGCTGCAGCTGCAACAGTCGTGTTAGCTACTAAAAGAAGACGCAGATATTGGATAAAGTAAGACAATATCTCGACGCAAGGAATAAATATAGTGGTAGTGATTTGTTGATGGACTTAAATGAAGATGACGCAGTAGAACAAGCGTGTTATGAGCTTACTATGATGGAATTTTTAAAAATTATTAAGAATTACTAGTATTCTTTAATCCACTAAATAGATTCTCCATTTCTCGAAAAACTCACCTAACACGAATTAATGCGAAACAAGAGAGAGTAATTTAGCGTCCTTGCAACCCTGCACCAATGCTCAGACAGTACTGGAGCTGGCGGAAATGAAGTGGAAGGGGAGCTACAAATAAAAAAGTGCTTCTAGCACAGCTATATAGCCGGGCTACAAGTTTTCTTTTATGTTTACCGCCAACCAACGGATAGCTCATTTTCTGCTGTATAGCTCTGGATATTTGTTATATAGCTGGTAGATGAGGTTAATTTTAATGAATTTGTAGCTGAGCTATATAGCTCTCCAGCTATAAGTGTAAACCCACCTTTAGCAGAATAATTTTATTAAATTTTATTTTGTCTTTTCAGTTACAACGGTTTCGTTCATACCTCGTGTACTTACGTTTGAATTGCGTCTCAACTTTTTCAGCCAATAAAGGGAGCTTTATCGATTTACAAAAACAGGTAATCATTTCCAATATCATCAGCCCGTGAGAATAAAGACGTGAAGACCGCAAGAGTGGGCGCATGTTTGCACGCAATCGTTCCAACGGAAATCACATGTAGGCCAGTCATTACGGACACATTATAGTCAACACAAACTGCGCACTACTCTGGTCTGCTAGCTCAGTTTGGGGTACATATGGGTCAGTCATTATGGACGCCGGCAACACAAACTGCGCACTACTCTAGTCTGTTAGCTCAGTTTGGGGTACATGTGGGCCAGTCATTATGGACGCCGGCAACACAAACTGCGCACTACTCTGATCTGCTAGCTCAGTTTGGGGTACATGTGGGTCAGTCATTATGGACGCCGGCAACACAAACTGCGCACTACTCTAGTCTGTTAGCTCAGTTTGCTATTTGGGGTACATGTGAAAACCGGAACTTTATACTTGTCGGTGCATATTGTGAAAAACGCAACATGTTGCTTGTTGGTATGCGCCAAGAAAAAGGCAACCTGTTGCTTGTTGGTATGCGCGCCAAGAAAAAAGCAACCTGTTGCTTGTTGGTATGCGCCAAGAAAAACGCAACATGCTGCTTGTTGGTATGCGCCAAGAAAAAAGCAACCTGTTGCTTGTTGGCGTGATCGTATAAAAGGCAATATGTTGCTCGATTGTGTGTGCGCAGAAAAATGCAAACTGATGCTTGTTGGTGTAAGTGTAAAAAACGCAATCTGTTTCTTGTTGGTGTGTGTAGAAAAACGCAACTTGTTGCTTGGTGATGTAGTAGAAAAAAGTCAATTTGTTGCTAGCAGATGTGAGCGGAGAAAAATATAGCCTGTTGCTTGGTGGCGTAAGCTTAACAAATGCAACCTGTTATTGTTGATGTATGTGATGAAAACACAACTTGTTGCTAATGTAAAAGGAAAAACTCATTTTTTTGCTAGGTGATATGAGTAAAAAAAACGCAACTCTGCTTACTATATATGCGGATAAGTGATAAGACGGTCTGGTCATATATACATTTCTGTTGGGCTGAAGAAGTTCTGTGGTTACAAATGTCCCCGAAAGCCCCTTATACTGACCCGAAATCCAAAATCTGTAGTGAAGTCATAAACCAACGAAATCTTAAGGTGGTTTGCAAATTGCAATATAAAACAGAAGCAGTTAAGCCGCGTTTACACCAAATGCTGTCAGCAAATGTTGGCCAGCTTTTGTTGGCAGCATTGCTATCAACAAATGCTGGCAGCAAATGCTGGCAGCAAATGTTGGCGAATTCCCTAGACTGATCAACATGTGTTGACAACATTTTAGCGCTTTGGTGCGTTTAGTTGCATTCGGCATTCCGAAATGTCAACACTCGAGCAACTTGCGGCGGTAGCAGCAGCGTGCGTCATCATAGGTAAAAAGAAAAGACCAAAGAGATATTGGGTAAGGCCTTCCCTTAGGGCCAGATCTGTGTATAGTGGAAGTGACTTACTTTCAGATTTAAATCAGGACGATATTAATCCATTGTCAAGAGAGTTGAGGTGTGACGGCAGCGTTAAAAACTTCTTGAGGATGACAAGTAACGACTTTGAAAACCTTCTCACAGCTATTGGACCTAAAATTGCGAGACAAGACACCAATTACAGGCTAGCAATACCTGCGCGAGAAAGACTTGCAGTGACCTTGAGATACTTGGCCAGTGGAGACTCTTACTCTAGTCTCAGTTACCTGTTTAAAGTGTCAAAATCTACAATTTCTGGAATAATACCTGAAGTTTGTGCAGCTTTGATTGATGAGTTGAAGGATAATATAAAGGTAAGTGAATACTTGTATATAACCAAGTGTCCCATGATTGCCTCCCTCCATATCCAAAAATCAAATACATATGTGATTGGTTATATTATGCTATTAGTAGGCTAATAATAGTTGTTTGGGAAATTGGTTGGTTTAAAGAAACTTAGTGAATATTTCACTCAAAGTTTAATGACATACATAAATAATACATATCAAATCAAAACAGCTTTATTTCCATAGAAATTTAGTTACTATTTGATGATAAACCGATAGATTGAATAATTTTATCACAATAAGCATCATTGTACTCGTCATGTTGAGGAGCCCACTTAGCAGAAATGGGACTTGCAGCGTTGATGGATGAATGGATTTCATTAGATGTTGATGGATCGTATGACTGAATGTAGGAAGATGCACTGGTTGATCTTGATGGCTCTGTACCCATCGGTAACTGATTAAGTTCCATTTCGAACAAAATGGTATTAATCCTGTGTTTTGCAAGTGCTTGGTCCCGAGAGTTTATAATTTTTCGTAATTGACACGCAACGTTTTTTCCAAAGATATCAAACTCGTCTTCAATTCCTGGCTGATTTAACTGGCTAGACACTTTTTTCATTACTTGATAAGCTTCATCCACCATTGAAGCTTTCCTCTTCTTCGTCAATTTTCGAGTAGGATCCGTTCCTGTTTTGGGTGTGTTGTCGGCAGTTGTGATTGATGTGTCATTGCCCTCCTCTGCAATGTCCTCCTAAAAATAAAACCACATTACATTACAGTTGACATTACCTTGAGTTGACAGAGTAGGTAAAAATCACTAGTTTTAAATCTTTTGCTGAAATAAACGTTTATTTTTTATAAGATTATGGTATATTGGCACTTATATCTTGACTGTATGGATCACTGACCCCTTTAAAATACATTTCATTTTGCAGTTGCCGAATACTAAAGAAGAATGGCTACATCATGCCAAAGAGTACAACTCGCAATGGAATTTTCCGCATTGCATTGGAAGCATGGATGGGAAACATGTGATGCTACAGGCACCCATCAACACATCAAGTGAATATTTCAATTACAAAGGTTATTTCAGCATTGTCCTCCTGGCTGTTGTTGATGCAAATTATTGCTTTACTTACGTCTCTGTTGGTTGCCAAGGACGGTTATCTGATGGTGGAGTGTTTGACAATAGTACCTTAAAACAACACCTTCAAAATAAGACTTTGAATCTTCCCGACCCAAGTTTCCTTCCAGGAAGGGATTACTTACCGGTACCCTACTTTTTCCTGGCTGACGATGCCTTTCCTTTAAAAATTAACATCATGAAGGCGTTTCCTGGAGTGCATGATAAGGCAAGTGTAAAACGTGTCTTCAACTATCGCCACTGCAGGGGCCGTAGAGTAGTGGAAAATGTATTCGGAATAATGAGTGTGGTTTTCCGTGTGTTGAGGAAACCAATGTTATTGGAACCAGAGCGGGCAGACACAGTTGTTTTAGCCTGCTGTCACCTGCATAACTTTTTGCGAAGAAGTATGTCATCAGCTTCAACGTATACACCTCATGGAGTTTTTGATGTCGAGGACCTAGCTACAGGATCATTAGTGCCAGGACAATGGAGAGTTGATGGAATGCCTAGAGAAACTCTACTTCGTTTAAAGAAGATTCCAAAAAAACCTTCCCAGCTGGCCAAACAAATACGTGATGAAATCAGTGTTTACTTTCAAAGTGAAGAGGGTTCAGTGCCATGGCAAAACAACTACTAGGCCTAAGATACAAATGTACATAAGGACGTTTGCACATATTATAACGTATAGTTGAATTAACAACAATAACAAAGTAACAATTAAAGTAGTGTTAATTACATTATATATTTTGTAACAAATTTTAGACCGTTGTGTTTATGTTTAACTTTTTTAACCTATAAAAGTGACATTAAAATATGTGACAATTTGATAAAATAATCTTAAGTTGTTAACTACTTGCCTGCACTGTTTCATCGGCAGCCTCTTTCTCGTCAGTGGCAATCCCAGCTTCTTTAATCTTCCGTGCAGTAGTTTTATCCTTTAAAAACAGCATCGCTTTAAAATAACACCACTTGCTTTTATACTCGTCTGCCCCCGAACCACTCTTCTTCTTCTTAAGTTCTCTTTGAAACTGTGCCAACAATGTTTTCACTTTTGCCTGTACTTCCGAATTACTGGCTTTTATCTCCCGCGAAATGTCATTCCATGCATAGTTCTTTAGGTTTTTATTTTTATAATCAGGGTCCATCGGATTCCAAAGAACTGGTTGCTCTCGATATAGGTCAATCAATTGCATGACTGTTTCACGCGACCAATCAATTTCACTCTCAATGCTGTCGCTGTTCATATTGAGTTGAGAAACACGGACACCAAACAACACAGACGTACTACCATCAACAGTCGCAACTAGAGTACTGACGCTGTCGGAACGACATGGCGGCCAACCACGTGCGCTAAGGTAAGTGTTGCCAACATTGTTGACGGTCGCTTTTAGTCCCGTCAACATTGCTGCCAGCATATGTTGGACAACATTCTTTGATCTTTACCGACTACTGGTGGGTAAATGCTGCCAACACTTTTCGGTGCTGACAGCATTGTTGGCAGCAAATGTTGACGGAATTAAAAGTACGATTTTTGTAAATGTTGTCAGCTTTTGCTGGCAGCAATGTTGTCAGCTCCGGTGTAAACGCGGCTTTACTGCAGTGGCGAAACGAAGGCGGTGGGTGGCGACATCTGCAACTTGTGACACGCCCACGACTGTTAGTGTGCTGCAATGTGCAATGCCTCAGCTAGATTGCGTTGTGCGGAGCTGGCCATTCCTTGCTGCTCCTGACGATCTTCATCCTCCAGTTTATCGTTTTGTAGCGTTCAAAAACTCGATGCCTTAAAAAAATTTAAGAACATTTTCGCACTTGTTAACACTAAAAAGATATGATTGATGATGAAGTAAAATACTGAAATTAATATGGAGTTACCAATTATTTGTTTCCATGGTTTCTTACGAAAGGTTCACAAAACTTCGATTTTAGATGGTTTGAACGGTAAAATCTTTGTACTGAACGTGAAATGATTGATAGACATTTTAATTGTTGTTACTGTAGTCAACTTTTACAAAACGACCTTGCCTTATGGTAGATACATATTTTTGTACACCATTACGTGTCCCTTAATATCCATTGCCCACTTGATAGTCAACTTGTCGTTGGTGACGTGAAGTGTCGAGTGTCTGACTGACAGTGACAGGACGATGAGAGACGTTGCCAACTGGTGCACCAGCGGCGGCGGCTGGCTGCGGTGACGTCACGGGCAAGGAATGTGGATATAACGGAGTCCCCCTCCACCTCCGCGAGTAGCGGCACGATCTCTCCGCGCTGATCAGCTGTGACATGGGGTATCATGCATGCACGAGGCAAATTCCGGAGATAACGGACTTTTTGAAATCACTCTTTGAATTTTTGAAGTACTGTCGGGTGTCCCCGATCATCAGTTTACTAGATGGACAAGTTTACTAATCCACAAGAATCCTACAAGTATAAATAGGCTGCGTCTTTACGGGATAGGTCAGACTAAACTAAATTTAAATTTTTCGCTCTGGCAGTGTCTAAGTTGGTTTGTGAGTAGGCTGTGCTTGGAGAAATGTTATTCCTTGTTTGAATGTTAACTATGTGCAGCGATTTCTAATAGACTGGAAACTTTAAAATGGGACCACTGCATGAAATGTCGGCCAAGATCATATTAAAGCCATCACTTTAATTAGGCGTTCCTTGCTAAACCTTCGTGTTGCTTACTTCTATAACAAGATGATTAACCTAACTGATGGTACTGTTTATAACTTGTATAAAAATAAAAAATACATAGCTGAGGTGGAAAGAAAAATGTATCAACAAACACCTCGCACAAATCAATCAAAACCATACAAAACAAATTCCTTTATCTAAATTTGTATATATCGTATGGCTTTCAAAGCCAGCTTCCAAATTAAAAGGAGGAGGAATGAAAAATTAAATCTTAGACCGGTAAATAAAACCTAAAGCACAAAGTACTTGTTGTCAGTGTTTGAATATTGATCTCCCTTTACAGAGCTAAATAAATGTTTCGTGACTATTCAACACCTGAAACTCACTGAATGAAGATCAGCTAACTCTCCTTGAAAGAACGCAACGGGCAATCATTAACTATGTGCTGTCCGGATGTGGTGACTAGTTTATTTGTAGCCACTGCTGTTCAGTAATGATGACTGCTGTCTAGAAGTGGCAATATCTGTCCAGTAGTGGCGACTGCTATTCAAAAGTGGCGACAGCTGTCTAGAAGTGGCGACTGCTATCCAGAAGTGGCGACTGCTATTCAGAAGTGGCGACTGCTATCCGGAAGTAGTGACTGGTATTCAGAAGTGGCGACTGCTATCCGGAAGTGGCGACTGCTATCTAGAAGTAGCGACTGCTATTCAGAAGTAGCGACTGCTATTCAGAAGTGGCGACTGTTATTCAAAAGTGGCGACTGTTAATCAAATGTGGCGACAGCTATCTAGAAGGGGCGACTGCTATCCGGAAGTGGTGACTGGTATTCAGAAGTGGCGACTGCTATCCGGAAGTGGCGACTGCTATCTAGAAGTAGCGACTGCTATTCAGAAGTGGCGACTGTTATCTAGAAGTTGCGACTGCTATCCAGAAGTGGCGACTGTTATTCAAAAGTGGCGACTGTTATTCAAAAGTGGCGACAGTTATCTAGAAGTGGCGAATGCTATCCAGAAGTGGCGACTGCTATCCGGGAGTGGCGACTGCTATCCGGGAGTGGCGACTGCTATCCGGGAGTGGCGACTGCTATCTAGAAGTGGTGACTGCTATCCAGAAGTGGCGACTGCTATCCAGAAGTGGCGACTACTATCCGGAAGTGGTGACTGCTATCCAGAAGTGGTAACTGCTGTCTACACTTTACCTTGTACTTTCCATCAATATCTATTTACAAAATTCACTTGTAAACCTATGTTTAATGCTAAAGTTTATTCGTCAGTTGATTATACAGAGATAAATACACTATTAACACTCTTGTAAATCAGTGGAGCTTGTTGGTTAATATATCTGGTAATAGTGTCTCACTGAACTATTTTGATCCGGCATGCGTGTTGTTGGAGTTGGGCAATCTAGAAGGCCGTAGAAAGGCAGGCTGTGGACCGAACGTAACCTGTCACGGAGTTTACCGTGAATCACCTGTCGTAGCGGTAGCCATTAATTTTGTTTGTTCTCTTCTTTCATCTTGATTACAACAAACCATCCACGTAACTTCTGACTAGATATTGGAGCTTCTAACCCAAAGTGTTGTACGGAATAGAATAATGTTTGTATCTTCTTAAAATCTAACATATCCGCCGAATGTTGATGTATGTAAACAGACACGTAATATGTAGGACACGTTATTTATTGCGATGGTGTATTTGTAAAATAATTCATTTAGAACCGCAAAGGATAGGGTTGAAGAAAAGCAATTGATTTTCCTTTCAATTTTACTTATAAACTAACTTAAACTTATATTACTTTGCGTATGTAGTTGGTCTAATTCCTCAATTTCCCCACAAACTCAAACTATTTTCTACAATTCCATAAATGACAAAGAGCGAATGCTTTAAGTCTGTGTGAATGTATCAGCTGTTAAATAAAATTAAAACATTTGAAATTACATAATTACAACAAAGTGTGTTTGTATTTAGACTGTTAGTGCAGATTAACTCACTCATGCATTGTTTCTGACTCACTCAACCATACATGTACAGTGACTGGTATTGACCCACCCGCCCACTCATACACGTACAGTGGTATTGACCCACCGGCCCACCCATACACGTACAGTGGTAGTTCTCAAGCAATAACTACAGTGCCAAGATAACTTGAGTGCCTAGCTAACTGGAAGGAAAGAAAAGGCATCTATCAGTATCAGAAGTGCCTTATTATGTAACCCAACCAAATGAATACACATCTAGAGGTGTAGTCATTGCCTAACCTCTGTTTCAATGTTTTTATAACAAATCTATGCATAGAACTATGTGTTTATGAAATAAAATTAATATTTAAATGCAGTACAATTAATAGGTTTTTAGCAGTTCCTACAACGTATTTAATTACTTTGCATTATAGTCCGAATAAAATAACTTTGGTACTTACTGGCGGAACGGCCTCGCGCCGCTGGTCTGAAATGACACAATTCTGAGTTTTAATTTGCTTTCAAACTTAAAGTAAGTAAGCAATAATTGTCAAACTAATTTTATAGTGTCCACCATGTTATATTCTTTAAGAAAAAAATATGCTGGAAATTTTGCTTCAACTAATTTGCTTTTTATTGTGACATTTGTGTTTAAGAACACTTTTTCATGAGTGAAATTGTGCGCGAGTCGTCTTTAACCTGTCGCTGTAGCGAGAGTAAGAATAATACAATAATTTACTGTGGATGGATGACAGTTTGATTAATTGTGATTAGTTTGGTATAAGTCTCATTTAATAATTCAAACAGGTTAATGAGAAATTATTTTTTGTAAACCCTTGCTAACTCGGAAACGACAAACGCTAGACAAAATTTCTTCGAGCAAACATTTGATGAAGTAAGGGAAGCTTAAGGTATAGTCTGCTCAAGGGCAAAGTGTAAACCGATGTTCAGCCCAAGCGTAAAATAATGGTAACAATTTTTCCAGACGATATTTCCAGATAAGAAATGTTTCTCCTGTAGGATATTTCTGGAGAATTAGTGACAATGAGGTGAGTTAATTGACTTTGAGGTGTGTTCGTATTCGGTTCTTAATAGATTTAACAGTGCTTGGTATAGTTTAACCACCAGTTTATTTTCATTGCAATAATTAAGTTTTAGTGCTACTACAAGTTTTTGACTTATTACAAAATATGACCTTATAATAAAAATGCACACAGTCTTAAAAATTAAAACATAAATAAAACGAATTACAGTACACGTACAAATTAAATGTTCTACTTTCGAGCCTAATGTAAAAAAAAAAACTATGATTCGTAAACATATTCTTGTCGATTCATTAATTAATTTATTTAATTTTGAAACTTTTGTGCTGGTCAAAATGAAGTGACAAATTTCCTCGCATCTCAAATTTCAATATACGATTTTTAATTAATTAAAACCACGATTTTATATGCTCGTTAAAATGTATGACTGAAAGTTAGTTACAAACATTTACAATAATCGTTTTCTCCTTTAAATAATGATATGCCAAGTGTATACCTTAAAATTAGTTTTCCCTGCTAAACCTATGTCGGAATGAAACTATGTTTTGTTCATTAGAACTCCCTTATTATTCTTATGGAAATTTTGCCATTTTTGATTCCCCCCCCCCACTATTTAAAAATGCAAATTTTTCTTGGGCTTAGATCGTTATAATATCCAAATGTTAAAGGTTTACGACATTTGGAAGTGGGCAAAACCACAGAATATAGACAATTCTGTGGTAAAACATTCATGTTAGTGACGCAGATCGCGCTATATGACTAAGTGATTGATGTGCTTGTACTGAAAGAGACTGTACAACACGCGTGTGGTATCACCACCGCGTAGGTAGACAATCTAGTAGACAAACTTGTAGAAAATCTACTTTGAAAAACTACTGAAACGTTCTTCCTAGTTAAAAAAATATTTATTACGAGTGTACGATTTTAGTGTCACTGAAATTACACAATTAATTTAGGTTTAAAGAGATTTTGTCTAGCGTTTGTCATTTCCGAGTTTGCAAGCGTTTAGTAAAACATTAATTTCTCATTAACTTGTTTGAATTATTAAATGATACTTATACCAAACTAATCACAATGAATCTAAATGTCATTCATCCACAAGACAATATTTTATTATTATTATTCTCGCTACAGTGACAGGTTAGAATCACACGCAATTTTACACATAAAAACGTGTTCTTAAACACAAATAACACAATAAAAAGCTAATTAGTTGAAGCAAATTCTCCAGTATAATTATTTCTTAAAGACTATAACATATTGGACACTATAAAATTAGTTTGAAAATTATCGCTTACTTATTTTAAGTTTGACAGCAAATTAAAACTCAGAGTTTTGTTATTTCAGACCAGCGTTGCGAGGCTGTTCCGCCAGTACCAAAGTTATTTTATTCGGACTATAATGCAGGTATATTTTAATTTTTGTAGAAAATAGTTTGATCTTGTGGAGCTGCTAAAATAAATTATTTCTTACATTAGGCCTACATTTAATTTATTAAATAAATACACCTTTTTCACAATTTTATTAGAATGTCATTTTGCTTCATTTTTTACAATAGTATTAATACATAACATCCTACCAATCGGTTCATAAGAAAAGAAGAAAAACAGAACTTTATAAGGTGAAGTGTTTTACAGTTAATAAATTAAAATGTAATAAACGAAATAAAAATGTGTAGGCCTACTTTACATTACAAACAAGTATAAGGGAGCAGGTTTTTGTCCTCCCACGTGAGTGTGTGGCCACTCTCGCTTTCATTATCTCGTCGGTGATAAGGAACAATGAGTGAGTGAACCAAGCAGTGAAAACAGCTGATACACTAAGTAAACTACCTCGTTCGTTTAAAGCTTTCGAGAGATAGGTTCCACATTTCCGGAGCCTGGAAGTGACGAATTTGGGCCACACAAAAAACTGATCTCAAGGAACGGGGTGAATAGGACACGGTGGTGGATTGTAAAAAGAGGCAGGTTTGCACAAATACATAACTCATTAAGTAATCGTCATTTAGGTTTCGCACCAACAACTAGTCGTACTATTAAATGTTTTCATTTTATATAATAGAAATCGGTTACCTTTTACTGTGCTCATGTAATATTATATATTATAGAGTGTTTCATCTGAACAACGACTACTCTGGAGAAAGTGATCGGTCAATCAATTTTTTTTATTGCATGAACATGTTTACATGTATGGCAAACGTCAATATAGGTTTAAATATAAATATTTAGTCACTCACACACATCTAGATCACATTCATACATACAGAATAAATGCATTCATACTACATTTACTCCAAGATAAAATGATCTCTCCCCCCTCGGTAACGGAATGTATTTCCCCATGGGTGGTCTCCCAGTCATATGCCAAAAACTCGCTGACGTCATAAAACGCTCCCCGCACTAAGAAGCGCTTTAAGCGAGTTTTAAACGCGTTAGGCGATGGGGCATTTTAATTCGAGTTTGGCAGCTTGTTAATGATACGATTACCAACCTGTGAGGGTAAGTGCTCATAGACCAACGTCCTATGACTGCCCGTTCGGTGGTCACCCCTGCCTCTGGTTTCGTACAAATGTATGTCTCGGCCACTTGTCATGGCACATTTGTACATACAGAATAGATCTGTCTCTAGAAAGTAGATGCTTGGCAGGGTCAACAGCTGCATTTGTTAACAATTTTTTGCAACACTCTGTAAATCAATCGCGCCATAATTCGAATTGCTTGTTTTTGCAATCTAAAGACTCTCGCTAAGCTATTTTTCGAAGAGGCCCCCGACAACACTACTCCATAGGAGAGATGAGGATAGAGAAGGCCTGGGTAAGACAATTTGTGATACTTATGTCTTTCAGAGTTTGGGTAAGACAATTTGTTTAAGGCACTAGTTACAAAGGACAATCCGCGCAGGGTTACTTTTTAATAACATTTTAATTAAAAAAGGAGTACGGTACATTAAAACAATGGTGTATATTTCGAAAAATTCAAAATTAGTTAATTTCACTATTGAAAATCTATTAGGAAGTTATTTACTCATATTGTCTATTGTTATAAGGTCTATTATCATATAAATTGTAAATGCGAAGAAAAACTGAACACGAACCTTACTTTACCTGCAATATTTAACCTATTTTTTAAGATCTTATTCCTTATAAATTTGACACGTACTTTTCATTATATGATATTTTTTAATTTTAATTGGTTTTTATTAAATATATACTGTATAAAAGTCATTTCAATTATATACCACCTATTACAAACATCTTGTTTCCATCACTTAATCGACAGTACCGTACTGCAACAGCAGTGTGCTTGAATCCAGCTGCATATTTCGAAATAAAACATCCCATCTGAGCGATCCTATGTTATTCAGGACTTACAAATCTCCAAATACGTATTTAAGGTCTGTCGCCCATGTTGGTTTTAATCTCATAAGAGCAATGTTATTTTCGGACCGGACATGATCACGCGTAACCAAACTAAACAGTTATTTTTAAACGGATTTTACCAAACAAATTGCATTTGATCAAGAATGAAATTGCACGTTGGAATTGCTTGCACATTGCTAATTAGTTGTATACAAAAATATAAAAAATATTTAGTATTTCACCTATTTTTCAAAACTAGGCGTATGTATTCAAAATTTCAAAAACAAACCCAATGTGCAATATAACGTTTAAAATAATACGTCATTCAAACTTTTGGCCAATAAATAACGGAAAAATATGGATTCGCAAATAAGATTGTTCTTAGGAGATTAAAACCAACATGGCCGACACCCTCTGTAGACTCTAAAATCACTGACAAAAACTCCAACTTATCCTTGATTTTTCAAAAAATCGGGAGGAAAAGAGGAAAATCAAGGAAAAAATTAAAGAAATTCATAATCTATAATCTGTAGAAGTATATTTTTTTACATTTTAGATAGCAGGCTTTTAAAAGTAATTTAGTCACCCAATGATAGATGCCCATCTGTACATAGAATGTTCATCTACTCTAAACAATGTCATGATATTGTTTGCAATTTGTGGACTGTCCGCTCTGCTGCGCGTGATCTCTTGTGGACTGAGCTTGGTTTTCAGAGACAAAGGCTTTTTGAAGTTATACTTCTTTGCGCCCGTTAGACACTTTGGGATGGGATGTTGGTCGAGAAACCGCGTCACGCTGAAAAGTAAGAACAAATTTTTAAGAACTATCGATTAATCGATTGTTAATCGAAGAAATGTAATCGAAGAAATTACTGATAATGATAATATAGGTGTATAATATAATAATGAAGTCACGTATAATATATTGAAGATAAATATATTGAATAATATTGAAAAATGTCTTATATTTCATTTATATATCCTGTCTGTTTGTGTGCGTGAGTGGGTGTATGAGAATGGCCAAAGAAGTATAACTTCCACCGTGTGGTCCGACGCACACCCAATTTTTTTTTTTTATATGTGACAGTTCAAATACTGTCAAATTAGTAGCCATTTATTTTGTATGTGAATTAATGTTAGTTCATAAAAACATATTATTCTTCATTTTTAGCTTAGAATCACACATAGAATCTGAAAATGTATATCCAGCCCCACTTTTTTGTAACACCTTGTATATTGTTACGGTCTACCAGTCACAAATAATAAGGTAATTCCTCTCTGTGGGCACAACTAACTGTTTCAAAATGTTCTCTACTAACTCTGTGCAACAATCATTATATCACTAAACACGCGCGCGCGTGATTTTATGTTCGTTCAATATTTGCCATTGTTCGTGAACTGTCACTATTAAAGCAACTGCTACTCTGCTGTCACATCCAATCCAAGCGGAAGACTCATTCATACTGCCATTAAGACATACTAGTCGGTTGAAGGATGACTTTTTAAGGCGCCGCTTCAATCCAGAAGTTTCCTGAGGTGTAATTTGATGGTTCTCTACCTTCATTGTTAGAACCCTCTTGCTCTATGTGAACTTGTAGAAAAATGTTGCACAGTCTAGGAGCTTCCCGATTGGCCGAGCAACCTGAAATGACCTACCCACCTCGCCGCACAGGCATGATCCGCAACAATATTTAAAATGCAAACGTAGACAGCAAACAAGTTGATTAGGACATTATTCGGAATATACTTTCAAGCAGGCTAGTTTTCAGAGGTTTACACTCTAGTCTAGTGAATACAATTTTGCTAAAATTACTTCTGGTGTAACTCCGTTGTTAATATTGATCATCATGAATGTATTGTTATAATAATATGAACATGACTTTCGTAGTGGAAGAAATACTATTGAAAGGACATTTTATTTACCGAATTCAAATAATATATACTATGTGAGTTGTAGTGCGATACCAACTTCAAACTGTATTTGTATTTTAAACAATCACGATAATTCATTTCAGAGGGTTAATTGTTTAAGCATATTTTTGATTAAAATCGGTGCAATCTAAAATGTTTAATCACTGGGAAAAATAACAATGTCATCATTATTTCCTCTTCACAAATAGTTTGTTTGTTCATGCTCTTTAATTCTGATCACATGTTAACTTGTAACACCTGTGGAATTGATATAATTATAGCTAACCCTAAAACTACGTAATGGTTATTTCCAAGCCCATTACGAAATGAGTATGCGTTTTTGTGTTATTTCCAAACCCCTTATGGAATAGGTACAATAAGTGCTCCTTTACAAGCCAAATACGAAATGAGTACGTTTTGTGTTGTTTCCAAACCCCTTACGGAATAGGTACAATAAGTGCTCCTTTACAAGCCAAATGCGAAATGAGTACGTTTTGTGTTATTTCCAAACCCCTTATGGAATAGGTACAATAAGTGCTCCTTTACAAGACAAATACGAAATGAGTACGTTTTGTGTTGTTTCCAAACCCCTTACGGAATAGGTACCCAATAAATGCTTCTTTACAAGCCAAATACGAAATAAGTACGTCTTTTTTTGTTGTTTCCAAACCCCCTACGGAATAGGTACAATAAGTGCTCCTTTACAAGCCAAATACAAAATGAGTATGTTTTTTTTTCTTTCTAAACCCGCTACGGAATAAGTACGCAATAAGTGCATCTTTCCAAGCTAATTGAGAATGCAGTACCTACGTTTTTCTTTTGTTTCCAAACTCGCTACAAAATGGTTCCGCTATAAGTGCTTCTTTCCAAGTTAATTTGTATCTACGTTTTTGTTTTGTTTCCAAACTCGTTACGAAATGAGCATGCAGTAAGTACTCTTTCTGAGACTATTAAGAAATGGGTACTTAATGGTTTTTTTCCAAACTACCTATGAAATGAGAAAGTAATAAGTACTTTTTTCCAAACCTATTAAGAAATGACTACGTTATGGGTACGGTATTTATTTTCAAAAAAAATCGACAAAAACATAAAAAACAAGTTTAGTTTGACTATGTGAAAGTATTACTATTCACACATGTTCGAATGGCTAAAAATGAACGTTACATTTGCTTTCTATCATCAAACCGAAAAGAATACGTGCACTAATGTAAGTGCTGTTCTGTACAGCGTATTCACGTTGCAACAACGCAAACTTTTCGTGAGCATTAATCAGTTTACGAATTTACCGTTTCGTAATCCAAGCTAATTGTGCCAATACCAACTACGTTTCCGCAAATAGTGAATACGTTGGTATTGGCACGTCTCTTAAGGCCTTTTCACACCGGCGTAACGTTACGTTATGTGACAGGACGTGACAGACTTTTTAAAAGATCGCTCGCCGTTGTTTCATATGGGGCAATTCACACCGCCGAAAAAACGTAACGCTTAGTCCGCGGACTACGCGGACTAATCCGCGGCGATCGCTCGGTGAGCGATCTTTTCAAAACGTAACATGGCGTCGGCGGCCTCGCGCATGCGCACTGGCCCTCTTCTCATACAAACCACCTGTCCTCCAGTCGCGCCAGGTAGTCGCATAGGAGTGCGAGTTGTTTTATCCTTTTCTTTAAATAGTATTTTGTTTGTGAGTTGTAACTATGGACCAGTTCATTGAATATAAAAGTTTAGTGAATATAAAAGTACAAGTTCGTCATCACTACTTGAGCTATCTTCATTTTCCAACCACGGTACACTTCTTGAGAACGAATTATTATACCATGGAACACTTTGCGAAAACGCGTTGTCATGCCACGTTTCACTAGACATCTTCTCACCTCAGAAGTTCACCAGCGACTGATGAATTTGGAGGGAGAAAAACGAGGGAAACTCAGACCAGTGCCTCGCGAACGTCTGCGGACGTCTGCGGCGGTGTGAATTGGCCACCTGTTACGTTAAGTTACGTTACGTTACTGGACATTATGTGACAGATCTCGGTGTGAAAAGGCCTTTAGACTTTTCCTTAACGATTAACGTTACGTCATCTACTCTGTTTGAATATATTGTCCGGTAGGATAATAATTTAGGCCATATTAAAAATAATTGTGAACAGAACATTTATACGTAATTCTCCCATATGAGTTTCCTAATATTAACTAAACACAACCCCCCTCGTACGTGTTCGGGCAAATATCACCGTACGTGTATACGCAGATGGATGAGCCAATATTACTATACGTGGATGGGCGGTGGATGGGTCGATTCCACTGTACGTGTATGAGCAGGTGGGTGAACCAATATTATCATACGTGGATGGGTGGTGGGTGGGTCGATTCCACTGTACGTGTATGAGTAGTGGGTGAGCCAATATTACCGTACGTGCATGATATATGGGTGGGTGGGTCAATATAACCGTAAGTGTATGGGCAGGTGGGTGAACCAATATTATCATACGTGGATGGGTGGTGGGTGGGTCGATTCCACTGTACGTGTATGAGTAGTGGGTGAGCCAATATTACCTTACGTGCATGATATATGGGTGGGTGGGTCAATATAACCGTAAGTGTATGGGCACGTGGGTAATACTCTACGTATGAAGATACAACTCTTTCCACACGTAACTTTGGTGGGGGTGGTAACTGAGTGGCTAAGGATTTGGGTGGAGTGCAATGTCCAGTGTTCGAAACCCCAACTGAGCTAACATTCGATACTTCATTTCTTGGATAATGTTCACGGTGTAGGCCCGACCATGTGAACTGGCTTGTGAAGCTAACAAATAATATATATACATATAAAGAAAGGTTGGATGAGATTACATGCCTTAAAGAAATATAGCAAACCAAATAATGCGCTAAACAAATCAGTAAAAAAGATAAAACACTGCACGTAAATAAACATTTGAAAAGCATTTTTTTAGTTCGAAAACATTTTAAGAAATTCTTGCAGTCTGCCAAAGCTTTCTTGTTATCGTTATCACCACAGACACATTCAAATTGTGAATTGTTAAGTTAAAGGGAAAGCGTTGTGTATATTTTTATTTATGTATTTTTTACATCTTAGCCATTCTCAGGCGCTATTTTAGTGTCGAATGGTTTTTTACAAAACTCTGAATTGAAACGGATTACTTTATTTAAATATGCATATTATGTTAATTGTGTGGTTTTTAACATTTATGTATACTGATAAAGGATTTCGTTGTTACAGGTAGAGTGGCATGAGTCGAGTGCAGTGAATGAGTAAAAGTAAGTGATGTTAGAGACTATGGTAGCAGGTGGACAGGAGCCAAACAATGACACCATGTACTACGACTACTACCCGGCTGACTACCAGCACTACCCGGGCCAGGCCAGCCCTGACCTGTGCCCCGCCGTCTACGACTATGGTAAGTGAGTTAGAGACTATGGTAGCAGGTGGACAGGAGCCAAACAATGACACCATGTACTACGACTACTACCCGGCTGACTACCAGCACTACCCGGTCCAGGCCATCCCTGACCTGTGTCCTGCCGTCTACGACTACGGTAAGTGATGTTAGAGACTATGGTAGCAGGTGGACAGGAGCCAAACAATGACACCACATACTACGACTACTACCCGGGCCAGTCCTGACCTGTGTCCCGCCATCTACGACTACGGTAAGTGATGTTAGAGACTAAGGTAGCAGGTGGACAGGAGCCAAACAATGACACCTTGTACTACGACTACTACCCGGCCGACTACGAGCATTACCCGCTCCACTGTTTACGAGTACTGTAGTGAATCAACTAGAAGTGCCAATTTTCAGTGTCCACAAGTGTCCCGCCCCCTCCATCACGTCCAGGAAGTTCGGTTTTCTACGGGAAGGTGATATCCAGGACGTGCCAATGTTTAGTATACACGCGTGTCATCCCTTCCACAATCACGTCCCGGAAGTTGCGACTTCCACAGAACTTCATGCCTAGGACATGCCAATGTTCAGTGTCCACACGAGTCCCACTACCACCATCACGTCCTGGAAGTTCCGTCTTCCATGGAAGGTCATGGCTAGGACTGCCAATGTTCAGGGTCCAACGGGTCCCCCCTTACACCATCACGTTCCGAAAATGTCATTTTCTACGGGAATGACATGGCCGGGATGTGCCAATGTGCAGTGCTTATTGCTCCACACGTGTCTCATCTTTCACCTTCACGTACCTCAAGTTCCGTTTTCCACGGAAGGCCATGGCTAGGACGTGCCAATGTTCAGTGTACACACGTGTCCCTCCTTCCACCATCATGCTTCGAAAGTGTCGTCTTCTATTGGAAGGACATGGCCAGGACTAGCCAATTTTCAGTGTGCACACGTGTCCCTCTTCCCACCATCATGTCCTGGAAGATCTGTCTTCTACGGAAGGTCATGGCCATGAAGTGCCAATGTTCAATGTCTATCGCTCCACACGTGTCCCGCCTCCCACCATCACGTCCTGGCAGTTCTGACTTCTACGGAAGGTCATGGCCATAAGTGCCAATGTTCAATGCCTATCGCTCACACGCGTCACGCCTTCCAGTTCCGGCAGTTCCAACTTCCAAGCGGAGGCCATCTGGAATCTCTCTGAAATGATCGATCTATTGTTCGAACTTACCGTGAATAAATATGGGTTTAAATAATATGTTAACAGTGTAACTACTATTTTGAAATCGAATAAAAAAAGAATTACGCACGAAACTTTTGCAACTCGAACAAATGTGGTCTTAAGCTTGTTGATCGTTATTCATACGGGACAACAAGAATGTTAACACAATAATTTATTATCAACTATTAAACTACCCATAGTATGTTTGGCTCGCAAACGTAGCTTGAACGTGAATTAGGTGAAGCATTGTGGGCTTCTCAGAAAGTCTCAACAATTTTTAGAAATTATTGTAGGTACAATGCAACTTTCTTTGATATATGCACTTGAGTTACTGCATAAAACCCGATTTCGTGCCTTGTCCTCCATTTAAATAATATTTGCTTGATAACTTACAGTGACGGTTCTTGTAAATTGGTGTTAAACCCTTATCCCACTGGTTCTCTTCCAGTATTTATTTCTTTTTCCATCACTAAACAATAATCATGGCTATGGTTTACAGTATATTTTACGCAATGTTCGTAAAATACAACACCTAACACACCTAAAAGTAATGGAAACAAATAATCTACACGTGTATTATTAAAAAATCACATTTTAATCCAAGTGTCTAATCAATCACAGGGACATGCCTGATCGGGAGGCAAGATTGCGCATGCGTATTGTAAGACGAACCGAACTGAAAGGATCGCGGAAGTCTGTGACAGAGAAAGTCTAGCAAGTCTCAAATCAACTGAATGATATCGGAAAGGTCTGTCAAGCTGCGACCATACCATCAAGTCATCGTTCGTGTAGTCTGCCAGTTTTGGCTAAATTATCCAACACTGTCAGATGACTGTAAAGTGTTGACGCAGTCTGACACATAGTTCAGGTGACTTGAGTGAGACCTTACGAACACGCTAGACTCTCAATGCGTTTAACTAAACAAAACCCGATATGTATCAAGGGAAGGATGCAAATACAAACAAATATTTAGAAAATTTTTTGAGTTTGCTGCCTTGTGAATGGCACTAAAAAATTCATTGACCAGAGATAATAACACTATTTAAAACACCATTTAGTTATCTTCAAATAAATTCATATTATTTCACGATGCTATGTTGAAAATTAAAAAAGATATGGCTCTTTTTAAAGAACACTGCATTTCGAGTTTTTATCTTACGCATAACAACTAAGTGTGGTTTGATTCATCACTCTAGTCATACACACAATTAGTGATTTTATTATCACTTATTGGCAACCTACTTCGTTTTATTTCTCTTATTTTTACCTCCCATACTACACAAACAATCACATCAGTCAAGGTCAAGAAACAAGAATTAACCTCAGCGGACAATCACAACTGACGAAAATGAACGCAGCTGTTAATGCAAAACAAAGGCAACAAAATAATACAAGTCGTGGTACTGTAATAAAGCATTATATTGTAAAAACAGTGTTTTTATAATAGAAAATGTTATTCCGAACATTTCTATATCATTAATATAAATATTTTGAGTTATTAAATATTAAAAAATAAATTAGTCCTGAACGTCCTCAAAACCGGACGCTGGTTTTTTTGGAACGTGTTTCGAACGTCCGGAAGACTGGACATTGGGATGGAAAGGGCTAGAAATGTTACAATTTGAGCGATTATAGTTGGATTCATGTGGTTTGTGGAACTGGAACTTCAGAATCTACCCATTGGTCCGTCTCAGAACTGAGAGTTCTCCAGCAGGTCACGTGACCGAGGAGAGAGATCATTGCACGGCCTTGTGCACGGTCAGCAGTCTCGCCGTACCAGGTTGGCCAATCTCACTCGTGAGAATTCCCTAGTACCAAAACGCAAAAATCTCTTGAGAGAATAATATTCCCTACTCTTTGTCTATACTGTTTAAAACGAGTTTTTGTTAGTATTAATAAAACTAAGTATAATTAAACATAGGCTTCAAAACAAGTAAATTTAATTCCTTTTTACCAGTGAGAAAGAAATTAAATACAATTATTAATTCCTATAATACAGACTTCAGTCGCTCTTACGTATTTATTAAAATTTCTTTCATAAAAGTGCAAAATATACGTTTAAGCACGGCGTCATGTTGTAATCCTGATATCTAATGGCAAGTGAGGTCCAATAAATCTAATAAAAGTATAATCCTTAATACCCAATTTACGGTCAATATCAACGTACGTGTATGGGTGGGTCAATACCACTGTACGTGTATGGGTGGGTCAATACCACTGTACGTGTATGGGTGGGTCAATATCACTGTACGTGTATGGGTGGGTCAATACCACTGTACGTGTATGGGTGGGTCAATACCACTGTACGTGTATGGGTGGGTCAATACCACTGTACGTGTATGGGTGGGTCAATATCACTGTACGTGTATGGGTGGGTCAATACCACTGTACGTGTATGGGTGGGTCAATACCACTGTACGTGTATGGGTGGGTCAATACCACTGTACGTGTATGGGTGGGTCAATACCACTGTACGTGTATGGGTGGGTCAATACCACTGTACGTGTATGGGTGGGTCAATATCACAGTACGTGTATGGGTGGGTCAATACCACTGTACGTGTATGGGTGGGTCAATACCACTGTACGTGTATGGGTGGGTCAATATCACTGTACGTGTATGGGTGGGTCAATACCACTGTACGTGTATGGGTGGGTCAATATCACTGTACGTGTATGGGTGGGTCAATACCACTGTACGTGTATGGGTGGGTCAATACCACTGTACGTGTATGGGTGGGTCAATACCACTGTACGTGTATGGGTGGGTCAATACCACTGTACGTGTATGGGTGGGTCAATACCACTGTACGTGTATGGGTGGGTCAATACCACTGTACGTGTATGGGTGGGTCAATACCACTGTACGTGTATGGGTGGGTCAATACCACTGTACGTGTATGTGTGGGCGGGTAAGTTAATGCCACTGTACGTGTATGGGTTGGGTGGGTGAGTCAATACTACTGTACATGGATTGTGTGGGCGGGTGGGTTATACTGGAGAAACGTTGATTTATTTTAGTACTTAGATAGTTTATATACTAAAGCTATATACAAACTACTGCCAAAACAGAACGATATGAACTACTTGTAGACTATGAACTAGTAGACATGAACTAGTAGGTAGAGTACAGTGGGTCATATGGAAACCAATCAAATTAAAAAACATAAATAAAACCAAAATACAACATCTGGGATTTTGATAGTGTTTCAAGTATCGGTCCATACTATTCGTTGTGACATGGACTCGACATAACCTCAAATTAGCAGTTACATAGCCATGATGTCAACTCATGCAATTCCACTACAAGCTATTGGCCTTCTCTGTACCGTAATTCCTGCATTCTTTCCCGTCCTTTCACTTTTTACGTTCCGATACGACAATATGTTTTCTTGATAATATTACTCACGGTAACTAAAACATACGGTAGGTATCATGCGCAGCTTCCCCCTCTACTTTCCACCAAGCATGACGTTACATCGGCGAAGTGGCTGCTATACGGACATGTGTGGAATAGGTTTCCTGGACAGTTCCGTTTTTTATAATTTATTTTTAAAGAAGTTTTAGTTTGAATTAGATTTAAAACTTGTAATTCTGATTAAGGCAGACATATTTTGTAATGATTATAATTAAACAATTAATTATTTTATATTTTATTAACGACAAAAATACTAAAATAATGTGTACCTTACTTACATTATAACAAAAATCTGCCAAGATATTAACTTATGAGATTTATCGATTTATTTGAATTTTTGAATACTATAATAATTGGAAAACGTTATTCATCATTTAAATTTTTATATAACGTTTACTGAGTACTATATTCTATTTGAAATTAATTTTCTTCATCAATGTAATAATTACAGTAACACGTGTTTGCAATTATACCTAAAATAAATACATAAAACATTGTAATTTGGAACCTGTGCAATTGAGCATATTAAAATGTTTGTGTGTATATTTATGTGATTTTTTTAGATTTATTTGCTGAAGCTACAGTTCCAGAAATAAACTCAGCAGCTTTACGGACATTTTGTGTTTTAGTACTAGCTACAAGAAGATGTATAATTGTCAATTTCTGAGTATATTTTAGGTCTCCTTCTGGATAATTGAAAAGTTTTAGAAAAACATACTTCTTAATTATTTTTCCATCAAGTGCAATAAAGATCCACTAAAAGACAACAATAAAAGACCCACACACGACGTTCTTCATCACTTGGATTCGTAAAACTAGTTGAATTCAGTCCTACCTTTAAATCATTAAACAAGCTCCTTCCTATAAGAGCCTTCACGTCACAAGCTGATCTTCGAACATGAAAGTGAATTTTTTGAACTTTTCTTGTGTATCGTGTTTGTCTATTGATTTGTCAAAGTCGTTAAATACTGGCTGCCTCCATTTTCCAACCAAATTTTTTACATTAACTCCTTGTACGTTATTATGGGGTCCTAAAATTTGATCATCAATAATGTCATTGCAAAAGTCTGGTTTTAACTTCACCTCATCATAAGATAAAATGACATTATTTTGAAAATCAGAAAACACAGCTGTATGTACTTTAGGATTATCTCAATAAATCCGGCTGTTAATACTACCCACCTCATACACGTTCAGTTGTATTGAGCTACGCACCCGCCCATAAACGTAGATTAGTATTTAGTAATCAATATTAATACACGTGTATGGACGGGTGGGTGAGCCATTACCACTGTACGTGTATGGGCGGCTGGGTGTGCCATTACCACTGTACGTGTAATGACGGGTGGGTGAGCCATAACCACTGTACGTGTAATGACGGGTGGGTGAGCCATAACCACTGTACGTGTAATGACGGGTGGGTGAGCCAAAACCACTGTACGTGTATGGACGGGTGAGTGAGCCATTACCACTGTACGTGTAATGACGGGTGGGTGAGCCATAACCACTGTACGTGTAATGACGGGTGGGTGAGCCATAATCACTGTACGTGTATGGACGGGTGAGTGAGCCATTACCACTGTACGTGTAAGGACGGGTGGGTGAGCCATTACCACTGTACGTGTATGGACGGGTGGGTGAGCCATTACCACTGTACGTGTATGGGTGGGTGGGTGAGCCATTACCATTGTACGTGTATGGACGGGTGGATGAGCCATTACCACTGTACGTGTATGGACGGGTGGGTGAGCCATTACTACTGTACGTGTATGGACGGGTGGGTGAGCCATTACCACTGTACGTGTATGGGCGGGTGGGTGAGCCATTACCACTGTACGTGTATGGGCGGGTGGGTGAGCCATTACCACTGTACGTGTAATGACGGGTGGGTGAGCCATAACCACTGTACGTGTAATGACGGGTGGGTGAGCCATAACCACTGTACGTGTAATGACGGGTGGGTGAGCCATAACTACTGTACGTGTATGGACGGGTGAGTGAGCCATTACTACTGTACGTGTATGGGCGGGTGGGTGAGCCATAACCACTGTACGTGTAATGACGGGTGGGTGAGCCATAACCACTGTACGTGTATGGACGGGTGAGTGATCCATTACCACTGTACGTGTAAGGACGGGTGAGTGAGCCATTACCACTGTACGTGTAAGGACGGGTGGGTGAGCCATTACCACTGTACGTGTATGGGTGGGTGGGTGAGGCATTACCACTGTACGTGTAATGACGGGTGGGTGAGCCATAACCACTGTACGTGTATGGACGGGTGGGTGAGCCATTACCACTGTACGTGTAAGGACGGGTGGGTGAGCCATTACCACTGTACGTGTATGGACGGGTGAGTGAGCCATTACCACTGTACGTGTATGTGCGGGTGGGTGTGCCATTACCACTGTACGTGTATGGGCGGGTGGGTGAGCCATTACCACTGTACGTGTAATGACGGGTGGGTGAGCCATTACCACTGTACGTGTATGGACGGGTGAGTGAGCCATTACCAATGTACGTGTATGGACGGGTGGGTGAGCCATTACCACTGTACGTGTATGGGCGGGTGGGTGAGCCATTACCACTGTACGTGTATGTGCGGTCGGATAGATTCTTATGGATTCAGTACTATTTACCACAAACGACGTTTTTTTGTTATTTTATTTAGAAAGGGCATTTCAAAACATATCGTACAAAATGTAGACATTTTCGAGATAAGCAACGTAATGTTACCGCTTTAGACATGGCTTCTAAGACCAGCTAATACATTTGCCAATATTTATTATCTTCTTCTGGTATTCTTAAAACAGGTTTTTAAACTTTCATTACTGGAGGGTTATAACGTTAGTTTTTGTTTTCATTAATTTTAGTTCCTATGCCGTTTCATAGAATCGTTGTTTTGTAATTAAATGTTCTTGTTTTAAAAAATCATCATACATCTTTATTTTCTGCTGAACTGTTTTCGAGGTGTAATAATATGAGTACTATGGTATTTTTACAAACCTCAGATACACACGTAGAAGGAAGTTCCGAATTTCGGTTTATTTCTGTTTACTGTGGATGGGAAAACGTTTTTTTCCTTTCACGAGTTATAGTTCTTTTATTTATTTCGTTAGAATTTGGAACAGAAAAAAAATTAGTATGTTAATTTATTTAACTGTCGATAGTTTTAGTTTTCTTTTCTGATTTATATTTAAAATCTCGCCCTTTTAATCTATCTCAAAATCATTTTCATAAAACTGTTTACAACTACGAGCATTGTCAGCCTGCATGCACGTATCCAGGCATTACGCGAAGATTTTCCTTTCAAGAGAAAATAAATATTACCTTCGTTATATTATCTTTCACTAGTTCAGAAAGTGTATTGTCAATTGCTTGCTACAGTATAGTTGTTGTTCTACATTAAATGTTATAATACAAATAAAAACCAACCGCAACAAATTACCAAAGCTCTAAGCATTTCAACAAATTAAGTTTGACATAAATGTTTAAAGGTTTTAACTTATAAAACCGGCAACTGGTCACTACGGCATGATAATTATTATCCCATAATACATTGTAACATTGTTGTAATGAAGAAAAACGCAACGAGCTATAAATTAGTGGACATGGTAACAAATTCAGTACAGCATAAAAGTTTTAGTGGAATGGAATGAATGCACTTTTTGGCAGGCAAATCAGCTGTTCGCCCATGTGACGTCACTGTCACCTCAGTATACTGCGCAGCCTAGCCGTGATACCTACCGTATGTTCTACTTACCGTGATACTACTTACACCTACATATCGTATTTTCTAATTTAGTTACAAGAGGATTCTAATAAAACTGTCGATCTCATTGGATGGTGACTTAAACAGCTGATAATGGTAACAGTGCTGTCAACCCCAATTTATCTGGGACAAAATAGTTACATATTTGTTTCAATTTCTGTGTTATAATTAAATACACTACGCTGTTAAATAGTAAAAAAAGAATAGGTAAGTATACATTTTCCAAATGAATGTTTGTTGGTTAGATAATTTTTTAAAATTTATAATAAAATAGTTGTTTTGTCAATGGTAAGTTTCATAAGGAATCAGAAAAATTTGAGCTCTCACATCTACGTTATTAAGCAAAATATCGAAAAACCAACAAAAACAAAAAAGTTTTATAGTTACTATTTCTATAAAAAATAGTCATAAAATATAGAGTGTTCCGTAAGAAAAAACAAAGTTGACCTTCAAATTAGAAAATAGCGGTCATAAAACAATTTAAATATGTATTTTAACTGTCTCTAAAAACAATTAAAAATACATATTTCAAGGCAAGGTTCCCAATTAAAGTTTGTTGTCAAACTTATGGTTTCCAAGATCACAATTGTGGCCCATTTTAAAAAGACACCCTTCATGCAGGGTTGGGCAAAAGTAATGAAACTTTGCAGTTATGTACATGTTCCGTATTGTAAACATTTAGATATATTATACTTGTTTTTCGCATAGCGAGTGGGATGGCCAATGAAGGAAGTCTTAAACATTGTTAATGTAAGCCTACCTCGAGTTATACCTCATTTTAAATGTCTCTGTTTGTAAAATACAAGAGTGTAAACCTGAGGTCAAAAGGATGACCCAGTCAGAAAATATAGCCTCTTAAAGGATTTAATGTCATATACAGTAACTAATACTGCTTCTACAATTCAATGTAATATTACTGTTTTTAACAATGATCAGATAGTTATCATATATTCTTTGAGTGGCTGTATTTTCTAACTAGGTCATTATTTTGACATCACGTTTGCACTTTTGTATTGTACAAACAAATATCTTTAAATGTTGTTTAACTCGAAATGAGGTATAACTCGAAGTACATTAGTCTTAATTTAAAATTTTAAGACTTCCTTAATGGGTCATCTCCTGGCTATGCGAAAAACAAGTAAAATATGTTTAAATATTTGGTATAGGGACATGTACATGACTACAAAGTTTCATCACATTTCTTGCAGTAGTTTTAAAATTAATAAATATATAATAAATTGTAAATATATAAATAAATTGCTCAGTGGCTAAGGCTTAAGGCTTCGGACTACGGAGAGCAAATGCCAAGGTTCGAATTCCCCACTGAGCCAACGATCGGTACTTCACTCGTTGAATAAAGTTCACGCACAGGCTTGCTAGCCCATGTGAACTGGCGAATGAAGTTTTTTATAAAAAAAATCCTTACTTTTGCCCAACCCTGTAGACTACTGACTGGATAATTAGTATGAGCGCACGGCTCAGTGTTGGACATAGGCGAGGAGTGAAGAGGGGATTCCATGGGTGGGGCTGGGTGGACCTCTGCCCCAGGGCCCAGGCATGAGATAATTAAAAAAAATTGTAATTAAAAATATAATTAAATTCAAATTACAAACATGACCTCTTTCAAATAAAAATACCTTTAAGATTAAATTACATTAGGTTCTACTCTACTATAGTAATTTAAAGCTTAAAACCCAAATACTAACGTATATTTGTTTTGCTAAGTAGAAATGTTGTTTATGGCAGATGAACGGGAGTTTTAATATTGTAACTACAGGCAAATATAGTATTTGATTTAGTCTACTTGTGAGTTATATAAACGATAAGCACATATGTCACTATCGTTTTAATAAAATTGATGTGTCATAATTAAACTTATGATTGAGCTTGTGAAATAGTTATTATTGTAACCTACATTTTCGGTTTGAATCACATTATAATATATTTTTGGTAAAAAATGCTCATGCATTATGCTTTAACACGTGACTACGAAACTGGAGGGGGGGGGCTGTCACTTATATTGGGACCAGGGACCACAATCATATGTGGGGGCCATGGGGGGGGGGGTGGCTCTTTTATGAATACATTATGCTATACAAACATTTTTCTTGAACAAGTGTTAAATATTGATTATTACTTATCAACTGATGTTTATTATTGTAATATTTGTTATTAATACGGTTAATAGCAACACTTCCACGCGCACAGACTAATCAAATTATAAATTTAAACTGTAAAAGTAATCCGTACAGATAACCATTTAACTAATTTTATTCGAACATTGGGACAATTTGTCACAAGTCAGAGCATACTGCATTTATAATGCATAACAAGTAAAATGGCATTAGTGGTTTAGCCTTTGAGTAATAATAATTATGCCAAACAAATTGGATTTACCTTTCTTATTTTAAGCAGTTGCAATCCTTTAATTGTCAGTTTTGTGATCACGATTCTCAATTTGTAGCACAATGATTATAACTTTTTCACTTTTCTAATGTCTTCAGTTAATAGTTTTCACTTTGTAAATTTAGTTTTGTTTGAATATTTGTTCTAGTTTGTTTTTAATTATATTTTTACATTGTTTATATGGTTTTATACAAGGTTGAGTGGAAGAGAGGACTTCATAGTCCCAACTCCGCCTTTAAATAGAGACATTTATTCATCCATTCATTCATTCACATTTACGGAGAAGTTTAAGTCGACAGTAGTCGATAGACTTTCACTATCGCACTTTGAAAAGAAGTGAGAGATTTTAACGCATGTTTTGTCAGAGAAGAATTCTGTTCATGGTGCTGTTCTCAATTCGAGTAACTTTGAACGATATGGTCTGGATTTACAAGTAGAAAACTCGTTGCACTTGCTGCAGCTAACCTCTATCTATACCATCTCGCCCGAACAATTGCAGCCAACCTCTATAACCATCTCGCCCGAAAAATTCAATAAACGTTAGGTACGGGTTTAGTTAAACATTCATTCCCCTCACTTGTCCGGTGTCGGGCTGTTAGATAACTATAGAAAGCCGGTGCTGCAGTGCTGAGTGAAGGGGGGTGAAAGTACGGTGGCGTTGCTGATGTGTGACAGTGTCTGCCACTGATAACGACTTGGCTAGTTGCGACACGAAGGGAGGTTGATAACTGGTCAATTTACCAAAACACATTCTGTTATCCACATAATCAATTGTACATGAAACACATACGAGTAGAATGCCGTGAACCAGCCTTGTATGACCTATTGCGACACGAAGGGAGGTTGATAACTGGTCAATTTACCAAAACACATTCTGTTATCCACATAATCAATTGTACATGAAACACATACGAGTAGAATGCCGTGAACCAGCCTTGTATGACCTATTGCGACACGAAGGGAGGTTGATAACTGGTCAATTTACCAAAACACATTCTGTTATCCACATAATCAATTGTACATGAAACACATACGAGTAGAATGCCGTGAACCAGCCTTGTATGACCTATTGCGACACGAAGGGAGGTTGATAACTGGTCAATTTACCAAAACACATTCTGTTATCCACATAATCAATTGTACATGAAACACATACGAGTAGAATGCCGTGAACCAGCCTTGTATGACCTATTGCGACACGAAGGGAGGTTGATAACTGGTCAATTTACCAAAACACATTCTGTTATCCACATAATCAATTGTACATGAAACACATACGAGTAGAATGCCGTGAACCAGCCTTGTATGACCTATTGCGACACGAAGGGAGGTTGATAACTGGTCAATTTACCAAAACACATTCTGTTATCCACATAATCAATTGTACATGAAACACATACGAGTAGAATGCCGTGAACCAGCCTTGTATGACCTATTGCGACACGAAGGGAGGTTGATAACTGGTCAATTTACCAAAACACATTCTGTTATCCACATAATCAATTGTACATGAAACACATACGAGTAGAATGCCGTGAACCAGCCTTGTATGACCTATTGCGACACGAAGGGAGGTTGATAACTGGTCAATTTACCAAAACACATTCTGTTATCCACATAATCAATTGTACATGAAACACATACGAGTAGAATGCCGTGAACCAGCCTTGTATGACCTATTTCATGACTTTAAATATCGCGGAAATAGTTATGATTACTCTAATACAGTATAAAGTATTTAGTGTAAATAAGTATAAAAATACCAGGGGACACGTGGCACAAAAATACCAGGGGACACGTGGCACAACAATACCAGGGGACACGTGGCACAAAAATACCAGGGGACACGTGGCACAAAAATACCAGGGGACACGTGGCACAAAAATACCAGGGGACACGTGGCACAACAATACCAGGGGACACGTGGCACAACAATACCAGGGGACACGTGGCACAAAAATACCAGGGGACACGTGGCACAACAATACCAGGGGACAGGTGGCACAAAAATACCAGGGGACACGTGGCACAAAAACCAGGGGACACGTGGCACAAAAATACCAGGGGACACGTGGCACAAAAATACCAGGGGACACGTGGCACAAAAATACCAGGGGACACTTGGCACAACAATACCAGGGGACACGTGGCACAAAAATACCAGGGGACACGTGGCACAACAATACCAGGGGACAGGTGGCACAAAAATACCAGGGGACACGTGGCACAAAAACCAGGGGACACGTGGCACAAAAATACCAGGGGACACGTGGCACAAAAATACCAGGGGACACGTGGCACAAAAATACCAGGGGACACGTGGCACAAAAATACCAGGGGACACTTGGCACAAAAATACCAGGGGACACGTGGCACAAAAATACCAGGGGACACGTGGCACAAAAATACCAGGGGACACGTGGCACAAAAATACCAGGGGACACGTGGCACAAAAATACCAGGGGACACGTGGCACAAAAATACCAGGGGACACGTGGCACAAAAATACCAGGGGACACGTGGCACAAAAATACCAGGGGACACGTGGCACAAAAATACCAGGGGACACGTGGCACAACAATACCAGGGGACAGGTGGCACAAAAATACCAGGGGACACGTGGCACAAAAACCAGGGGACACGTGGCACAAAAATACCAGGGGACACGTGGCACAAAAATACCAGGGGACACGTGGCTCAAAAATACCAGGGGACACGTGGCACAAAAATACCAGGGGACACGTGGCACAAAAATACCAGGGTACACGTGGCACAAAAATACCAGGGGACACGTGGCACAAAAATACCAGGGTACACGTGGCACAAAAATACCAGGGGACACGTGGCACAAAAATACCAGGGTACACGTGGCACAAAAATACCAGGGTACACGTGGCACAAAAATACCAGGGGACACGTGGCACAAAAATACCAGGGGACACGTGGCACAAAAATACCAGGGGACACGTGGCACAAAAATACCAGGGGACACGTGGCACAAAAATACCAGGGGACACGTGGCAGAACAATACCAGGGGACACGTGGCACTAAAATACCAGGGGACACTTGGCACAAAAATACCAGGGGACACGTGGCACAAAAATACCAGGGGACACGTGGCACAAAAATACCAGGGGACACGTGGCACAAAAATCGCTATCCCATCTCCTCGTTCGTGTAATTTTGTTATTTCTCTTCACATTGCACTCTTATATTGTTACAAAATTACCTCTTTTTTCAAGTTGTACCGCCCTAAGTTATCTCATTCTTATGGTGAATAGTTAAAACGGCTCTAATTATACGTTTCGGGATATTTATTACCTACCTTATTTTAGTTCTTCGAGAGAAAACATTTTAAAGTCCTTTCTTAGAATGCATCTCGAGCCTACATCACCAAGATTCTTACAAACATTGAGCAGTTATATCAGTCAGTCAATTGTATTTGGCTTTTATATTTATAGAAGAAAATTGTATATGTTAATCTGTTAGAAGATTAGTTTGTTAAACATTAATAGTTCAAACTTTACTAGTTTATTAACTAATATTTTGTATTTGTAAATATAAAATATATCTTCCTTAACTCTTTTCTTGTAATATATCAGTTAGTATGTTCTTTGCAAGTCACGTAATGTCGTTTGATTTTCCTCACTCTGTTACTTATTCAAATAAACGTTCTCTCGCTCTAAGAACTGAAAACCTTGAATGAGAACTGATTATACCTGCGACTTTATTGTAAACAGTAATTATCTTCCACGTGTGATAGATATAACTTCATTAAACAAATGTAAAGGACCGCCATTTGGAAAATTGTATGCCGACTGTAAAATTCGATGTATCTACAAATCTCCCCGGTATTAACTTCTGTACCAGATTTCAGCACTTTAATAAGTGTTTTAAAAATTAAATTTTGTGATTTATAAACTAGATGGTTTTTGTTGATCTTTACCCTCGAATATACTTACAAATCGGTCGGTAGCGTAAGTTGGTTCAATCCCAGCTTCATGTGCCGTGTTCTCAGTTCGTTCCCAATCAGAGTCAATACATTTTGAAAAGGATCAGCTGATAATCACCGGCTGTTCTTTGTTATTGGGCTATTAATGACATTTTCTAAGGAATATTCGGCCTTAGTTTGTAACAATGACTACATTCGTCCATCTACACTCATCACACTCATTCGAAATCCATATTTGCCCATATCTTGACGATCGGCGTCTTATGAATAAATAAAAATAAATTTCTCATCTAATAGGAATATTTTTGCCAGTAATTTGATTGGTTGGTGAGGTCTACCAATACTGACATTCAGCGCTTCACTACTGGAACCCAAAACAGCTAGTAATTGGAGACACGAAATTTAGGATGAGTAATACACGGTAAGAAGACGGTATGTCTCACGCGCATCTCTCACGACGTCACATTGGTGAAGTGGCTGGGTGGGACAATATACAAAAATACTGTTCTTCCTATTTTTACAGTTCAAAGGGGATTGATTAGTGGTAAATAACTTGCTTACTAGTTTGCTGGAAGCTTTCTGTGATTGGCAGGTTTAGTTATAGGTTTTTAGTAGAATAATCAAAGCAGCCGATTTCGCCCATGTGAATGTGACGTCGAAGTCTACTTCACAGCGTTGCTGTGAAAGTAGCCAGATATCTGTCTATATTCTGTGGTAGAATTATAAGGTAGGGATTATGATGACGTCACTGCAGAGATCAGCTGACTTTTAGCAGGAGCTGTCACTGTGTTTGAGAAACAGTTTTACTCGTTTTACGACTTGCAGAGTACTCCAGTAACACGTTACGATAACCTAATATTTTAATAATAACATTTTACATCTGATATCACACATTAGTGTTTTCATAAGTATTTACTATTTATTATTTTTTATATATATATAAGAAAAATTGTTAATTAAAATGTTTGATTAATTTAAGAAGAATTTAATGCAATGTTAAAGTATTGTTAGCTGAAGTATATATAATTAGGAATGGCACTTTTATAAAATAAATAGAGGCCGTTATTATTTTTTATCATTTTTGTAATGCGGAATAAAATTATGTTGGTTCTAAAAAATATGTCGCAATAATTAGTACCGATAAATGATTGGTTAGTACTAGTTCCTGCAGTTCCGTTACAGATAGCAAAAATATTAGTTATAGTTTACCACAACCGGCTACAGCGATAACAGAGTGAAGAAGGGAGGGTGGGAGAGCGAGAGTGAAAACAACCAGTACTGCGTATTGGCGGCCGCTCGTTTCGTTTGCTAAAGGAAGTCTGACTATTTCCCTATCTCTTTTCGCCTCTTATAGATGTGTATACATTGACCGTACGTGTCTGGGCTAGTGGGTGGATCAACACCACCATACGTGTCTGGGTCAACACCACATTACGTTCCCATTATTCAAAAGTAAGACGCCGATCTTAGATATATGGGCGAATATGAGTGGCGAATTTGTGTGGTAGTTGTAGATGAACGAGTGAAGTCATTGTTACTAGCTAAGGTTGGCTGTTCCTTAGAAAGAGCCATTTATTAATAGCCCAAAAGCCATTGCAACTAAGGGACCTACAGCTTTACGTGGAATTCGAACCACGTAGTATTGGTCTGATTTTCAACTAATTACAAGCCTGATATTAAGTTATATTCCCAACACAACACCCTAGACTTCTCTAGCAGTGTTTACGCTGATAGCAACCATTGAGTGAACGCCATATGAAGAGGTATCGCCTAAAATCTCGAGAACACTTTGTCCCCAAGTAGCTGGTTTACAGCACTGCGCCACTATAGTGCCGACTGTAATTGTATGGATGGGTCGACCATTGATCGTCGACCATTATATTGATCGTTGCGGTTGACCCATTCAGCGCACTGTTGGATGTAACCTCTGTTTCTTTCTTCTTTCTAGTCTGACTGTGCCTTCAGAAAATTATATATCCATTTCAAGTTAAATCTTGATTGATGTATAACCTCACCATAGCGTGTTCAAAGCTAAAGCTCATACCAAATCTGCGTTCAGTTTTTGACGCAGTGAAATGTTTATTCAGTAGTGTGGTCTGTTGTTTGATGAACGTCATTTTACCTTATAACTTGACCTTTGGTTTGCAGGTCCGGTGACGGTGCCTATGGTGTCTACGAACTCCTCACCGCCAATCGCCATGCCTGTCCAAGTGCCCCATGGTCACGTCGTCCAGCAGATCGTCGACGAGAGCGGGACCCTCCGACACGTCATCCTCTCTCCCCAGCACCCACCCATCGTCCCCATGCCTTTCGTAAGTAACTTTCTCATTGATTGTTTATATTTTTAGTTGTAGGCAAGGGTTTTGAAGTATCGTAGGTCTATAATTTACGTTATATATTGTGAATACTACTATATTAAGTAAATATTATTTTAAAGCCTATTTTAGTGGCGAGGATTTCGGTGAAATATGTCTTCTACATTTATTGTGGCTGAACCGATAGGCGATAGGCTGGAGTGGTAGGATTACATTATGATTATATTGTAAGTTCTACTTTGATTATATGTGTATAACATCAATGGTTATGATTCTACTCTAGAATAAGTTTGACAAGTTAGTACGTTTCTTCCTGAAATATCGCTTGCTTGGGGAAACCATCATTTCGATGACGCGATCGGTTGGTAATAATGACGACATGCTTCTCTAGAGATAGATAAATATTTTGTTATGTCGCCTAAATCTTGTAAATCGAACCTTGTGTTTTAGTTGCTTGTGGAACCGATTGAATTGCTGATGGATGAAATGGAGATGATAAAGCACGAGTTATCAGTTATCAATGTTAATTGGGGCTATTTTACAGATCATTTTGTTTCATGATTAGAAATTAGCTTAAAAAATCATAATAATATGGTAGCCAGAATGTTATCTAACATGTTCGTTCGTTTAGTGTTCTTGACACTTCAGTTTATCTTTAATATTATCAATTGAAAATATTAAATTAATGTCATTTTATCACTTCTTTGCATGGTGCATAATAATTAGGGTTGCCATACGTCCGTATTTTGTACGGACGGTTTGTATTGTACATTCATTGTCCGTGTCCATACCTTACAAAGAAAAAACCCGGTTAATTGCCCATATTTTTCGTACTTTTGATATTAAAAGTACAGTATATTTCAAATATTTAATGTTGTAAAAAAGAAACGTGTATTATTGTAGGTAAGTTACTATTGCTTTCGGCAGTTGACAGTCGTGAGAGGTTGTGTTGTATGTTGACTCACATACTGTGCGCTTTTATATTATCACACACCTCCACCCCTAAAAAAAGATTTTTTCAACTCTGGAACTTGGCCGAAAATAAGTGTGACAATTTTGAAAGAGTTTTGGAGTTTGCTCTTTCTCTACCCGGTACTTTGGCACCAGTTGAACCAGTACACTAATGAAAAATGTTTGGACGCCCGATTGGAATGTCAGTGGAGAAAACCAAAACTTTTCTGAACATCAAAGTTAATAGTGACATGTAATGTACTGAATTTTTTGAAAACATTTAAAACAATAGTTCTTTACTTAAAAAGTAATCTCCTCAGAAAAATATGACTGGTTTCCAGCCTTCAGCCATTTTCAGTCAAGTAGATTTATGATAATTTAATGAGTTCGGCCAACTTAACTTAAACTTTATAAATTACTTTTTTAAGTTAAAAAAAGTTCTTTAATATTGTATAAAAATAAACTCTTATAATATAGTTGTAACATTAATATTATTTATAACAAAGTCGATAATATTTATTTTGTTTTTAAATGTAACAACCCAAATCTCCTATCATAAGATTAAAAAAAATAAGCCCCGTGCTCGCCGCATATAATCTTTGGTATTAACATGACATCGAAAATAAATAACCGTGGACACGTATTTCTCCCTCATTCGACTTAGTTGCTTATGATGTATGTAAAATTAAAGCTTCCTATTAATATAAAAATTTACGGTTATTACTTTTAAGTGTTATCAAAACATATTATCTTTAAATAGTATCTCATTTCTGTGAGCTTAAATCAGATACTATTTTCCTTCTCTCTCCTAACTTAACCGTTCTTGTTATACCAAACATGGGCTCCATCTTAATATGAGGGGCAAAAAGAGTTTAGCAAACATGATAGCTAACGTTGTAAATCACCCCAAACTGTTTCCCTAATCATGTCCAGTTAGCTTGTCTTTCAAAACACCTTGCGAAGTGTACCCCCCGTTAACTCCTCTCGCATCTTTTCAAGATCTGAGGACGGAAACCAGAGCAATTCAATCAATCAAATTAACGGTCCTCATCCCTCCTTTCGCCCTTCTCCTAAAGTTTCCCAGCCTAACGATATACCAGCTCATGGCCGTGTTTTTTACTATAAGAATTGTTTAGACTTGGTCCAAAAACAGTACGGAGTTCCGTGGATGGGTCTGGCAATAAGTACCAAAGTTATTTAAAGATTGCTCACCAGAACATAAGAGATCTTGAGTCAAAGTTAGAGCCTTTCCAAATACTCATTGAGGACCAGGAACCAGATATTTTGTGCATATCAGAGCACAACCTACGATTGCATGAATTCAATGTACTGAAAATAAATGGATTTAATAATGTAGCAGCTTACTGCCGCTCAAGTATAAAAAAGGTGGAATTTCTATTTTTATGAAGGAATGCATAGAGTACAGGGACCTGGACGTCTCTGAATTTTGTATTGAGGGTGTGATTGAGCTAGCAGCTGCCAAGGTAAAGCTTGTGGGTCGGGATCTGCTCTTGATAGCTGGTAACCGTACCGGCCTCCCAACAATCAACACAATGTGTTTTTTTATTTTCTATCTAACTGCTTGTGCTCATTTGGGTCAAGGCCTAAAGCTGTGGGTGGTGATGTAGCTTATTCATTCTTTTTCGCCCAATTACAGAAAAAGAAGTTGAAATTATTGCAAAAGGTCTAACGAGCAAAAAGTCAGCAGCATCAGATGGCATATCCACTATAATTCTTAAAGAAACTATTGACTTGCTGTCTATGCCTCTCAAGCCACCTGATCAATTCATCTTTTCAGCAGGGAAAATTCCCGACAGCCCTGAAACTAGCAATTATTAAACATATAAAAAAGAATAAAGGTGAAAATTCATGTAATAACTTTAGGCCGATTTCCATTCCATCAACAGTATCAAAGGGGTTTGAAAAAGCAGTCCTCACCAGACTCTGTGACTTCCTGGAAAAGAACAACGTTCTTTTCAAAAATCAGTTTGGTTTTGTAAAAAACAAAACAACAGTACATGCCATGTTCACTCTTACATATCATATTACTATATGTCTTGACTCAAAACTGTGTAACTTGAGAGTTTTCTTCGATTTGAGCAGGGCGTTCGATAACGTAAACCATGACTTGTTGCTGAAGAAATTATGTATGTACGGAATTAGAGGCTTGGCCCAAGAGTGGTTTAGTTCCTACCTAAAAAATTTTAAGCAATATGTGGAAGTAACTGCTACGGCTAATTATGGTTATGTACGTGCTCATCGCTCAGAGGAAAAAGTCATTGCCAGTGGAGTGCCACAGGGATCCGTCCTCGGTCCCGTCCTGTTTTTGCTGTTTATTAATGATTTGCTATATAGTCTGTATAACATCAGGCGAGTTATGTCTCTTTGCGGACGACACGTCATTATCTGTATCTGGCTCTAGTATGGAGGATCTGGAGGTACGTGGATCCATTTAGGCCAATAATTTGCTCCAATGGTTTGACGAAAACTTACTTTCACTTAATGCAGACAAAACTAAAATTCTTGATTTTCACATAAGTACAAAAAGAGCTCAAAATAACATTGGAATAAATATTTTGCTGGGTGAAAAACAGATAGGAGCTGCTCAGTCAGTAAAATTTCTAGGTCTTCATCTGGATGCTGCACTTAATTTTCATTCTCACGTTGAAGTCATATGCGGTCGGGTTAGAACAGGAATTTTCTTCCTGCGCCGCCTATCTAGGTTTGCCGGAGTGGAGGTAATGCTTTCTGCCTACTACGGTGTAGTTTACTCTCATTTAAACTGCTGTATCGATTTGGGGAGCCGATAACTCGATACAGCAACAAGGAAAAGCCGAAGGACCTTGTTCCTTTTCCGTCTCTAGAAACGCGCTGTTAAGGCAATATTTGGTCTCCAAAGACGAAAATCCTGCAGGGAAATATTTCGTGTCAATAACCTATTGACATTTCCCTCTATGTACATATTATCTTGCTTAATACTTGTCAAGGAGAACCTTTTATCATTTTCTAGCCCAATTTTATCTGCTCATAACCATTCTCTCCGAAACAGTACACATTTGAAAGTTCCTCACCACCGCACGACTTTTTAAAAAGTCACCTTTTTTATAACGGAATTAGATTTTTCAATAAGCTACCTCTTGAACTCAAGTTGGAATCAAACCTTTCAAAATTCAAAAATAAGTTCAGAGCCATACTCGTAGATAGATCTTACTACAACGGTCATGAAATTTCTTGCTGGCGGTTCAATGTAAACAACTCAGCACATGTTGTGCACGTTAGATTTATATTTTTTAGTTTTAAGTTGTAAATAGTATGAAATAGTATACATTTCATTTATACTACTAAAATATTTTATTTTATTTTTGGCTTGTAAGACTTATAAATACAAAGAACTATAAATATTGACTTAGTTAATGCAATGTTGTATTGACTTATTTCTTCACCAAGGATTGTGGCGAAGAAAACAATAGGTAATAAACAATCTCTAATCATTGCTGAATGTTTGTTTACTTTAAAAGGAACTAGCTGTACCCGCCCGCTTCGCAGGTCATAATATTGAGTTTTGATTGTATCATTGAAATGTGCAGCAACCTTTCAGTTTACACAGTATCCAATTTACAACAGCTGATGTTTTGTGTAGTTTGCTACTGTACTCAATTATTTTTAATTTTGAAAGTTTTGCCTACCACAATTTTATTCTATTTGTTTTTATTTAAAAGCTGTTAATTAATCAAATAAATCAATCAATTAATATAACTTCACAAGAAATCAAAACATAAAAATATAAACAGTATAATTTTGACATATTTAAAACCCACAGCTGATATTCTTTTTATATTTGACTTATTATACCTTCATGCATCCTGCTATTTGATTAACATCGAAACTTTAGAAGTCCAAGGGATGGAGCCCTGAGGGATTAAAGAAACGGGAATAGGACAGAAACCTTCCCTGGGGTATATAGAACAACTTCCCCAAGTTTCATGGCAATCGGCTGGACGGTTTGGTAGCGCATAAAGGACAGACAGACAAACAAACATACATTGGATTATATATATATATATATATATATATATAATATATATATAAGATATATATATATATATATATATATATATATATATAATTAAGGACATAGCTGCGAAAAAACGAACCACTACTGCTTCAGGTACTTCAAAAACCTATTACACATTTTTTTAAAAGCTCAAATAGTGTTTGATGATTTTACTGTACACATGTTGCTACTAACAAATTACAATACAGTGTTTGGACATAAAAGATGTTTTTGATTAATTTCACCTCTTAACCCTTTATTGTATAAGAGAAAATATAAAATTTTAAAATGTTTATGTACTTTAATCGTGTATACTGGCCTTTTTTAAGGTAATTTCGATAATCAGGATAATTTGATAATCCGGATGGGGTCGGGTCCCAATTAATCCGGATTATTGACGTTCTACTGTATATATATATATATAGATAACACTAAATGTTAAATAATAATTGATACTAAAAATTTTTTCAATAATTTGTTACTTATGTCACATGCTTATTATTATCGAAATCGGGACTACATTTTAAAACATGTAAACAGTGCAGTGTTTTCCTAATTTATAAAAATTATGAATTCCTCATGCATGCATGCCGTTTCACCTTTATTTTTATTGCCCGTTAAATTGATTCAGTTAAAATTTATCGAGTATTGAGCGAGGTATTGTTAACGATATCACCTAAGTAGTAAGTAATGTCCACATTAGTTTTTATTGACGAACATTACCACAGTTTGTTGATAAGACTAGATGGCAGCGCTGTGGCTGTAGTGGCAGTTGGCACAACTAGTCAGACAACTGTCACAGCACCACGTCAGCTGTTCAGTGTTGTGCTCAGAAGGCAATTTCACCGCTTTTATGAATTGTTCTTTGTTTATTAGCTAGGGTACGAGCGTATTTAAAAATATTGTATTTTGAGTTACGGCCTACGAGGCGCAAATGTCAGATCATGAAGATCAAGATCAGGTATTCAATTATAGGTTATTTTAATCACTTATTGAAACCTAACCAAGCAAAAATTGAAACTGTTTGATTTTCGTTAGATATATTTATTATATCCTTAGACAAAAGGCACTTGAAGTATGAATACAATGCATTATTACTATATAACACGTTATAATCAATTTCAAAATAAAATGTTGACTTGAAATTAAATTGAGTAATTTATGACATTGGCAGATAATAATTAATAAGTTAATGATTTTTGATTTCTAGTTATAAGACAAAGTGTAACGTGGCATGGACCTGTCAAACCACTAAGTCCTTGAAATTATCATGACTCAAGTTCATTAAAAATTATTACTTTATATGTATATCTTGTGTACTATTATGTATATCTAGATTAGTTTTTTACTGATAATAAAATGAAAAAAATCAGAAATGATTTTTAACAGCTGTTATAACAATAACAGTCTAATTGTAGCTATTTATATTCTACCAAGGGTGATTTCTGTTTTGTGAACATAAGTACCATTTCTTAATAATGAAGAATTTAGGCAAATGTATACTTTGAGATCTTTTGAAGATAGTTTACTGATAAAAATTGATTTGATGGTGACCGCGATATCTGCAACCGAAAAACATCAGCAACTTTGTTTTAATTTTTTGTTGATGTTAGTGTAAGTTGGTCACATATTGCGCTTTTACTATGAATTGTTTAATTATTTAAGTTTAAGTTTTAACAAATTCATTTTGGACATAAAAATGCCTTAAGTTTGCTTAACTCTTCCTAACTAAGGGGGTATGATATGTGCACATTTGAACACAATTTACTGACACATTGTAAAATGACATTAAATTCAAGTTGAAACTTAGAAAAAGATGCCTTACCTTTAAACAAGAAAGTGTATCTGGGAGATATGGATGAAGAATACATCTTGTGTTCTTATGTGTGAAATACATAAGGGTGTTGCTGGTTTCTGAAGCAGATCTTAAACTGTCAACAAATAACTGTTATTTAAAACATTGATATAAGATTTGTAAGATACGCCACACTATCTTCAAGTGAGATTGCCTACTTCTGGAGTTTTTAGGAAATTCACAAAGTCAAAATAGTACTATCGCAGTCTCGTTGCCAATGAATCTCATGAAGCAATGGCTTCTCATATATTGATTACAAGATCCCGACAACAAGCGAACAAGATACATGAGAAACCAGCCTATCTGGTTAAGAAATGTGAGCTTCATGTAAATGTGAAGAAATTTCTAGAGAGCACAAGATTAGTGGAGGGCATCCTAAGTAAATCTGTGCTGTTCATCTACAGTAAAATTCTCGAAAGAGAGGAATAACTGGTCGAAAAGGCTTTCAAATACCTTTCTACTTGGCAGTCTTATAGTGATAGGTTGCAGTTATGTACATTATTACATACTTCTCACTCCTGTGCCCACTTGAACCTCAGCTATGGTTTAGCCTCGTCAACTAGCTGCTGCCAATCTCTGCTGTCCTGGTGCCCTAAAAGGCCTAGGCCCTTCTGATCTTCCTATCCAAACTTCCTATACCATCATATTCTCTTTTAATAATGTGTCTCAGCCATCTTAATCTTCTTACTATTACCATTATATTTAAAATTGTTTGAACTATCTTCTTGCTTTCAAAGGTTATTAATTTGTTCTTCTACTTTTTGTCAGAATGTATACTTTTAACAAATGCAACAACAAAATTGGCCGTATTATCATTATATATATGTATATACTTTTTGGTTGTCCAGCTTCAACTCTCACAAATTTTAGAGGATGTTTGTCAGGTCAATACAAGCAAATACTACCATTTAACACGTCTTTTTTTGATTTGTTTGTATTATGTGTTTTTTTTACAACAACTTGATTATCTCTAAAACAATATGACATAAAGTATTGAACTTTGGTATGAAAGTTGATCATAGAGAAAAACATTCATGTAAAAAGGCTGTAGTCTAAGCGTATCAGTTTCAAAATGGCGGCTGTCAATAAAATTCAAAGTCAAATAAAAAAAACTACAGTTTACCCAAAATTGTTAAGAAACAACATTTACGTATACTATATCATGCCAAATTCAACGATAGGCCAATTAAAATAAAAGAGGGAACTAATTTTTTGTTACTGAAATCATTGTCATCTCCGTACCAGTGGCAATGACCCACCTTCCCACTTATACATGTACCAGTGATGTTGACCCACCCATACACATACAGTGGCATAATGTTGAATTTGCCATAACGTAGTCTACAAATATTGTATTTTAATATTTTTAGGTTAAATGTGTTTTTTTTTTATATTTGACTTTGAAATTTTTATACAGCTGCCATTTTGAAACTGATTATCTTAGACATACAGCCTTTTTACATAAAATGTGTTTCTCTAAGTTCAACTTTCACACTAAAATTCAGTCTTGTAGGCTATGTCAATAGTTTTTGTAATATTCTAATTTTAGTAAAAAACGCGTACAGACACACAGACAGAAAAAAATAGAGAAAAGACACATTTTTGAGGTATTATTTGCTTCTATTGGCCTTACAAACAATCCTAAAATATGTGGAAGTTGAAGCTGGACACCCTTTATATCCGATGTTATGTTTATATCCCTTTATAAAACTATGTGTCTTTAATGAGGAGGGAGAAGATTATAACAGTGTTCATTCTACTCAGTGTGTTAAGTTCAGTTAAGGTTGTTTGTCCGACCGGCTCAGGCCAGCGCTAGATGGAGCTTAGTTCAACGTTTCGTCGCCACGAGTAGCAAAGTGAATGCCTTGCTTTTGGCATGGGAGAGTAACAGCACTCTTTCTGCATGTCCCGAGCACAACGGAGAATAACTCCCTTATTTATTGTAAACTTTATCAATAAATATGTTCTGTATTATTAATCTACTTTTCCGGCCAAAGATAATTGTACAAATGTCAACTCAAAATTTGTTCAGACATCAGTTATAAAATAATAATTGGTTACACTTTTCAAAAACATTTTTTATTATTAGTTTAAATTACCTCTAGGTTGGTTAGTACCATTTGTTCTCTATATTCTCAAAATTTGAATAAATTATATCACACAGTTTGTTAATGAGTTAGGAACCAAGAAAGGCCAAATTAGCCACTTTAGGTAGCCACATCTCCGTAAAAAATTTTGTTGAATTATTTCCCTCGACACACTTATTACTTATAACAAGACAAACAATTTTATTCAAACAAATTTCAAAAATAATTTTCGATCGAACACCCTTTAGCATTGAAAAAATATATCATATCACCAGAAGGTTTCCAGTGGAGTACTTTATGATAGGTAGTGAATTTGTTATGAGAGTTAGTCCTCTTGCTAGCTTAGTGGGTAGCACTTCTGCTTCATGTGCAGAGTTTCATGGGTTCAAATCTAAATTGAGGTTCACTACAAATTTGCTTGATGGGTTTGGACCCCAAAACAATGTTTGTAGATTAAGTTAAAAACTCCACTGGCGTAAATACACTAAAAAAAGCCTCTTTCTGAAGTACTGTACTTTGTCAATGAAAATAAAAAATTCCATCTTTTCCATTTCATTATGCAGTTATTAAATGATACATTATAAATATTGACAAACATAACATTTTATTACTCATCCACAAATTACAATCATTACCTGAAATTACAATCATTACCTGTGAATATGATCTGTTTCAGGGCCCTGGACCAGCTACAGGCTCCAACCAACCACCTCAGCCTTTTTATAGTCCTCAGGGCCTTCCACCTGGCTACCCTCCTTTTGGCAATCCTCTTCAGCCAGGAATGCTGGGTCACGTTCCTCCTCCTCAAGGTGATAATTACAGAGACATTCCCTTCTAATTTAATGTTGGTAGTAATTTAAACGCCAATGGTAATTTTTTTTTTTTTTTTTTTTTTTTTTTTTTTTTTAACAACAATATATCTTTATTCATCTCAAAAATTACATATGTACATATAGCTTCCACCACAAAAACATAATATAAGTAACAATTACAATAATTAACAACAAATCACATACAGTCAAGTACAGAACAAACAATTAAATCCTTCTTATACAAAAACATAAATATACAATACCAAGTCTGACCTAGAATATTGAAAAGGAAACTAAAAAGAAAAAAAGAAAAAAGAAAAAACTTCTGCTGAGAAAATAAAGATAATGTAAACCTCCAAGGCTAAGCCTGTCTGGAGGAACTCTTAATATTGAAATTTTGTTAATGCTGTTGACCTAACAATGACACATAAATAATAATTTTACAATAAGATTTAATTTATAATGCTCCAAACTGTACATCAGAAAACATATTTTGTTTGTATAAAATACATATCAATATTTATTTTTAGAGCCTTTATATTGAATGAAAAACTGTACTATGGCATTTTACTTAAAAAAATTACTAAGAGTTATCTAATGTTTCAATACATTTTCAAAATGGTATACAAATGTGAATGTATGAAACATTTAAATGTGAATTATTTACGTATTTAGATAATTTTCTACTGTAAAATTTGTGTGTAACCATTTCCTAATTTTATTTCCAAACATATGAACATTCTCTATCTTTCTTAATTCTGCAGGTATCATATTGAATAAATATGGTGCTAAATAGTTAAAAGATTTTTTATAAAATGTGCTTACCGGTCTTGGAACATAAATAGCTTCATTTTTTCTTAATTTTGATCTGTAAACATTACTTCCACTGCTGCCTTTGCTTCTGATAAAAAATATTTTTAACACCTTATACACATATAAATGTCTAAGTGGAAGAATTCTGAAAAAGGAGAACAGTGGAAAGGATGGTTCACGTCTTGGTTTTTTTGCTATCAGTCTCATATACTGTTTTTGTATTGTAATGAGTGATTTTAAGTTTGAGTAGTACGTTCCACCCCAGCATACATTTCCATACTCCAACCTACTGTGAACTAAAGAATGATACAAGGTTCTCAGAACACTACTATTACACATATTTTTAAGGAAATAAAATATTCTAATTATGTTATTTAATTTTTTCCTCAGCTCATTTAAATGTTGCTTCCAGTTAATATTACTATCCAAAGTAACCCCTAAATATTTTATAAAATTTTCTTGAAGAATTTCATTACATTTTGTTTGGCAATAATCATTTTTACAAACGCATTCAATGCACTTATAAATAATTTTGTTTTCAAATAGTGCTTCCCCTCTAAGACTAAAATTAATGAACTTTGTTTTATTTGTACTTAATATCATATTGTTTTTGGTGAACCACCATTGAATTGCCTGAAGATCAAGATTCATGTTATGTTCTATTTCCTTTAATGAATTTCCATGATAGCATAATGCAGTATCATCCGCGAAAGATGTTACCTTCCCATACAGCCTCGCGTTACATAAATCATTGATATAGACTAGGAATAAGACTGGACCGAGCACAGATCCCTGTGGTACACCATACTTCATTTCAACTGAATCACTCAATACCCCATTAATTTTTACACACTGCCTTCTGCCCCTCAAGTAACTATCAAACCATCTCAAGACTACTCCCCTCACTCCAGCATTATGTAATTTTTCTAATAAAATGTCATGGTCAACCGTATCAAACGCCTTTGTTATGTCCAAAAAAAGTCCACTTACTTTATATCCATCATTAATTCCATTAGTTACTTTACTATTAAATTCAACAAGAGCCTGTTCTGTGTTTAGTCCTACTCTGAAACCATATTGATTTTTGCTAAAAAAACCTTTATTTTCAAAAAAATTTTTACAATATGTAAAAGAATATTGTCTAGGGCCTACAGTCTAAACAACATTTAGGTAATTTTACAGACTGAGAATGCGTATTTTCAATATATATTTTGACCCTTTAATCACAATTGTTGTTATGGAAAGTTTTATCTCAATATTGTCCTAAAGTATATCCAGTAAGAAAGTACAGTAATGGAAATTCAACATAAAAACAGAGCTAGATGCTGTGTGATGCCGTGCTTATTTGAGAGTTTTATACTGTGGAGGTTTAAGCAGTATTCTGTGCTGTCAGTCCTCTTGATAATAACACTGTATCCGCTCAATGGATGCCATCAGTTTAGATAGCATTGGAAAAGTCGAGAATGTTTTCGTTGAATGGCAGAAATTTTCAAATGTTATCCAGTAGGAAACTGGGTATCAAGTTTGTCAGTTAGTTGAAATATATAGGTGGTCAAGTGAGCCTTGTATGTCCTTGAAATCACTGGAGGCTTTATCAGTTCTGGAAAAAGTTCTTTCAATAAAACCATAAGCAGCCTAAGCATATAAAAGAGAAAAACATAAGATATTTATTAAAAACGACTATACTGCCCAGGTAAAAAAAAAATTGATGTATATGTGCTGTTAGCTAACGGTAATTGGTTTCAAGCAAGCCTTCAGAGGACAGTTTGGCGTACTCCTAGCTCAGATATTAATCATTTCAGTCTGTGCTAGAGAGAGAGAGACAGAGATAGGATTGAAGATAGATAGAGAGAGGGAAGCTGCTAGTGCTGCCTGTGAAATAGAACAAGTACTTATTTCACAGAACAGGAAAACCGGAATCATAGGACCCAGACCCATATGAGCTGACAGTCTTCTTGTTTCCCTAGTCAGTGGTTTTACTTTACCTTTACCTTCAAAGTCAGCCAAATCAGTCCTGTCAACATTGCGTCATGAGACCCATCCTGTTGCATATGCTGTTATTGGTGCACCGACTAAGTCAATCATTGCTATGGTAGGGTAATGGTAATGTTAGGTGTAATCGGTTCGTGAGGTTGGAAGAAAAAAAAACTAGGCCATATACCTGGAAGTTCATAAAAACACTCCTCCAAGAGATATTGTTTAAAAGCTTTTTTAAAACTTATTTATGTCCTTTATTTCCATACTTTCTATTAGTAATATAGAACAAATTGAAACCCTTCATAACTAGGTTTAGTTTCAAAGAGTTGTTGGTTTTGTTGAATTTAAATTTGTTGAATTGCTGTTTACAGATTTACATTATGATTTCTAGTTTTATGAGAATGTTGCTGAGTATGTATCAGGTTATTGTCAACCATATTGCCGGCGTGGTGGCTCAGTGACTAAGGGTTCGGTCTGCGGAGGGCACCAGCTCTTAGCAGACATCTTTCCTTCTGTATTTTTGTTATAAGCATATATTTAGTTTTAGTTGGATTAATTATTATTTTGATATCAGAAAAGTATAGAGATGGCATTGAGTATGCCCCTCTTGAGTTCCAGAATATTTTTTTGTTTAGCGTAAGAAGTGATGTGTCATTAGAAAAAATTTACACCATATTGAACAAAACGAAATTATGGATGGTGTTTACCATTTAACCGACTTATATATGTTTTGAACAAATTTAGTTATTCATCAATGTTATTAAAGTAAATTCAGAAGTCTAATTTTCATTTTCAGGCCATTCTCCACCTCCAAATTTCCATAAGGATGAAAGAACACAAAGGCAATATATCAAGCTGAAGAAGAAATTGGAACAGAAACAATTAGGTCTTCAGATATCTGACCCTAGGACACCTCCAGTTTCGCCTAGGAAAGGTCTGAACTTTTAATTTTCTAAAATTAGTATGTAGCAATTTTGTGTAGAGAATATTTGTTTTTAAATGAAATAGAAAAGATGAAGGATTGACATAGATTTTGAAAGGTAAGACAGTTCAAAACATTAGTTCCCGAGGGAGGTAAATATACTTTACTAGTTCCACCAAAGGTCCATTTATAGGCGGATTGATCCATGTACAATTTTTGCCATCAAAAGATGCACAGGGTCCAGGGAGGCCAAAGACCTAATCCTCTGTTGTCAAAACATTGTCATTGTGTGGAACCAGAGCGTCGGCCTGCCCACATTACCAAGCCTCCCTTAAATTCTTAGGAATAGGTCGGTCCAACAGAAATGTCATGTTATGTTTTATTTGTTAATTTTCTGGCTATATGTCTATTTGTAAATTAATATCAACTTTTAAAAAGTGTTGGCCTCTTATCATACATTGTGATCTGTTCTGTTTTTTGAAGAAGGACATATTGCTTTATACTCGCTTTGCGTTCATTTAAGTCATTATGAACTCTTGGTTTTATAATGACTTAAAAAATAATCATGAGCTTTCAAAGTAGATCAATGACTACCTAAGTTGATCATCGGTGATCTCAACACCTTCGTAGTGGTTTCACAGAAGATCATGGGTGTCTAGCTAAGACGATCATGGTTGGTTTTCTAAGTCAAGTATAGTTAGCTGCTAAAGTTGATTTCTGCGGTGCCTACTTAAGTTTATAATGGTCGATTACCCAAGTTGATTATGGGGGCTATAGAAGATGATCACAGGAGTTACAGTAGAAACCCTATTTTCTGTCAGGGGTCGGGACCGCAGCCGGGACGGATTATAGAGAATTCACCTACTCACACTTATATCGCTGGAAACTTATTATTATAGTGCTTATGCACGTTAAATTTAAATGCTGTATAGTACATATTGATTAACAAAATGAGAATGAAAAGGTTAGAAAAAAGACATCTTCATAATGTATATACTGCAGGTCACAACCGACCTTTTACTACAGTAGGTCTATTTTAAGTGTAAAACATAAGCTTGTACATTATGTAATGAGCAGAAAAATTAATTATCAGTATTATTAAAACTAAACTGTATTACAGAGTAACATATTAAAGCCCAGTTCCCATGGATAGTGTTTTCGCAGAAATCAGGCGGCCCAATGTCGGTACACGGGTAGCGTTTTGCCACGACTGGCCTGTATCATCAGACAGGACCGTTCCAACGGCCCGTGACCTGTCTAGGCATTGCGGCTTAAAACTTCATCTTCAACAACATGCCTTTGTAGTGCTGCCTCTTTCCCCATGTTGTACGAGACCTGATCAGGCAACCCGATGTCGGTACATGGGTAATGTGGTGCCGTGACTCGCCTGTGTATCATCAGACAGGACCGTTCCAACAGCCTGTGACCTGTGTAGGCATCGCGGCTTAAAACTTCATCTTCAACAACATGCCTTTGTAGTGCTGCCTCTTTCCCTATGTTGTACGAGACCTGATCAGGCAGCCCCGGACGGCCTGTCTGTATATCAGGATTACTCAGGCGAGCTGTTCCAACGACCTGTTATCTGTTAGACGGCAGCTGAGGCCTTACGGATGGCAGGCCGTTGGAACTAGGCTTTAGTGGCTACACGACTGGAGGGGGAATTTTCGTCTTCCAGACAGATGAGTCATACGGCAACTGTCGTATCGTAGTGCGATGAACCCAGATACTGGCGGAAAATAGGGTGACGGACAATAGGGTTTTCACTGTACCTAAGTTAATCACAGTTGCTACCCAAACTAATCACAGTTGCTACCTAAGTTAATAACGGGGAACTATCCAAGTTGATCATGGAGATAATCCTCATTGATCACTGGGGGCATCAAGAAGGGCTGGAAAAATTGTACACGGAGTGTTTCCTAAGTTAAAAACGGCATACTACCCAAGTTGATTATAGGGGGCTACACAAGATGATCAAGGGGGTATACAAGCTAATGATGGGTGGCACCCAAAATGATCACGAGGGCTACCCATGTTGGTTAAGGGGGATCTAGGTAGATAATGGGTCATTACCGGTGATTACCCAAGTTGATAACAGGGGCTTCCCAACTTGATCACGCTGGGCTGCCAAGTTAATCACGAGGTCTATCTATGTTAATCACGGGGGACATCTAATTTGTCACGGATGGCTACCCAAATTAGTACCAGGGGCTTTGCAAGTTGATCACAAGGGGCTTCCCAACTTGATCATGGGACTACCAAAGATTATCACAAGGGCTACCTACGTTGATCGCTGGAGCTAGCTATATTAATTATGTGTTTAATAGATCACGGGGATTAAATACCCCGTGATTAAATACCCCAAATTGATCACGGGGAGTTACCCAAGTGTATAATGGTTGGCTGCCTGAGTTGATCAAGGACGGCCATATAAGTTAATTACGGGGTATACTCAAATTGATCACGGGAGGCTAGCCAAGTTGATTAAGAACCCACTATAGGTTTGAGCACCAATAGCTACACAAGATGATAATGATTGGCTACCCAAGCTGATTGCTACGCAAACTGATCTCAGATGCTACCCAGTTTAATCACCGGGACCTACCCAAGTTGAACACGGGATCTACACTAGTTGATCATGGGGAGTTAACTAAGATTACCATGAGTGCTGCCCATGATAATCAAGGGTGGTACCAAAGTTGATAATGGAAGCTACCAAAGTTAATAATGGGTTGGGTGTAACCCAGCTTATCATGGATGCTGCCCAAATTAATCACGTGGGCTACCCAATTCGATTAAGGGAAAGGAACTAACCATATTGATCACAAGGGACTACCCAAGTTTGTCAGGGATGAGGACGGGTTACCCAAGATGATCATAGTGGTCTACCTGAGTTGATCACTGGAGCTGTCCAAGCTGATCATGGCTGACTATCTAAGTTAATCATGGTAGGCAACAACAGTTGATCACGGGGACTACGAAAGATAATCACGGGTGGTTTTAACTTCATAACTTATTTTAATCTAGCTTAATTGTGAGGGAAACTATCCCAAAAAAATCTGTTGTTTTCGAAAAAACACAACTTTTCCAACAATTTGTGAGGAAACTATAGTATGTACTACAAAAATGTATCTGACACTTTTTGTCTTGAATTTAACTGTCAATTTTATATATCATTAGATGCTATCTAAACTAAACGTAATAGCTTCAGTAAAACAAAAACTTCAACTGTGCAAACAGGTAAGCGTTTTCTCATCAGGCATTTTGAATATTTTCTGGGTTATGAAAAGTGCAATCTCTAAATGAACAGCAACTTTTTTTAATAAAAGAAAAGGTAAATAATGAATGAGTTTTTAAGCTGTAGCGTCTTTTAATCATGCTTAAATGGGAGGAACTACAAAAAAAATCATATGTTCTCGACAAAATCTCAACTTTAGGAAACTAATACACACCACATAAATATATATGCCACTTTTTGTACACTATTTCATTGTCAATTTAAATATTTTATTAGATGTTGTCCAAACTAAATATTACAGCTCCAGTAAAATAAAACTTCAACTCTGCAAACAGGTCGGTGTTTTCACGTCAGCCATTTTGATTTTTTTCTAGGTTATGAAAAGTTACAAATCAAATTTTATAGCAGTTTTTGTAACAAAGTAGTAAAGGTAGACAGTGTGTAAGGTTTTAAGTTCTTACAATATCTTAAAGAGCAATAAAATACAAAAAACCTAACAAAAATATAATTTTTAATGGAAATAGGAATTTAAAGATTTTTTTCATAGTTATTATCAAAAATAAAAAAAAAATGCTCATTAACAAAGTTGTAGGAAATTTAATTACTAATCTGCAATATGCTGTCACATTTGATCCATTTCAAACGGTTAAGCCAAAATGAAGCCGTAAATATATTATTATTATTATATTTTCACGTATTACAGTAGAGACTCTTTATCCGACATGCTTTTATTCAACATTCCGTTTCAACCGACATACCCGTTCTGAAATCGCCACCGTCAAGATAGTCGGGAACGGAATTGACTTTTATACAACGGAAATTGGTTAATTTGTTACAGAATTTGATTATGTAGTACATGTACTACGTGAATTATGTAATAATATAATACAGTTACGTGAATTACGTAACAATATAATACAGCAATAAGTAACTGGTCAGCTATTGTAATTTTTGAATGAGGAGATACAGTAATTTTGCTGCTTACTGTCCGACCTTACGTTCAGTTTTAGCGCAGGCTGTTCCCTGTCTAAGAAGTGAATTTTTAGACTCGTGTGCAATTAATTTAATTAATTTATATTCTTGTTAAATTAAATAAATAATACAGTAATTTTTTATCTTCATAAGGTCTTCATTTATAATTGTTTAATGTTACATTTAGTATAATTTTATATTTAGTACATTTTGTTCGTTTTCCTTTCATTTTAAGTATTGTTCTGTATTTTACAACTTATACATTATCCTGTACTGACATTTTATTACGCTGTATTTCTTATTGTTATCAGTTTTATTTTGTGTTCTATAACCCAAAGTAATGATTGTTTAAACAGTAATAAAGTGTTGATTCTTAGTAAAATGCATTAAAGTACTTAGTTATTCAAAAATTAGCGTTTTTATTGCAATCACCAACTATCCGAAATTTTCACTTATTCGACGTTATCACGGCCTGTATACGTCGGTTAAGCGAATTTCTACTGTATTCTGTTCTGAAATTCTTTCCCATAAATTGTATTTATCAGCTGCGACTGTAATCTACATGAGTGGTTCTTTCCACAAAGTGGCTACGTCCCTGAATCGAATTTGTATAGTTTGCAAGTATTATAGTTAACTTAAGTGAATGAGATATAATATTGGTATGTATAAAATCAAGATTATTTGTAGGAGTTCTTTAAATGGCATCATGAAATAACTTTGAGTGTGTGTTTTTCACGAGTTGCTGTTAGAATGAGTGGTTTACTGTCATGAAGTTAATATATCAGCTGTTAAATATTTTATCATACAACGTTATTTCGCCTTACTGTGCGAGACTGATCCGTAGGCAAGCATCCATACTGTGGTCACATTGTAGCATCTTCTTTTGTAGTGTGTTTGTTGTTCATGATGTCTTCAGGTGTACCTACAAACTTAGCCTACATCTAAAACCAATTTTTTTCTCCTTAAAAAAAAAAATAGTTGTAGATGTAGGCTAAGTTAGCAAGTACACCTGAAGACAAGAGGAGTTTGTTATACCTTTTGAAACTTTGTTTCCTAACCACTTTAAGCATTGGAAATCTCCAAATATTATCTACCTATTTGGTATTTAATATGTTAACATAAACAATCCAATGCTAACAAATAACCTTCAAACAACAAGGGTAACATATTATTTGTTTTACAAGTCTAACATAGCCTGTCTTAAAACCATTTCCAGACAACCTAATTAGTTGGCAATATCATGAGCAATACATTTCTGTACACAAGTCTATACTGTAGCCACATGGCGATTTGAGACCTGAGTCCTGACTCATGTTATCTTTGAAGGCGCTTCACGCAGTCGCGTCTTCCTCTCTCTGTTTACTGTATGTTGTGTAATTAACGAACTACAAAAGAAAAGATTTTTAATTTAAAATAACTTTTAACATAAACAAAGTTTTAATAATGTATAATATTATAGCAAAGTAATGGTTGATAAGCATTATTAATATATTTGTCATGAGAAATACATAATTGTACACATTTCAAATTTCTACTCAGCACAGTATTAAATATAATATAAATTTAAATTATTATTGAATTAAATTAATATGTTTTAATATAATATAACATAAATTAAATATATTATAAGAAAGTATAAGATACATTTCAATAACAAAATGTATCTAATAAAAATGTAGAATTGTTCATTAATAGTTTTATGCCTGAATAAAAGACATTAACAGTTGAACGAAAACCATTATCATTAAAGAGCATTAATAGTTTTACGCATTTACTGTAGTATTTAGCAAATAAAAGCGTGTCTGTATGTGAAAACGCCTTCATTATCGTGATACTCCCTCGAATTTCGCGGATGATTTGAGGCCCATTCCAGGTCTCCTCTCGTTGTGCGTCCACAGTAGTTATATTGTTCAGAGAGTTAGCGTTTAAATGTTGGTGAGATTAACCTTATAAAGTATCCCAGTGGCAATTTTTGAATTTGGATGGATAAGAGGGAGGTGAGAATAGTATCTACAAAGAACTTTATTGATACATATTTATCTGTGATAAATCAAAAATCCAAGGATAAAATGTCTCCTTTAACTTGATTATTGCTCTAACGACCTAGTGATGTTAATGAGTCGCTAGAATATTCTAGGAAGAAAGTCAGGAGATTACGTCATACACAACAATACTAAGTATGATGGCTTGATTGTGTTGGCATATATCTTCGTTCAGACACATTCAAGTGGGATTGCAACTGCATGGCTGCTAACATTTTAGCCCATAAAATTGATTTAAGAAGCATTATGTTGCTGGAATTACAAGCTTTCTCATTGTCTTTTTATGTTTGTCTGATTTGATTTTGGTTTTGTAACGAATCAAAATAATTATATCACTCCCCAATTAAATAATTCATAAATGTAGTAATGACATTTAAAATCATAATTTTTGGCACATGCAAATCATTTTTAAATCTTATATAGTATTGATAAAATCTTTCCTTTACAGATCTTGCAAATGGGATTCGTGGAGGGAAAAAAGGTGGAATGAGTAGTGTGGGAACATCGGAGGATGGAGAGGAGAGCAGCAGTGTTCAAGATGAGGATGAGGAAACAATTCTTGTCGCGGACTTGCTGTCTAGTATAAAGGCCCCACAGGTAAATTTAAAATAAATAATCATGCCAAATGTACATTAAGTATTTTTATGAAGAAAATTAGTAGTATTACATAAAGTAACTTGATTCACAAACAGTAGGAATCACAACTAAGATGCGCTGTAGATGAAAGTGACAGTGACGTAACACATGCAAATTAGTGGTTTAATAATAAACTATTGACTGTCGGTCATAGTCAGCTACTGACCTGCTCTCATCTGAATACGCATAGAAGATTTATACAAGAGAAGATTTAATTAATATACTTCTGGCACAGTTACACTAAATAATTGAACAGGGGAGGTATACACGAGTTGGTCTTGAATACAATTAAGGCTACTTTTTCATAATGAAACAGATTTGTACAGCTTTATCATAAAATAATAGCAATCATTGCCATTTAATGGCACAATTTTTATGTAAGGATTGAGACTGACTCGGTTAAAAACTGTTCTTCATCTCTCTCTCCTCTCCTCTCCTCTCACTTTAAGTAAGTGCCAGTGGCACTGAACATTTTTATGACTAGTTGTGTCATGAGATTTTCACACTTTTTGTGTTAGTGAACTTTTGGCAACGCTTATTTGTCACATTACTGTATTTACTAAATTAGGTTTAAAAACAAAATTGTCATGTGTGACTTTTACAGTACTGTAGTTCAAGTTGTGTTTGTTTCTGAGTTTGTTTAATCTTTGTACATTTCTGTAGTGTAATTGAGCTAAGGCCTAGTGAAATGGCTTCCAAACATAAAAGAGTTGTAGTGGCTTTGGAAGATAAACTTAATGCCATTTTTGGATCTTTTCCGTTAATCCAAAAATAGCGATAACTTAGGTTAACCTAACATAACTAAACACAATATATCTTAACCAAACCTAAGATAACCTAACTTAACATAACCAAACCTAACATAACCTAATTAAACTCAACATAACCTAACCAAAGTACTGGTAGTGGATTAACGGAAAAAGTCCCAATTTTTGTATTATCACTCCCTACTATTAGACATTTTTAGTTATCTGACGTCATCATGGCATGTTTTCGTCAGATAGGTGAGGCTCTACTGTATTTGAGCAAATATTAATTTTTGTTTGATACATATTATGAAATAAGGTTAAATAAAAATGCCTTCTAAACAAGTTTAAGTTGATAAATGTTCTTTTCTAATAATCATATTTTCAGAGAATTAATCGGTTTGTTTGTCAAGATCACGAGGAAAGAGTATTATATTTTATGTTTTCAGGCTGTGGTAATGGCTATTTATAATTATGAAACTTTTTAGTAAAGCGCTTTATTATTGGTTGTTGACTATCTGTAACTGGCAGAACCATCATTATTCAAGATTTCAAGGAAGAGTTGCTGACTGACATTGAAATGTGACATTAGGTGACGGAGTTAAGTTGCCGCAGCGCTTTGCTTCAATGGTGGCCACCTGATTGCAAATCCTCACCAGAACTTGATGTCTCAGACACTAGTATCAGTTATGAGGTTCTGCTCAGTGACAAAGGGAAAGAGGGCAAGTACAAGTCCATCTACAGTGGGGCTGCACTTTCATGCAGGTTAGATTACGTGCTATTCTCAAGTAATTTTCATTCCAGATTTTAGTCGCTTGTGTAGTTGGTAGTTAATTATGATAATATTTGGAAGCTTCTTATTAATTCTTTAATTCATTGATTTTTTTATTGTTGTAAGTTTATGCAAAGTTATTTAAAATAAAATCGTTATCATTGAATTTAAAACTTAATAATCCAATTATTAAATAGTGTCAGTATTTAAGATATTGATGAAACATAATTAAGGTCGAATTAATTAGACCTAATTAATGTTCAAACTTAAATTTAATGAAAAATCAATGTAAATTCATATTATAATGTAACATTTCAACATAAAAAGCAATAACCTTCATTCTCTAACTAATTTAAGGTTAACTTTAAAATGGATATCTAATTAAGTAATTTGTACAGGCTTTTTTGTAATTTTCATAAACAGATAAAGATGGAATTTATCTTTCAAGAATGGTTAATATATCAAATATTATAAACTGAGCTATGGATAATTTTTGGTTAAACTATTAAAATTCTTAAAATGACAAAACATTTGGGCAAAGGCTAATTTAAAATATTATGTTCAGGATCCAAGACCTGAAGCCAGGCGTGGAGTATAGTGTATGTGTGACAGCATGGTTGGACGGTGTAGCCGGCAGTGCCAGTGAGCCCAGTCTTTTTCGCACACCGGCATGTGAACCTGACACACCGTCATTGCCTAAACTGATAACCCGAACACGCACTACACTGCAGTTGCGTTGGGCTGCCACTCCTGACAATGGCGCACCTATTACCCACTACCTACTTCAGAGCTGGCAGGATGCAACATCAACTTGGCAGGATGTCTACCGTGGCAAGGGCAAGCAAAACAACTTGTCCAAATTGCAGCCGGCGACAAAATACAAGTTCCGGCTGTCTGCTGTTAATGAATGTGGTCAAAGGTTAGTTACATATTTATGTTAAAATCAGTATCTAATTACAAGTGCTTTGCAGGGACCAAGTCACGTTAGAAGATTATCACTAAACAAGTCATAAAAATTCATACATTTCAGTGTCACAGGGAATTTGTCAAGTCTGATTAAAAAAATTAAATAAGTCGGAATGTTAATTGCTTAGTAGGACTAAATAGACAACATAGCCTATATTGTGTCTTAGTAACATAGCCAATATGGAAAGGTTTGATGCTAGTTGATAACAGATTAATATCTAGATCTTTATAATATTGAGGTTTGTTAGGTGATACATTTTGGGAACAATTCTTTTGTAGGCTTTTAATTCTTATTGGAGCTGTTAAAATAAGATATAATATAGTACTTTTGTATATTATATCATATAATTTTTCAACAGCAATAATGGCCGGTTCCTAAGGATGCTGAAAGCAGCACATGATTATTGACTGTGTGACTAAACTCATACTCAGCCAGTAAACCCTATTTTTCAAGTGTTGCGTGTTTTTGCCTGAAGGCTGTTTCGGACACTTGAGAGTTTTGTTGGATGGTGTCATGGCCAGTGTGTTATTGCACAAAAAAGTGCTAGTGAGTAAAAAACCTTATATAGTTTTATTTATAGGATATATCAATTTTATATCAGAAGCCATTCATTTGCGGTTCAAGTATGTTTAAGTAGTTTTCAAATTGTTCAACATCTGTGTGACAGTGACTGGTCGGGGGAAGTGACGTTTAGCACAAGTGACACTCCTCCCCCAGTGCCTGGCCCACCTGTACTACGGGATGCAGGTGTCACTACTCTCAGTCTTGGCTGGGAACTGAGGCCTGGCGCAGATGATGAGTTCACCCTTCAGATGGACGATCAAGAAACTGGTCACGGTTTCTTGCCAGTCTACAATGGCAAGGAAAATGGTTACATATGTTCAGATCTGAGAAGGCATACATATTACAGATTCAGGGTAAGAAAGAAGGTCCAATTATTTATGATAATTTATTTTAACACTATACACAGTAAATAAAGTAAATTCCAAACAATTACTAAGAGATGCTTTTGACTTACAAAGGTTAAATTAAATTCAATGGTAGTTTAAATAAACTTACTTATTTATTTTGTTACCTTTACATTTTGAAAGGATTAATGTAACATTTAAAAAAAAGAGGAAATTCGATGGTGAGCATGGCTGTAAAGAGTGACCACCTAACCTAACCAAACCAAAACTTCAATCCAGCGGACCCGCTGGATTGAAGTTTTGGTTTGGTTAGGTTAGGTGAAATATGAGGGAGCTTTTTGTAGGGTCTGTCGTTGTTAAAGCTTAATCTTAAGTCCTGTTAACCATTTTATTTTTGGTTACTTGTATGACCAAGTGAGCAACCTCAGGTTTGAGGGTTTTTTATTTACAGAAAAACTACTGCACTTGAAACTGAATTGTTTGTTTTCTAAAATAATCATATCATATAATTTTCATTTACTATCAGAAATAAAAAATTGATGCAGAATTTTTATGAGTAATTTTATACGTAAATGTATGATTTTTTTTAGTATGATCTTTTAGTACTCAAAATACACAACAACATTTATTTTATAATTTATCAAATTAAAGTAATTAACCATAAACAGTTACAACACAACTATTGTATTTGTGAAAGCATGAAAAAAAATATTTAAGTACCAATTATTACAAAGATGTGGCTTTCTTGAATTTGGTGGGGCTTTGTCCTACCTAATAATAAACCATCTTGACCAGGTCCTGCTCACTAGACACTAATTGACAAGGAGGACCTACGTACTTGAGAGATTACAGGTTCACATTACAGGTTCACTTGCTCAGAAGGCAAATTTACATCATATGTATAAAGGATATGTATAATTTACACCATAGGCTTTTTTACATTAGGTTAACTAATCAGTAACTGATGTAATTTTGTTGTATTATTCCTAGCTGAGAGCACAAAATGAAGAAGGTCCATCACAGTGGAGTGAGGAGGTTGGTTATAAAACTTTGCCCGGCCGACCAGGCCCACCTTCCCGACCCTATGTCAAGGGCCGTGTTCATGCACACTCGTTCAAAGTGAAGTGGGAGCCTCCTTCAGACCGAGGAGGGACAGAAATCACTGCCTATGCTGTTCAACTCAAAAAGAATGGAGGCAAGTTAGAAATAAATATCTTTTGTAATTAAAAAGTCTATTTAGTATTTTTTATGTTTTAGTATTTTGAAAGTTATAGACAGCTATTAAGATTTTTTATTATTGTAGGCAGCTGTTATAAAGTGATGTAAGGCTTCAAAGATTCTCAATGTAAAAAAAAAAGAAATAAATATTTATTTTATAATATTGGATTTTTATTTTGCAGAGTTTGTGACTGTGTATAACGGACCAGACACAGAGTGTGTGGTAGACCGGCTGAGTCCCGGGACAGCCTATGAGGTACAAGTCTGTTGTGAGGGTTCAGGTGGTGTCAGTCACTATTCAGACTCCCTCATTGTAGCCACTGAGGCTACATGTCCAGGCCAGTGTTCCCCTCCTCGACTACACGCCAAACCAAGACCTTACAGTGTCTATCTCAAGTGGAGTAAGTCTTAGTGATTAGTCAAAGTAATTAGCTGATAAAATGTGAGTTTGTTTTATTTAGTAAAAATGTTACAACTTTTTACATTAGTTCTTCTGTATATTATCTTTATTTAACTTTTGACTCAGTAATTAATACTTTTTTATAAATTATATACATTAGGCAGTGGCAACTTGTGACCTAGTAAAGTGGGAGTTCACACACCAGGAGATTTGGGGGGTGTACCCCACAAGTAAAATAGACAAACTCGGAAAGTTTTTATTTTTAATTTCACAAACAGTAAGATTACTTAACGCCATCACTTGGTAGAATTGAATTGCGGAAAAAACTTTATAGGAGAATGAAAAGTCGTCCTTATGACACCATTCTTAAACACTATTATGAAAGATTTAAAAGTAAGTTAACAACTGACCTTGATCATAGGAAAAATCAATACTATAAGAATTTACTTGATATATTTGGTAGTCCTAAAGATAAATGGCAATTGATCAACAAACTAACTGGTAAGCAGTTTCGGTCAATTGATAAAATTACATCTAGTTCTGGACAGGTATTAGATAACGAGCAAGATATTGCTAATATTTTTAATGAATACTTTTTAAGTGTTGCAACTTCTGTTTATGTAAATAGTAATGTAGATATAGGTATCCACAATAACCAAATCAACTCAATTTACCTCAGACCAGTTAATACTGCTGAAATTGTTAATATAATAAAATCAATGAAAAACAAAAAATCATCTGGTTTTGATGGTATTAATATTTTGACAATTAAAACAATTATTCACAACAGCTGAACCCTTGACAAGATTAATTAATATTAGTTTTGTAGAAGGGATTTTTCCTGATAAATTGAAAAAGGCTATTGTTGTGCCTATTTTTAAAAAGGGTGATCCCGAATCTGTAAAACAATACCGGCCTGTAGCCTTACTTTCTGTGTTCTCCAAACTATTTGAAAAAGCTATGAGAAGTAGATTTTTAAATTATTTAGAAGTGACTAGATTCTTATCTAATAGGCAGTTTGGCTTTAGGAAGGGGAAGAATACGGAAGATGCTATCCGATCATTGTTAACTGTAGTATATAGAAGCTTAAATTCCAATAAGAAGGTTTCTGGTCTATTTATCGATTTCACAAAGGCCTTTGACTTGGTGCGACATGATCTCCTCCTGTTCAAATTGGAAGCAGCCGGTGTACGGGGTCCTGTTCTTGGTTGGTTCTCCTCTTTTCTGAAAGATCGAAAACAACAAGTTCGAATAAAAAGCGTGTTAAGTGAGGAGTGTACTGTCAATATTGGTATTCCTCAAGGGTCAGTACTTTCTGCCGATTTGTTTGCTTCATTTATTATTGATCTTTTGTTGCTACCCTTTTATGGAGAAATATTTGCCTTTGCAGACGACATTGCTTTTGTGTATTCTGCTATGAGTTGGAGGGAGATAAAGGATGCCATAGATAATGACTTATTACTATTAAAATCTTGGTGTATTAGAAATTCAATGATACTTAATGCCTCCAAAACTAAAATATTAAATTTCGATTTAAATGGATATTATTTTCAAGACCAATTTAAATACCATGACTGTAATAATGCACTTAATTGTAACTATGAAGTAATTGAGCAAGTGAATGAATTTAAATATTTGGGAGTTTTCATTGATTGGAAAGCCCAAATAAATGCTTTACATATGGACTTACGAAGTTCAATCAGATCATTTTACTTTTTAAGAAATTTATGTGATTCTAACTTACTAAGAACATTATATTTTGCTTTGGTACATTCGCGACTTGAATATGGGATTGAATTTTGGGGTGCGGCATACAATAACTTGTTAAATAAATTGATTATAACCCAAAAATATTTCATACGTATTATTTGCTTTAAAAATCAGAGAGATCATACAGAACAGTTATTCAAACAATTAAACATCTTAACGGTGAAAAATCTTTTTATCTTTAAGGTACTTAGGGCCTTTTACAAGAGGAGTGGTAACCAGGGAACAGAAAATTTATTATATCAAACAAGAAAAAAAGTAAATCACTTCTTCATAAAGCCAGAAATAAATAAATCATTTTTTTCAAAAACATTTCTCTATTTAGGCCCGAAATTTTTTAACCTTTTGCCTGTTGACATTAAAAGAGCTAATAGTATTTTTTCATTTTCGAAACAGCTTAAAAATTGGTTGACTAACGTAAATAGTGTTGAATTTTTATTTTCCATATTAAGTTAATTTTATGTCTAGTTTAGACCTTCTTTTATTTTTGCTTCACGCCACAGCAGCCAATTTTTTCAGTAGTCATCAAAGAAGACTGGACAATGTATTATCTTTAATTTATAGTTATTTATAATATTTTTTTATATCAATATAGCCACCAATTACTGGATTATAATGTGGCTATTATTCCTAATTAATTAATGTATGTAAACATATTGTATGCTTTTGGGAATAAACACATTATTATTATTATTATTACTTAAGGCCTTACTCGTAATTATTTTTCATATCAAAATACTTAGCTATTGCAAGAAAATAGTAAAATGCCTTAAAATAGCCACTTGTTGCATATATTTAAATCATCAAAAAATGTTTACTAACATATAACATTTTAAACAGTTATTTCCCACTAGTAAAGTTATTAGCAATAAAAGCAATAAAAGTAAAATAAACAATTAATATAATATATGACTAACCTCAGGCTAAGCAACCCTAATCATGTGCCACATCACACAATAAAATATAATATATGACTAACCTCAGGCTAAGCAACCCTAATCATGTGCCACATCACACAATAAAATATAATATATGACTAACCTCAGGCTAAGCAACCCTAATCATGTGCCACATCACACAATAAAATATAATATATGACTAACCTCAGGCTAAGCAACCCTAATCATGTGCCACATCACACAATAAAATATAATATATGACTAACCTCAGGCTAAGCAACCCTAATCATGTGCCACATCACACAATAAAATATAATATATGACTAATCTCAGGCTAAGCAACCCTAATCATGTGCCACATCACACAATAAAATCACTAAAGGTATAATAATATCAAAGGGCGGGGATCAATACGGGAACACACTGCTTGCAGACGCTCTGTTGCCATTGTGCGACTATACTGTGGTAAGAGGAGTGGGAGTAGAGCACATCGCAAGTGTGCGCCGCTGGCTTCTATTACAAGACAGCCCTCATCACCACCGCCTTCCACACAGATCAGCTGATAGGCCTGCATACATGCTATGGAGCACAACCGGGACTGTGTGGCTGCAGGATTAGTGGAAGCTAGCTGGAGGCGATTCTTTGGGCTTTCTTACGTTTAAGAGTTTAAAAGGCATCGAATCACATATTTTGTAATTTCAATGTGTAAATAATTAACTTAAACTTCATTTTCTTTTTACAAATCTCACAGGGGGTTCACATGTTGTTATGGAATCGCCGCCACTGACAGAAGGGTATAGTGTTATAACTAGTAGGATTCTTAAAATTATCCTTAGAAAAATTATTGCTCAGATACATAATGGGAAGAATGGACTCCCATATTTAATTAGGCTAGTGTATTGATAGTGGGAAATGGAGAATGGTGAGGAGTGTCAAATCCGCTCAGGAAGGCTTTGAGTTTTGTTATTCACCACTATGCCACTGGTGCATAATGTGGGTATGTTATTGAATCGATCTTCAAAACAGTGAATCTCTAATCGATCTTCAAAAACAGTGAATCTCTGACCACAACAAAAAGAGCCTTTGGTTCATCATTTGTGTCCAAATGCGCCGTCTAAAAATTTAAAATTGGTTGAAAATTTAGAAGCAACTGGATTGGCGTTGCGAAGAAAATCGTTAGGCTGACCTAGGAGTATCAGGACATTTGAAAATATTGCTGATATAAGAGCCTTTCAGTTGATAAGTCTCCAAGCTGCTAGAAAACATGCTGCAAGAGGACTTAGAATATCTGAGAGGTCTGTAAGACAAATCTTTCACGCTGAATTACAAATTTTCATCCATACAAAATGATGGTAACATATACATGGAACTTAGCACACAATACTTTGAAAGATGCAGAACTTCTAGGCAGGAAATATTGCTAGCTGTGTTACCAGAAGGTATTGTTTAGCTTAGTGATGAAGGTTATTTCCATATTTCTGGAACTGTATTTCTCCATCTTTCGAGAAGGACCTCGATAACATTGGCACAATATTCCTTTCATGTATTGTAATTTTTTTAAATGACACTGGCTGTAGAGAAAAAAAATTGAAGCTTTATTATAGTGTACAGTTTTAATTGTAATGATCTTTATTCTACAATTAAAATTGTTTTTATGTATCTTTACATATAACAATAATCTGCTTTGTAAATAGATTACCCAGAGTCCGATGGAGGAGCCCCTGTTAGCGAATGTGAGATCATGGTGAGATCGCAGAATGCAGAGGACAGAATAGCTTACCGAGGCAAGGACACTGAGTGTACTGTTACTTCATTAAGTCCTGGACATTCCTACACGTTCCTTCTTCGTGCCAATAATAGAGTGGGGGTAAGTAATCTTCATACAAAATTGGCAATGTACTAATTTAAGCATATTGTAGGTTTCATATATTGAATATTCTTTAATTATTGCTTCTCTTCTCTACATAGTGCATACTGATCTGCTGTCATTCATAAACATTTTTAACATATATTTAGTGTAACCCACTCACTACAAATTAAAATGTTTTAGTGCTAGTTATTGTAAGATGAACAATTACTATTTCATGTGTTTATTTTTTACAACAAAAATTGTTTTTGCTCAAAAGAAAATTAGATATGAACAGGTAATCCTGCAGGGGATTTTTTTTCTGTTTTGAGGGATAGAATCCCAAAAATCCACAAATAAGTTTTGAGTTGTAATAATTTAAGATTCTTGCTTTTGAAGCAACTGTAGGTTTTCTTGTAGATTTGTAACATTTTGTTAGTAATATGTTTCTATTATCATTTTTGTATTTAGGCTGGAGCATGGTCTGAGCCTTTGGAAGTGCGAAGTGGCAATGCACCTCCAGATGCTCCTGGTGCTCCCCAATGCACCCCTCGGCCTGGACAGGTTATGGGCTGTGTTTGGTCTGAACCCCGTAACAACGGCGCCCCAATCACTGACTACAGATTAGAAATGGGACATGGATCTACCCCCACCTTTACCACTGTCTACCAGGGTGTTCAACCTAGCTGTGATGTCAAGTCTATACCTCCTGCTTCCCTTTGTCTGTTCAGGGTTCAGGTAGGTGTTCCCTATGCACCTAGTATGGTAGGTGTTAAAGTGCTCCTCGTCATCAATCTAAACTCACCACTTTTTTTCAGGGTGATCAATTTAGTTTTGATGTCAAGTCTATTCCTCTTGGTACCCTCAATCTATTCAATGTTCCCATGAGTGTCCATTAATTTTAAATTTCCATAATATAAATACCACTCTCACCTTCCTTCCAAACTGTTTTTTTTTTTTTTTTTTTCTTACTACACCAGTGGCATTTATAACTTTTAACGCTGTTAAGGGACAATGGTCTAGACCCATTAAGCTAAATTTATTTCTACCTAACTGTGATTCAAGTCCATTTCTCTTTCTCACGACTCACTGTTCAGGATTAAGTTTGGTATTGAATATTTTATGGTTTTTTTCTCTGGAAAAAAATTCAGAAAGATTACCTAAGTTCAGGTATTAAATGCCTTTAAAATACAAAACTTCTCTTTTGAACTTGATATTTTGCCCCTTCAAAAAAAAAAAAAAAAAAAAAAAGGTCTTCAGTCTTAGAGAGAAATATATTAGTCTTAGAATATATATCAGTCTTAGAAACAGCCATTTATTTTGTTGTCTCCAACCTCAATAGAATTAGAAGACACCTCTTAAATTATTAAAAGCCAAAATAACAATATGTTCACAAAAAATAATGAAAATTCAACTAAATTAAAATGAAATATGAGCTGTCATATATGGTCTGCTATTGTTGACTATATTTAGTGTAAATTTACATTCAAGTTAGATATATTTATTTATATACAGTCTTTGATTTTTCATTCTTTGTTTTTGTCTTTGGTGCTGTGTTGTTGTCGTATATATATATATACAAACTTCAAACACTTAAAGGCATTTGTCTGAGCAAATGTTGTCAGACTAAGTATAAGTTTTTTTGCAGTTGTGTACTATTGCTAGAGTGGCAAGAAAATTCAGCCTTTCCTTTGCCATTCTTGAGTGCAAATAAGGTTTTATATGCTTAAGCTTACTAAAGTTTTGCTCAGTACAAGCAACTGTCACAGGCATTGTTAGTAACACTCTCAATACAACCCGTAAGTTGGTAAACAAATCTTTACTGTTTGTGTTTTAGATTGTACATAAGACTTTTGGTGTGACTTTATTCTTTCCATGTTCCAAAATCAAACTTAATATAAAACCTTATGATACAGTTCATTGTTGATGATATAAGACAATTGGGTTGTTTTGTCAGTTAAGTGTCTTTCAAGGTCCAAACGACTTTTAGATCTTCTTTTCCTGGAAGTTGAACACATTACTCAAAAATCCTCGCATTTGTCTGTGTTCCTTCAATTCAGTTGACATTTTCTTAAGTGAGTTCAAAATGTTATCCTCTAATGGATAAAAAACTTTTGTCATAAAAATTTGTTCAGGTGATGATTGCACTTCCTTGGAAGACTTAAAAAAAAAGCGTGTTCGTTTACAAATTCTTTTCTCGGAAAAAACAGGTTCTATTTCAAGTTCAGCAGCTATTTCCGGCAGAAATTACTGCTTGCATAGATCCATTCTCCCTAAACTCCAAACCTTTATTATTGAACCTTTCAGAACAATCACTGCTGTTTACCTCTTTCTCTTGAGTGCTTTTACTGGTCAAAATTAACTTAAAGAAAATTGTAAATCAGATATCAAAGTTACAATGAAGGCAAAAGACTGAGCTTCAGAGGCTGTTCGGGGGTCATAAATGTTGGTGCCTAACTCAACTAATACTATCTTCCACCTATTGGTGTCTAACAGCTTGAACATCACTTTTGTGAGCTTCCTAACGTGTTTTACAAACTTGCTTTAAAGTAACTGCTTTAGTATGGTCTCTTATTACACACCAGCGCTGCATTGAACTAGAGAAGATGGTATAGAGGCGTTTTAAAATACCAAATAAATAAATAGATTTAACCTGATGATTTGCTCCCATCAGCAATTACTAAGTTAAGCCTTCTTTTGCCAAGGGCCTTTACAGGGTGAGTCACTATAACTACATTAATTTCACCAGCATGTTCCATTGACAAAAAAGTGCAAATAAACCATAGTACGATTCTGAACCATTTGACTGTAATTCCACATTTTTTATTTTAAAAAATTACATGACTTGTTACTGTTAGTTTGACGGTAAAACCAAACCAATTTTATTTATGACATGGAGAGTAATACCATTTGAAAGAGTATTAAATTCGCTATAAATTAATTATAGTACTCTAATAACAACCCCTTATACAACGTTTTGGAATAACTGTAAAGTTGAAAGTTTTTGTTGCAGACACTCTCCTTTAAACTTTAAGGCTCAATAAAAGCACTTAAATTGTTTGTATTCTTATGTTCAATTACTAAACAAATTTTCTTATGTATTTATCTTAAAAATGATGTATAAATATTAAGGGGTCATACATGAAAAAATATCATATAAATATTGATAAGGATACAGCATTTAGAGTTCATCTTATTGGTTATTAACACCAAACTAATGACTGTATATCTGTAATTTTTGTACTAGCTGAATCTGTAATTTTTGAACTAAATCAGCTGATTCTCAATTTAAATAGTTATAATCAGCTAATTTTTGAACTGAAAAATACAACTTCTTAACAGGATTTTTTAATTATGTGTTTTATTGTATCACGGTTCTCAAGAGTTTTTCTCATTTTACAAGATTTTCGAAATGTCCTCTGTTTACCATGCTAAACATGCAGTCTTTTTCTAAATTCCCTCACAGTCGCCTTCAAGTTCAGTTCATCACATAGTAGTTGAGAAGCTGTCAAACTCCTATTCCTTAACTCTTAAATTTCAAACTGTTGTGCAATAAACTTTTTGCTTGATGTGCCCCCAAATGTAGCAGTCAATGGGTGTCAAGTCTGGAGATCCTGGGGGCCAAGATATTGTTCCTTCTCTACCGACCCACATGTTTAAAAGTATCACTGATGTGCTAACGTTGAATTTTAGGGTGCTCCATTCTACTTGGAAGACGATACACTAACGCAAATCCAACAGAAAGTCTTGAAGGAGCAGTGATAAGTTTTCAGTTAGGGAGTCCAAGGATTAAATGCCATTTAAGGCTGTTAGTAGGCTGACGTATGGTCCTATGAGCCGGCTTCCAATGAGTCCAATCCAGACGTTTAATTTTAATCTTATTTTATTAGAAGACTCGTGTACCAGGTGAGGATTTTCTGCAGCATAGTAATGCTTGTGTTTGTTTAAAACACCCTCACAAATAAATGTTGTCAAAAGAATGGTCTTGAGGAAATCTTAACGAACAAACTGACAACTCAAGTGGCAGAACTAAACTCTTAGGGGAGGATCTGTTGGTTCTAGGGCTTGCACTCTATTAAAATGATAAAGATTTAGTTTTTCTTTACGTACAATTCTACTTACACATGATTGGGAAACCCCAAACTCACGAGGAACTACTTTTGTACTTGTTCATGGATCTCTTGCAAAGTGATTAAGCTTCATCAACTCTTACATCTTCAATAATATTTCCAACCGAATGATTATTGTAAGGAAATTACACTTTTACATTAACAGCAGTGAACGTTGACAAAGAACCATGCATTCGGAAGCCTTCTATCCAGATAATGGCGATGGTATTCGTGATGTCTTTCTGAAGAATTATAGTCACAGAACCGTTAAACCACATTCTTCATTGGTAAGCACAATGGCTATTCAGAAAACAATTATTTAGCATTAATGGTATTAGTTATGTTTTACTTGTAATGCGTGATTAAAACTGATTTAAAAAACAGTTTTACAACACAACAATAAAAAATTAGCTAATTAGAACTATTTGATCCCCAATCAACTGATTTAGTAAACAGATTTAGCTAGTACAGAAATTACAGGTATACAGTCATTAGTTTGGTGTTTATAACCAATAAAATGAACTCTTATGCTGTATCCTTATCAATATTTTTATAACATTTCAAGTTTTTTTCACGTATGACTCTTTAATGTTTATACATCATTTTAAAGATAAATAAATAAGGAAATTTGTTCAGTAATTGAACGTAAGAATACAAACAATTTACCTGCTTTAATTGAGCCTTAAAGTTGTAAGGAGATAATCTGCAACAAAAATTTTCAACTTGAGTTATTCCAAAACGTTGCATAAGGGGTTGTTATTTGAGTAATATGTTTATTTTTTAGAGAATTTAATACTCTCTCAAATGGTATTACTTTCCATGTCATAAATAAAATTGGTTTGGTTTTACCATCAAACTATATAACAGTAACAAGTCATGTAATTTTTAAAAATTAAAAATTTGCCATTACAGCCAAACGGTTGAGAATCAGACAGTGAAACCCGCTGGTGAAGTTAATATAGTTAGTAGTGACTCACCCTGTATATAGGCCCTACAAAGGTGGGGTGGTCATCGCCAAGAGCCTATATATAAGCCCGCCGAGTGTTGACGCTCAACCGCCGTGAGCCTATATATAGGCCCTCTTCATTTTTATTGTTTATGTAATGGATTTTTAATATATGGGATGAAATCAATATAGTTATATTCAGAACAATATTTACTACAAAAATATAATCTATTTTGAGTGTTTGAATTTAGTTTACGTATCTCCAATACTTTCACAATAGTTATGTGGCAGTGGCCAGCTGTGCGAATGGCAGCTGCTACTGACAATAATTATTATTGTTATATTTTACAAGTTTTAATTTTTATCTTTTTTTTGGTTATTATTATTGTTTTATATGAATATGTAATCTGCTACTCTATTTGCCTGATGTTTTAGTAAACTATTTATGGTTGGAATCTTATTTAATTTAGGCCCAGTTTAGAGCATTTCAATTTTTTTAAACTATGTTTTAATAAACCTTTTTAATTGTTTTTGTATAAGCTTACATATAAGTTTCACATATATAATACATATGAGAATTATTAATTTTATAACAGTATAAATATTTTTAGTTGTTACATAGGCTTAGCATATATATTGCTAATTTTAATGTAAATATAATGTTCGTAGTATTTTAGTTATAAATTTATAAAACACAAATGATGATATTTTGTGCTTAAACTTTATTAATTTGTTCACTATACAATTCTAAACAAAATGAGATTTAAATACTTTAGGAAATAAATTTGTATTTACATATTATGTCACAAATTTAAAGATATTCCATATTTCTTTTTTTCATATTTGTAGAAAAGTTTTAAGTAGTAGTAATAAAAGTTATATTAAATTAAAGATATATTTTTCAAGAGCAAAACGGCGAAAACAGAACTGATGTATCTTAAAAATTAACAGATTAATGATCTGGTTATCTGTGACGTTTCTGGTTACAGAAATAAATATTGTAGATATTACCTTGACGAGGTTGTCACTGGAAAATGTAGATTCTAGTTATGACACTGGCCGCTTAAGGCTAAGTTATAAGATTAATAATCGTTTATGTAAAAAACGTCAATTTGCTCTGGCGGTTTAGTAACGTACAATGTGCTTAGTGCCTGGCGATCGAGCGACAAACTTGCGTGAGTAACTCTGGCGGTAAAAGAGTTACAGGTATGGCTCCCAAAGGGAGGTTTTCCGGTACACCAGCTTGAACTCTTTTATGTATACCTGCCATGTTGGTGCTGTTATTATGTCCTTGACCATGACATTTTGTCATATTCAAATCACTCTTCAATTCCTTTAAACAGCATGTCAGTGATGCTTGTACAGTGGCTTCTTTGGTAACGCGATAGGGAATAAAGCTTTCTTCAACTTTGATCTTCCCATCATCATCTTCAGAGACATAGGGAATCGTTAACGG